>CM060961.1:78355263-78955263 GCA_030765045.1 Tenodera sinensis
GAGAACGTTTCTAACACATTGAAGGCTGCTTAAGCTGCTGCTGTTTGGATATTCATGGTATCCTTATGTTGTTTGTGCTGTTGTGATACTTCTGATATTTTATTACGTTATTCGTACCTGCCATTTAATCTCCCTACATCACGTATGTCAGTGCTATTCATATTTGGAATCTTTTTCACCACATTGTGTGTGTTGTTTGAGAATACTCTGTATAAACTTCTTTGTTCTCAGGTGCGCCTTCCATACGAGTGAAACATTTCTCTGCTGCTGAAAGCTAACTTCTTTGTGATCAGAGAATAGAATTGGTTGTGTTGTTGTGCTGTCGATGTCGCTGTGTGTTGAGACTGTGCTTGAAGTTTCGCGTATCACGTTGCAGTTATGTTGATGTTATTTTTCCTTATGACTCTCCTCCTGTGATTGGGTCTCCTCGTGTCATTTCATTGGGAAACCTGTGTCCAAAAGTGTTTCGTATGCTCAATAGAGTGGCACAGATGAATATTGTCATAGGTTGTAGTTTGGTAATAAATTATCCATTACATCAACCGTCGCAATATACCTAACTATATGACATTTAAGTTGAAACTCATCCATTTGCTACTGCCTAACGTTTCTAGGAGGGTCAGGTTGCACTAATGAAGGTTCAGGTGCTGAGAAATACTTCAGAGTCCCCACTTAGGACCTAAAGTGCCACAATCTGTTGCACTTGTAATAGTGGAATGACCAGCTACACTTGAAGTATGAGCTAGTGTGCACAACAAAATGTGGGAAATAAACTGGTATGTGTATCTGCACTTACACTGCTGACCTTCCTACTGTTACAGATTGAAGTGGGAAAGCTAGGAGCTCGTCACTAGGTGTAGGCACCTGAAGGGAATCCTGCATTCGGAACGTGGTGTAATCCTTAACTTCGTTGTTTTTCCTTTACTAGGTATTTGGTGTTACCTTGTAATTGTTATATCACATGATATTTAAGATCAATGTTGTTGGCCTTGATGGTTTTAGTCCTGCAACTGTATCACTTCGCGACAGTTCAATGAGGAACCTGCGTCCCGTAATGTCTCGTTTGGTAACGTATGTTCGCTTATTATAATGTCGTGAATGACTATTTTGTGAGCACTTCCCGTTAGCGTATATTTAGGTAGTAGATCCCTAAGTGTTGAATACTCTTTGGATTCACCACCTTTACTGTAGCATTTCATGTTTCCTCCAGTTGGATGGACGACTTCTGCGTTTGATTGTTACTAGGAGCAGTAATGCCACTGGCTTGGCGCTGAAGTATGTGAAGTCCTTTGGCCTACCATACCCTTCGCAGCCTCTCGCCTATTTCCTTGCTGCCACACCTATTCCACGTAACTACCGGACGAACTTCAGCCCAGCTTATTTTGTTAGGCTTAGTTGAGGCTTCATAAGTTGGCTGAAATTAGCATTATTCGCTGCATCAGAAATAACCTTTATTCGTTTTGAGTACCTTGTGTACATTTATGCTCTTGCAATGGGAACATCATGATTCGCCTGTGCTGTCGGCGGTGTCGGTTTTTAGTTTCCTGTTGTTTCTTTACTTTATTACCTTGTTTACACTTCAGCATTGTCTGCTTTTAATGGAGGATTGCAATCAGTAACACTTTCTTTTTGTCAATGTTCCTTTTTATTTGTTGGTTCAGTTATGGTCAGAGCTGACCACCTCCGTAGCGCAGTTGGTAGCGCGCTTGCCTCTGGCGCGGAGGGCCCGGGTTCGATCCCCGGTACCATCATGGGGATTTTATCCCCTCTGGGAGGTCTGGGACGGGGTGCACTCAGCCTCGTTAGGTCCCGGGGACCAATTGAGGAGCTACTTGATGAAGAAGTAGCGGCCCCAGGTCTAGAACACCGCATAACTGGCCGGGAGGGCTCGGGGCACTGACCACGTCCCACCCTCCAATACTGCACCTCACCAATGACGCCTGTAGTGGGCAGAGGTGGGGGACGCAGTGGCTGGGTGGTAGGCCTTGGCCCTTCGTGGGCTGTCGCGCCGGGGTTTAGGTTATGGTCAGAGCTACGACAAATAGCCACCGAGCGGGAGATCAACGTAACTATTACTCTACCTAGAACACATGACGTCACACTGAGCACACGGCTGTGCAGCCAGTAGTTCGACTGCAGTATCTTTTTTGTGCACCTTACTTTTCAAATATTTCATTATTTTTAATATCCATTATGAATAAAACCGAGCGCACTTTGGAGAGTGTTACATCTCAAGGGGCTCCTGTACTCTGAAATATATTAAAAGTCGCATTACATCACTAAAAACAAAATTTAATAGTTTGATTAAGGCCAAACATTTCCTTAAAACTTTTTTAAGCTTTCAATTCCACGAAAATATTGAATATAAGCTGTGCTCAATTTTTTTGTTGCAAAGAGTTCACATAGAGTCCTAAATCTTAGCACAGTACGTGAGCCCACAAAATGGCGACACTTGCAGGGATCCATTCACCATTTATGCACACAACAGCCATCATCTGTACATCTTGCATTTCCATTTTGGCTTTCTTTCTTATCGGTTAGGCGCAGCCGGAGCTTTGATGCCAAGCAGTTTCCGTATTACTTTTGCAAAAACTGTTTTGCCCACGATCAGGCTGATCAGGCTGTTTCAAATCCACGAGTTTGGTTATGAGTACACGCGAGTAGACAGCAGCTTTGCTCGGAACACGGATGGAGGAGTGGCAGCGGAGGGTAATGGCCAATGTGTCAAGGGGCAAGGTTCATAGCTCTACTGTTTAGCATAAGTCCATGCGCTTACCGCCAGTAATAGGTTGCGTCCCTTCCCATAACGTCAGGACATATTGTGTCAATGTGTCAAGCCGAGAAGGTCCGTTGACTGGTTCTTGAGGAGAACAATTTCTCTTTGCCAAAAAGAACGGACTACCTAAGTGATTTGTCTCAAAAAGTGCTACATTCAATTAGGAAATAGCACGCACAGCGTCATCATACAGTGATGCATTCAATTCGGTATGCAAATATGGAAGGCGAAGTACGGCAAGGACTCACAACTACACTGAAGTTCGACACATAGAAGCATGTAACTTTTTAGAAATGAAATCACTGTCGGTTCATTTGAAATAAACCGTTTCAGATACCACTATTCATACTTTCATTTCATTCACAGTTATCTTAGTTTTTGGTCCTCATACCTTTTTCTCCCTTTTCTACCTTTAACTTCTCTTTCTTTTCTTCCGTTTCTTCAAATTTTCTTATAAAATCTCCCACATATCCAACTCCAGAGACAGGCAACCCCACTCATTTCCCGTCGCAGATCTCCGCCACTATCTACCGCGCCGTGACGACAGCTTACCCCAGAAAAGACATGTGTTGCATGTTGCAGGCTTACTCACGCAAGGCGGTGGGTACGTCAGCTCTCACTGGTGAGCAGCATGACTGAAACATACTGATGTGGATGATTGTAACCCCTCCGCTAATTTATATTCCTACGCACTGATAGTGTAGAGTTGGTCGATGTTGGCTCTGTGATTCTGCGCATTACATTTTCTGTCTCGGAATCACAACGTGCTGCAACATTGAAAATGTCATTGGAAGAATTTGGTATAAGTTATTTCATCGTGAATAGTAAAATTAGTTCAAGTTGCGAGGGCCACTGAGCACTCTCCAATCTCACATCAACTACCACCGCCGCCGCCGCCGCCACCACCACCACCAACTATCGCCAGCATCACCACCACTACTAAATAATTACAAATAAACAACCACCATCACCACTACCTCTATCAAGTGAATAATTAAATTGGTAAACAACAGATAGGATACTCCTCCCCGGTACCTAATTTGCTAAAGCGGGACGTAGAATCCAAATTCTTATTACATTAGTAACACAATGAAACAATACATACTTTAATCATTTCTAAAAAGCAGTACAAGGGCTTCTTCTCGCTGCAGCCCTCGGTCGTTTATTTAATAAAAAACAGAAGAGCATAAGATTTCACTTGCAGTCGTTCCAGAGATGTGGTTAAAAGAATACACACACAAGTATAGGCTTATTTTCCCTTTACTCTACAAAACTCAAGAATACACTTTGTATATTCCTCCACTCTCGACACATACACAAGTTTTTCAGTATACTTCCGATTGCGTCCACAAATAGGTCTCTGCACAAGTTTTGTATGCTAATCAGTCTTTGTGCCCACCTCGTGATTAACATATTTCAAATTGTGGCACCCTGTCGCGGTAAACCTTAGAGACACATGCTGTGTCACATATGCTACGAACTGCATTGGCTCTGGCACACGCTGTTACTCATGTAAGGGAATCGTCCTATAACACTTATGCTAAGGACTATGTTCGTTCTTGCGCATGCTGTTAATCCAGTTAGGGAGACATCCTGTATCACTTATGCTAAGAACTATGTTGGTTCTTGCGTATGCTGTTAATCCCGCTAGGGAGACATCCTGGATCACTTATGCTAAGAACTATGTTGGTTCTTGCGCATGCTGTTAATCCAGTTAGGGAGACATCCTGTATCACTTATGCTAAGAACTATGTTGGTTCTTGCGTATGCTGTTAATCCCGCTAGGGAGACATCCTGTATCACTTATGCTAAGAACTATGTTGGTTCTTGCGCATGCTGTTAATCCAGTTAGGGAGACATCCTGTATCACTTATGCTAAGAACTATGTTGGTTCTTGCGTATGCTGTTAATCCCGTTAGGGAGACATCCTGTATCACTTATGCTAAGAACTATGTTGGTTCTTGCGTATGCTGTTAATCCTGTTAGGGAGACATCCTGTACCACTTATGCTAAGATCTATGTTGGTTCTTGCGTATGCTGTTAATCCCGTTAGGGAGACATCCTGTATCACTTATGCTAAGGACTGTGTTGGTTCTTGCGTATGCTGTTAATCCCGTTAGGGAGACATCCTGTATCACCTATGCTAAGGACTGTGTTGGTTCTTGCGTATGCTGTTAATCCCGTTAGGGAGACATCCTGTATCACTTATGCTAAGGACTGTGTTGGTTCTTGCGTATGCTGTTAATCCCGTTAGGGAGACATCCTGTATCACTTATGCTAAGGACTGTGTTGGTTCTTGCGTATGCTGTTAATCCCGTTAGGGAGACATCCTGTATCACTTATGCTAAGGACTATGTTGGTTCTTGCGTATGCTGTTAATCCAGTTAGGGAGACATCCTGTATTACTTATGCTAAGGACTATGTTGGTTCTTGCGTATGCTGTTAATCCCGTTAGGGAGACATCCTGTATCACTTATGCTAAGGACTATGTTGGTTCTTGCGTATGCTGTTAATCCCGTTAGGGAGACATCCTTTATCACTTATGCTAAGGACTATGTTGGTTCTTGCGTATGCTGTTAATCCAGTTAGGGAGACATCCTGTATTACTTATGCTAAGGACTATGTTGGTTTTTGCGTATGCTGTTAACCCCTTAGGGAGACAACCTGTATCACTTATGCTAAGGACTATGTTGGTTCTTGCGTATGCTGTTAATCCAGTTAGGGAGACATCCTGTATTACTTATGCTAAGGACTATGTTGGTTCTTGCGTATGCTGTTAATCCCGTTAGGGAGACATCCTGTATTACTTATGCTAAGGACTATGTTGGTTCTTGCGTATGCTGTTAACCCCTTAGGGAGACAACCTGTATTACTTATGCTAAGGACTATGTTGGTTCTTGCGTATGCTGTTAACCCCTTAGGGAGACAACCTGTATCACTTATGCTAAGGACTATGTTGGTTCTTGCGTATGCTGTTAATCCCGTTAGGGAGACATCCTGTATCACTTATGCTAAGGACTATGTTGGTTCTTGCGTATGCTGTTAATCCAGTTAGGGAGACATCCTGTATTACTTATGCTAAGGACTATGTTGGTTCTTGCGTATGCTGTTAACCCCTTAGGGAGACAACCTGTATCACTTATGCTAAGGACTATGTTGGTTCTTGCGTATGCTGTTAATCCCGTTAGGGAGACATCCTGTATCACTTATGCTAAGGACTATGTTGGTTCTTGCGTATGCTGTTAATCCAGTTAGGGAGACATCCTGTATTACTTATGCTAAGGACCATGTTGGTTCTTGCGTATGCTGTTAACCCCTTAGGGAGACAACCTGTATCACTTATGCTAAGGACTATGTTGGTTCTTGCGTATGCTGTTAATCCAGTTAGGGAGACATCCTGTATTACTTATGCTAAGGACTATGTTGGTTCTTGCGTATGCTGTTAATCCCGTTAGGGAGACATCCTGTATCACTTATGCTAAGAACTATGTTGGTTCTTGCGTATGCTGTTAATCCCGTTAGGGAGACATCCTGTATCACCTATGCTAAGGACTATGTTGGTTCTTGCGTATGCTGTTAATCCTGTTAGGGAGACATCCTGTATTACTTATGCTAAGGACTATGTTGGTTCTTGCGTAGGCTCTTAACCCCGTTAGGGAGACATCCTGTATCACTTATGCTAAGGACTATGTTGGTTCTTGCGTATGCTGTTAATCCTGTTAGGGAGACATCCTGTATCACTTATGCTAAGGACTATGTTAATTCTTGCGTATGCTGTTAATCCTGTTAGGGAGACATCCTGTATCACTTATGCTAAGAACTATGTTGGTTCTTGCGTGTGCTGTTAATCCTGTTAGGGAGACATCCTGTATCACTTATGCTAAGAACTATGTTGGTTCTTGCGTATGCTGTTAATCCTGTTAGGGAGACATCCTGTATCACTTATGCTAAGAACCATGTTGGTTCTTGCGCATGCTGTTAATCTAGTTAGGGAGACATCCTGTATCACTTATGCTAAGAACTATGTTGGTTCTTGCGTATGCTGTTAATCCCGCGGGGGGGGGGGGACATCCTGTAGCACTTATGCTAAGAACTATGTTGGTTCTTGCGTGTGCTGTTAATCCCGCGGGGGGGACATCCTGTATCACTTATGCTAAGAACTATGTTGGTTTTTGCGTGTGCTGTTAATCCCGCGGGGGGAACATCCTGTATCACTTATGCTAAGAACTATGTTGGTTCTTGCGTGTGCTGTTAATCCTGTTAGGGAGACATCCTGTATCACTTATGCTAAGGACTATGTTGGTTCTTGCGTATGCTGTTAATCCCGCGGGGGGAACATCCTGTATCACTTATGCTAAGAACTATGTTGGTTCTTGCGTGTGCTGTTAATCCCGCGGGGGGGGGGGGGGGGGGACATCCTGTATCACTTATGCTAAGGACTATGTTGGTTCTTGCGTATGCTGTTAATCCCGCGGGGGGAACATCCTGTATCACTTATGCTAAGAACTATGTTGGTTCTTGCGTGTGCTGTTAATCCCGCGGGGGAGACATCCTGTATCACTTATGCTAAGGACTATGTTGGTTCTTGCGTATGCTGTTAATCCTGTTAGGGAGACATCCTGTATCACTTATGCTAAGAACTATGTCGGTTCTTGCGTATGCTGTTAATCCCGCGGGGGGAACATCCTGTATCACTTATGCTAAGAACTATGTTGGTTCTTGCGTGTGGTGTTAATCCCGTGGGGGGGACATCCTGTATCACTTATGCTAAGAACTATGTTGGTTCTTGCGTATGCTGTTAATCCCGCGGGGGGAGGGGGACATCCTGTATCACTTGTGCTAAGGACTATGTTGGTTCTTGCGTATGCTGTTAATCCTGTTAGGGAGACATCCTGTATCACTTATGCTAAGAACTTTGTTGGTTCTTGCGTATGCTGTTAATCCCGCGGGGGGGACATCCTGCATCACTTATGCTAAGAACTATGTTGGTTCTTGCGTGTGCTGTTAATCCTGTTAGGGAGACATCCTGTATCACTTATGCTAAGGACTATGTTGGTTCTTGCGTATGCTGTTAATCCCGCGGGAGGAACATCCTGTATCACTTATGCTAAGAACTATGTTGGTTCTTGCGTGTGCTGTTAATCCCGCGGGGGGGGGGGGGGGACATCCTGTATCACTTATGCTAAGGACTATGTTGGTTCTTGCGTATGCTGTTAATCCCGCGGGGGGAACATCCTGTATCACTTATGCTAAGAACTATGTTGGTTCTTGCGTGTGCTGTTAATCCCGCGGGGGAGACATCCTGTATCACTTATGCTAAGGACTATGTTGGTTCTTGCGTATGCTGTTAATCCTGTTAGGGAGACATCCTGTATCACTTATGCTAAGAACTATGTCGGTTCTTGCGTATGCTGTTAATCCCGCGGGGGGAACATCCTGTATCACTTATGCTAAGAACTATGTTGGTTCTTGCGTGTGGTGTTAATCCCGTGGGGGGGACATCCTGTATCACTTATGCTAAGAACTATGTTGGTTCTTGCGTATGCTGTTAATCCCGCGGGGGGAGGGGGACATCCTGTATCACTTGTGCTAAGGACTATGTTGGTTCTTGCGTATGCTGTTAATCCTGTTAGGGAGACATCCTGTATCACTTATGCTAAGAACTTTGTTGGTTCTTGCGTATGCTGTTAATCCCGCGGGGGGGACATCCTGCATCACTTATGCTAAGAACTATGTTGGTTCTTGCGTATGCTGTTAATCCCGCGGGGGAGACATCCTGTATCACTTATGCTAAGAACTATGTTGGTTCTTGCGTATGCTGTTAATCCTGTTAGGGAGACATCCTGTATCACTTATGCTAAGAACTATGTTGGTTCTTGCGTATGCTGTTAATCCCGTTAGGGAGACATCCTGTATCACTTATGCTAAGAACTATGTTGGTTCTTGCGCATGCTGTTAATCCAGTTAGGGAGACATCCTGTATCACTTATGCTAAGAACTATGTTGGTTCTTGCGTATGCTGTTAATCCCGCGGGGGGGGGGGGGACATCCTGTATCACTTATGCTAAGAACTATGTTGGTTCTTGCGTATGCTGTTAATCCTGTTAGGGAGACATCCTGTATCACTTATGCTAAGAACTATGTTGGTTCTTGCGTATGCTGTTAATCCCGTTAGGGAGACATCCTGTATCACTTATGCTAAGAACTATGTTGGTTCTTGCGTGTGCTGTTAATCCCGTTAGGGAGACTCCTGTATCACTTATGCTAAGAGCCATGTTGGTTCTTGCGTATGCTCTTAATCCCGTTAGGGAGACATCCTGTATCACTTATGCTAAGAACTATGTTGGTTCTTGCGTATGCTGTTAATCCTGTTAGGGAGACATCCTGTATCACTTATGCTAAGAACTATGTTGGTTCTTGCGTATGCTGTTAAGCCTGTTAGGGAGACATCCTGTACCACTTATGCTAAGAACTATGTTGGTTCTTGCGTATGCTGTTAATCCCGTTATCGAGATATCCTGTATTACTTATGCTAAGGACTATGTTGGTTCTTGCGTATGCTGTTAATCCCGTTAGGGAGACATCCTGTATCACTTATGCTAAGGACTATGTTGGTTCTTGCGTATGCTGTTAATCCCGTTATCGAGACATCCTGTATCACTTATGCTAAGGACTATGTTGGTTCTTGCGTATGCTGTTAATCCAGTTAGGGAGACATCCTGTATTACTTATGCTAAGGACTATGTTGGTTCTTGCGTATGCTGTTAATCCCGTTAGGGAGACATCCTGTATCACTTATGCTAAGGACTATGTTGATTCTTGCGTATGCTGTTAATCCAGTTAGGGAGACATCCTGTATTACTTATGCTAAGGACTATGTTGGTTCTTGCGTATGCTGTTAATCCAGTTAGGGAGACATCCTGTATCACTTATGCTAAGGACTATGTTGGTTCTTGCGTATGCTGTTAATCCCGTTAGGGAGACATCCTGTATCACTTATGCTAAGGACTATGTTGGTTCTTGCGTATGCTGTTAATCCCGTTAGGGAGACATCCTGTATCACTTATGCTAAGGACTATGTTGGTTCTTGCGTATACTGTTAATCCAGTTAGGGAGACATCCTGTATCACTTATGCTAAGGACTATGTTGGTTCTTGCGTATGCTGTTAATCCCGTTAGGGAGACATCCTGTATCACTTATGCTAAGGACTATGTTGGTTCTTGCGTATACTGTTAATCCCGTTAGGGAGACATCCTGTATCACTTATGCTAAGGACTATGTTGGTTCTTGCGTATGCTGTTAATCCCGTTAGGGAGACATCCTGTATCACTTATGCTAAGGACTATGTTGGTTCTTGCGTATGCTGTTAATCCCGTTAGGGAGACATCCTGTATCACTTATGCTAAGGACTATGTTGGTTCTTGCGTATACTGTTAATCCCGTTAGGGAGACATCCTGTATCACTTATGCTAAGGACTATGTTGGTTCTTGCGTATGCTGTTAATCCCGTTAGGGAGACATCCTGTATCACTTATGCTAAGGACTAAAAAATAAAAATATAAAAATAAAAATAAAAATAAAAATAAAAATAAAAATCTGCATACTGGACCCCGGCACCTAATTTCTTAAACCGGGGTCAATATTCAGATATTTATTATTTTATTACAAATATAAGACAAATATACACTTTACAAAATTTACAGATTAACAAAATAAAATAAAAATAAAATAATTTAAAACACAACATTTTAACATCCTAAAACCACACCTCTTCTAACTAAAATTAAGAGAAAAAAAAAAACCAATAAATTACCAAAATAAAATCTAAAAATTTCCATCTCATCCCTAATCATACCTATTCAAAACTTTTATAAATTTAATAAAAAATCTATAAAAATTTTAAAAAATCACCTCTTTAAACACAAGCTCTTATAAATTATAAAATAACTTATAAGAACCTTAACTTTCAAAATCAAAATTTATAAAAAAAAAAAAATTTAAATAAAATATTACTGGTATCCAATAATAAAATAAATAACTGATAACCAGTTACTACTAAATCTACAAATATAAAAAATCCATAACAAAACAAAATATGACCGCCGGAATCCGGCGGCCATCTTGGTACTGGTACCCAGCACCAAAACTCCTTTACTCCACACTACAACTCAATTACACTCATGCATAATTATATAATAAACAATAATCAAAGTAACTATTGAACATAATCAAATTACACATTTAAAAATATACACATAAACATCATACAACACAAACATTACAACATTCAAAATCTTCAGAACCTCAATTAAATAACTCAAAAATACAAATTATCTTCAGACCTCCAAAATAAACAACAAATCCTTCAAATTTCTTAATCTCAGACCTCCAAAATAAACAACAAATCCTTCAAATTTCTTAATCTACTAAAGCTTTAAAACATTTGAGTTTATTTAATAAAATAAAATATTGCATTAAATTTAAATCAAATATTAAAATTTCAAATTCAGATTTATATATTAAATATTACAAAAAATTTTTGATCCCTAAATTTAGAAAGCATTTGAAACTATTTAAACTCTATACTACAACACAAATACACTCGTACATAATTATATAAAATGGGAGACATAATAATCAAAATGACAATTAAATATAAACAAAATTGCACATATTTAAGATAATACACTAAAACATCATCTAACATAAAAATACAACATTTAAACATTTTCAAAACCTCATTTTCATAAAAATTTCAAACATTTCTTTATTGTCGGTATTTATATCTTATTGGTCATCTTGTGTATCAGATAAACCAATATCAATGTTATTTCTGTGCTGTTGATTTTGTATCCTCTCGGATCGTCTTATTAATGGGTCCTGATGTTGAATATTTATTTGCCTTGGCAGAGTTTTGGTCTCGATGGCAGATTTGCTGATGGTATTAGCCATTGTCTCTAGGTGGTGGAGTAAATCCTTATCCCTTACGATGTTGCAGATTTGGTGTCCTTGTAATGGTGTCCGATGTTCTTCTGTCAGGTGTGCATATTTTGGACATTCAAAGAAAACATGTTCAGGAGTGTCTTGGATGTTGCATATATCACATATATCGGTTAATTGTTTATTAATCTTTAGCCAGTAGGTTCCATACGGGCCGTGCCCGGTTAGGAAATGTATTGTACCTTTTGTATAATTAAAACTTTTATACTTCTTTTGTAATCTTTCTCTAATGTTACCGAAAATTGAGTAAGTTCTCCTGCCTTCTTCTATTAAATCCCACTCTTCTTGCCAGATTTGTAATAGTTTATTTTTTACGTCTCGTTTCTTGTAATAAAAACCATCCATTATTTCAGAAACTTTTCCTTGATCTCCTTTTTTCATCCAAAAGCATGCACCCCTGTATCGTAGGGTAAGGTCAATAGGCCAAATTCCCAAGATAACTAGCAAAGCCATGGTTGGTGTTGTGTTCACTGCTCCTGTAAATCGGAGTAGGATCTTCCTCTGTGATCTTCTCAGTAAGGTCTTGACTGTGGTAAGCTTGGCTCTGTGCGCCCACGTTGATGCTGCATAGGTCACTATGGCTCCAAATATGCTCGTATGGTAGGTGGTTATGGTGTTCAAGGGAATTTTGAAATCAAATTGTGCTAAACGGGAAAGTTTCAGCATTACTTTTTCTGCTTTAACCCTCACATAATCAGTATGAAATTTGAAATTTAGTCTTTCGTCCAGAAATATGCCCAGATATTTTACTTGTATTGAACGTTTAATATGGTTATTTTCAAATTTAATAATGGGGTCTCGCTTAAATGAGCCTTTAAGTATCATATATGTAGATTTCGCTGATGAAATCTTCATCTTAGCAACCTGGCACCAATTGGATAGCTCTATTAACAATTTGTTGGCCTTTTCTTCCAAAATATTCCTAGTTCTTCCCTCTACCAAAAAGACTACATCATCTGCATATGCCACTACCCTAAGACAGATATTTATACGAGTAATTTGTTCTAATAATGTTTCCAAAATTATGTCCCAAAAAGTGGGCCCGAGAATCGAACCCTGGGGGCATCCCTTGGTGATGTCTTTTGAAATGATTTGGTTCACACCAACAAGTTGTACTTTTCTATTTCTACAGTAATCTTCTAAAATGTTATACAAAGTTCTGGGATAATTTAAATTTCTAAGCCTAGTGAAAAAATGGGGCCACCAAACGTTATCAAAAGCAGCCGAAATATCCACGAAAATAGCCATAACGTATTTTGATTTGGAATTTAGGGTGGCAGTGATAAGGGTATTAATTGCGTCTTCGGTGGATCTCCCTTTCCTGAAACCGTACTGATCATCATTAAGCCCAATAAGTGTCCGATATTCCAAAATACGCTTATTTATTAAAGCTTCAAAAATTTTTCCAATAGTATTCAAAAGACAGAGGTTGCTAAGGACTATGTTGGTTCTTGCGTATGCTGTTAATCCTGTTAGGGAGACATCCTGTATCACTTATGCTAAGAACTATGTTGGTTCTTGCGTATGCTGTTAATCCCGCGGGGGGGGGGTACATCCTGTATCACTTATGCTAAGAACTAAGTTGGTTCTTGCGTATGCTGTTAATCCTGTTAGGGAGACATCATGTATCACTTATGCTAAGGACTATGTTGGTTCTTGCGTATGCTGTTAATCCCGCGGGGGAACATCCTGTATCACTTATGCTAAGAACTATGTTGGTTCTTGCGTGTGCTGTTAATCCCGCGGGGGGGACATCCTGTATCACTTATGCTAAGGACTATGTTGGTTCTTGCGTATGCTGTTAATCCCGCGGGGGGAACATCCTGTATCACTTATGCTAAGAACTATGTTGGTTCTTGCGTGTGCTGTTAATCCCGCGGGGGGGGACATCCTGTATCACTTATGCTAAGGACTATGTTGGTTCTTGCGTATGCTGTTAATCCTGTTAGGGAGACATCCTGTATCACTTATGCTAAGAACTATGTTGGTTCTTGCGTATGCTGTTAATCCCGCGGGGGGGGGGGGTACATCCTGTATCACTTATGCTAAGAACTAAGTTGGTTCTTGCGTATGCTGTTAATCCTGTTAGGGAGACATCATGTATCACTTATGCTAAGGACTATGTTGGTTCTTGCGTATGCTGTTAATCCCGCGGGGGAACATCCTGTATCACTTATGCTAAGAACTATGTTGGTTCTTGCGTGTGCTGTTAATCCCGCGGGGGGGACATCCTGTATCACTTATGCTAAGGACTATGTTGGTTCTTGCGTATGCTGTTAATCCCGCGGGGGGAACATCCTGTATCACTTATGCTAAGAACTATGTTGGTTCTTGCGTGTGCTGTTAATCCCGCGGGGGGGGACATCCTGTATCACTTATGCTAAGGACTATGTTGGTTCTTGCGTATGCTGTTAATCCTGTTAGGGAGACATCCTGTATCACTTATGCTAAGAACTTTGTTGGTTCTTGCGTATGCTGTTAATCCCGCGGGGGGGACATCCTGTATCACTTATGCTAAGAACTATGTTGGTTCTTGCGTATGCTGTTAATCCCGCGGGGGAGACATCCTGTATCACTTATGCTAAGAACTATGTTGGTTCTTGCGTATGCTGTTAATCCCGCGGGGGGACATCCTGTAGCACTTATGCTAAGAACTATGTTGGTTCTTGCGTATGCTGTTAATCCTGTTAGGGAGACATCCTGTATCACTTATGCTAAGAACTATGTTGGTTCTTGCGTATGCTGTTAATCCCGCGGGGGGGACATCCTGTAGCACTTATGCTAAGAACTATGTTGGTTCTTGCGTATGCTGTTAATCTAGTTAGGGAGACATCCTGTATCACTTATGCTAAGAACTATGTTGGTTCTTGCGTATGCTGTTAATCCCGCGGGGGGACATCCTGTAGCACTTATGCTAAGAACTATGTTGGTTCTTGCGTATGCTGTTAATCCTGTTAGGGAGACATCCTGTATCACTTATGCTAAGAACTATGTTGGTTCTTGCGTATGCTGTTAATCCCGCGGGGGGGACATCCTGTAGCACTTATGCTAAGAACTATGTTGGTTCTTGCGTATGCTGTTAATCTAGTTAGGGAGACATCCTGTATCACTTATGCTAAGAACTATGTTGGTTCTTGCGTATGCTGTTAATCCCGCGGGGGGGGACATCCTGTAGCACTTATGCTAAGAACTATGTTGGTTCTTGCGTATGCTGTTAATCCTGTTAGGGAGACATCCTGTATCACTTATGCTAAGAACTATGTTGGTTCTTGCGTATGCTGTTAATCCCGCGGGGGGGACATCCTGTAGCACTTATGCTAAGAACTATGTTGGTTCTTGCGTATGCTGTTAATCCCGCGGGGGGGGACATCCTGTAGCACTTATGCTAAGAACTATGTTGGTTCTTGCGTATGCTGTTAATCCCGTTAGGGAGACATCCTGTATCACTTATGCTAAGAACTATGTTGGTTCTTGCGTATGATGTTAATCCCGTTAGGGAGACATCCTGTATCACTTATGCTAAGAACTATGTTGGTTCTTGCGTGTGCTGTGAATCCCGTTAGGGAAACATCCTGTATCACTTATGCTAAGAACCATGTTGGTTCTTGCGTATGCTGTTAATCCCGTTAGGGAGACATCCTGTATCACTTATGCTAAGGACTATGTTGGTTCTTGCGCATGCTGTTAATCCAGTTAGGAAGACATCCTGTATAACTTATGCTAAGGACTATGTTGGTTCTTGCGTATGCTGTTAATCCCGTTAGGGAGACATCCTGTATCACTTATGCTAAGAACTATGTTGGTTCTTGCGTATGCTGTTAATCCTGTTAGGGAGACATCCTGTATCACTTATGCTAAGAACTATGTTGGTTCTTGCGTATGCTGTTAATCCTGTTAGGGAGACATCCTGTACCACTTATGCTAAGAACTATGTTGGTTCTTGCGTATGCTGTTAATCCCGTTATCGAGATATCCTGTATTACTTATGCTAAGAACTATGTTGGTTCTTGCGTATGCTGTTAATCCTGTTAGGGAGACATCCTGTATCACTTATGCTAAGGACTATGTTGGTTCTTGCGTATGCTGTTAATCCCGTTAGGGAGACATCCTGTATCACTTATGCTAAGAACTATGTTGGTTCTTGCGTATGCTGTTAATCCTGTTAGGGAGACATCCTGTACCACTTATGCTAAGAACTATGTTGGTTCTTGCGTATGCTGTTAATCCTGTTAGGGAGACATCCTGTATTACTTATGCTAAGGACTATGTTGGTTCTTGCGTATGCTGTTAATCCCGTTAGGGAGACATCCTGTATCACTTATGCTAAGAACTATGTTGGTTCTTGCGTATGCTGTTAATCCTGTTAGGGAGACATCCTGTACCAGTTATGTTAAGAACTATGTTGGTTCTTGCGTATGCTGTTAATCCCGTTAGGGAGACATCCTGTATCACTTATGCTAAGAACCATGTTGGTTCTTGCGTATGCTGTTGATCCTGTTAGGGAGACATCCTGTACCACTTATGCTAAGAACTATGTTGGTTCTTGCGTGTGCTGTTAATCCCATTAGGGAGACATCCTGTATCACTTATGCTAAGAACCATGTTGGTTCTTGCGTATGCTGTTAATCCCGTTAGGGAGACATCCTGTATCACTTATGCTAAGAACTATGTTGGTTCTTGCGTATGCTGTTAATCCTGTTAGGGAGACATCCTGTACCACTTATGCTAAGAACTATGTTGGTTCTTGCGTATGCTGTTAATCCCGTTAGGGAGACATCCTGTATTACTTATGCTAAGGACTATGTTGGTTCTTGGGTATGCTGTTAATCCCGTTAGGGAGACATCCTGTATCACTTATGCTAAGAACTATGTTGGTTCTTGCGTATGCTGTTAATCCTGTTAGGGAGACATCCTGTATTACTTATGCTAAGAGCTATGTTGGTTCTTGCGTATGCTGTTAATCCCGTTAGGGAGACATCCTGTATCACTTATGCTAAGGACTATGTTGGTTCTTGCGTATGCTGTTAATCCCGTTATCGAGACATCCTGTATCACTTATGCTAAGGACTATGTTGGTTCTTGCGTATGCTGTTAATCCCGTTAGGGAGACATCCTGTATCACTTATGCTAAGGACTATGTTGGTTCTTGCGCATGCTGTTAATCCTGTTAGGGAGACATCCTGTATCACTTATGCTAAGGACTATGTTGGTTCTTGCGCATGCTGTTAATCCTGTTAGGGAGACATCCTGTATCACTGATCCTAAGGACTATGTTGGTTCTTGCGCATGCTGTTAATCCTGTTAGGGAGACATCCTGTATCACTTATGCTAAGGACTATGTTGGTTCTTGCGCATGCTGTTAATCCTGTTAGGGAGACATCCTGTATCACTTATGCTAAGAACTGTGTTGGTTCTTGCGTATGCTGTTAATCCCGTTAGGGAGACATCCTGTATCACTTATGCTAAGGACTATGTTGGTTCTTGCGCATGCTGTTAATCCTGTTAGGGAGACATCCTGTATCACTTATGCTAAGAACTGTGTTGGTTCTTGCGTATGCTGTTAATCCCGTTAGGGAGACATCCTGTATCACTTATGCTAAGAACTGTGTTGGTTCTTGCGTATGCTGTTAATCCCGTTAGGGAGACATCCTGTATCACTTATACTAAGAACTGTGTTGGTCCTTGTATACGCCGTTCGTGCTTCTACAGAGACAGCCTGTACCATTTATTCTTATGCTCATTTACGCAGTTTGTGTTATTCCCATTACACATTAAAAGGTGCTCGCAACTCATGAAGGATGAAAATACAATTGCGCATGTGAGCACTTTGTGCTGTATCGTATTTGTGAAAATTCACCACACTTTATATAACGTTTGCTAAGTATAGAAGGTGAATGACTGAAATTCATTTTGAGGTTACTGCCACATTATCTAATAGGAAGAATAGCGCTAGTGTATAGTTACGGACATTTAAGCTGTAGTTTTGGGGGGTGGAATTAATATTGATATTAGTGTTTTCCTTTGATTTCAAAATGAATTATTTCTCCGCCTCTGGCTATATTCTGTACCACAGGTTATTATGTTGTAAAGTAGGTATTCCCTATTATTAATTAAGCTTGCTACAGCACTCACAGTATTTCTAATTTTATTTGGAATATAATGTACATTCTTCGTTATATTTGAAAACAACCGGGATGTTCCATACGAGAAAAGCCTCTCTTATATTTTTGGAAGGCTTGGTGTATGGCGCCATGAACACAGGTGTTATGGTGTACTCTACAGGGAGTCTCGTCCAAGAAATAGCATACCTGTGTGAAATTGCTTGCCCCGTGCGGAAATATGTGTAAGTTGAGGTGAATTTTGGTTTATTGTGCACTACTCTTGTGGTCAGTGAAGCATTAGTATTAAGTGTATTGTCATATTTGATCTTATGCACACTGGTTATCCGTTTAGAGAAACATTATGTATGAACTAAGTTCGTGGTTATGAGTGGTTCCTGTCATTACTGTAACGTGAATTATCATTAATTAATTCATTTTCATTCTGGTGTGTCCACTGTTCCTCCTATCAGGAAAGCACTTTTGGAGTCTTGTTCGTCTTATTTGAGAACAGCCTTTATCAACTTGTGTTGTGCTGGAACGGGGAATGTGTGTCAAAAAGTCATGTCCCTAGTAACCTACTATCCCTTTGAGGGAATATCATGTATAAATTAAGGTGGCTTAATGGCTTTGTGTGAGCTATTGCTGCTGTTAGCGAAATATCATGAATTCATAAATTCATTGTTACGTTTGCTTTTGTGTGCACTGCTTTTCCTTTGAGAGAAGCATTATGAATCAATTAATTTTGGGTCATTTGGGTTCTTATATACACTGTTCCTCCGGTTAGGAAAACATATATCAATGATTATTTTCATTGTCATTTTGTTTGCAGTAAATAAATATCATCTTGTTTCAATTGAGAGTGGCTTTCTGCTTGGAGCTAGGGTGCTCCTTTTTATCTAAGAAAATATAGATTAACCGATTCATGTATTAAATCAGAGGACGTCTGTGTTATTCATAAATCACCAGACATTATTATTTTATTCTTGTATACAAACCTATTACTTTTACTAGTGATGTCTCCGGATGGAGACATCTTGTAGTGGTTCTGAAACAAAGAGCATTTAGGGTGAGAATTTTGGTTTAATCAGGCCCCGTGAGGTCTGACGTCTCTCTATATAGTAGTTGTGTTATGCATTCCTGCTAGGAGGAACAGAGTCAATGGTTATTAATGTGCTAGGTATTTAGTAGAAAATTTTATTTGAATCATGCAGTTGAAGCAATTATGCATTCCTGAAATTAGGAACAAAGTCAGTGGTTATTTATCTGTCAAAGGATTTGTTGGTTTACGCAGACCACGTGAGGTCTGACGTCATTTCATGCGTTTGATGTATTAATGCATTCCTGAAATTAGGAACAAAGTCAGTGGTTATTTATCTATCAAAGGATTTGTTGGTTTATGCAGACCACGTGAGGTCTGACGTCACTTCATGCATTTGATGTATTAATGCATTCCTGAAATTAGGAACAGAGTCAGTGGTTACTTGTCTAAGATAATTTGTTTTTGTTGCTTGTGCTTTCCTGTAATAAGGAGCAGGGTCATTGAATTAATTTACTATTTACAAGTAGAGGCTGGAGAAGCCATTAGAGTAAGCCCGTGGTGATTGCTGTTGGTCAGTGTCGGGTTTCGCCTAAGCCGCCTGCCCAATCAGAGCACAGCTGCACTTAGACCACACCCTCCCAGTGAGATCCGCCTTGACTACAATGAGCAAGGACTTTCAAGTGCCACTGGCAGAAGGAAAGGAATGGACATGCCATGGCTGTGTAATTATGGGTGTTTTATCTAACTAACGCGTCTAAGTATTCTTGGATATTTATTTCCGGTTCCTTCAGGCCAATTGTTCTATCGAACAGCGAGAGAGGTCTTTTGTGCGTATCACGTTCGAGGTTATACACACCTAGTTCTCGAATGAGGTGGTTGTGATTTTTGTCTTTCTTATCGTATAAGTTTGCACTTTGCGCTTTTATGCATTGTTCAATGGAGTGTCGCTTAAGCTCGTTGTGTATAAGATAAGCTGGTGCTACTTGTGGGAGCTTTGCTATTACTCTAACTATTCTGTTTTGTAGAGTTTGCAGCCTATTAATATGTGTTTTGGCGGCATAGCCCCAAACGGGGGCCGCGTATGTTAAGATGGGCCTTATCAGAGATTTGTAAAGCGTAAGGCCCATATTTAGTTGTAATTGGCTGTTTTTATTTATCATTGGGTAGAGCTTATTTAATTGGCCGTTTGCCTTTGCCCTGATGGTATCTATGTGCTTTTTCCAGGTCAGACCTTGGTCCATAGTAACACCTAAGTAGGTGACTTGGTCTTTCCATTCAATTTGCTCGCCTCTGTATACCAGATGCGGTTGTGAATGCCTGGGGAGCCTGTGCTGTATTCGTTTAGTGAATATGATTGATTGGCACTTAGTGGTGTTTACTTTGATTCTCCACTTTGCAAACCACGGCTCCAGCTCATATAGAGCGTTCTGCAAGCGCAGGTGGATGATCCGTGGTTGTGTGGATTGCGTTACTAAGGCTGTATCGTCCGCATATATGTATTTTTCAGTACGCGTGAATTCTGGCATATCGTTAATATATAGATTAAAAAGCGTCGGCCCAATTAAACTTCCTTGTGGGACTCCTGCCCTAATGGGCCTTAGAGTGGAGGAGCAGTCCTCCACTACCACCCGGAAGTGTCTTGTGCTTAAATAGTCTTTGATTAGCGCGATCATTGAATCGGAGAAATTGTAAGTTTTTAGCTTATGGAGTAGGCCCGCATGCCAAACTTTATCAAAAGTGCGCTCAATATCCAGAAGGATGGCGCCAGTTGATTTATTGGTGTTATAGCCTTTGGTAATTTGCTCTGTTAGTCGAAGTAGTTGAAGTGTTGTGGAATGTTGCGATCTAAAACCGAACTGTTCCGTAATTAGTAAATTGTTTTTGATGATGTGGGCGTTAATTCTTTTGAGGATTATTTTCTCAAGTACCTTGCCTATTGAGTTTAATAGGCTAATTGGCCTGTAGTTGGCCGGTAACGAGAGATTTTTCTTTGGCTTAGGAAGCATGACAATCTTTGCCTCTTTCCATTTAGGTGGGAATCTACCTTTGTCCAGAGTGTAGTTGAAAATTTTTGCAAGCAGCCGAAGAGCTGCTTGCGGGAGATTTTTAAGTAACACATTTGGTATTTTGTCCGGCCCCGGGGCCTTTCTATTGTGCAAGTATCTGATTATCCAACTTATCTCGCCAGCGTTTGTTTTACGCATTTTGTTGTGCGTGGTCGAGTAGTCGGTTTCGTTTACTTCATGTTCGATGTTTAAGAGTTCTTCTTCATTTGCTTGTCCCAGCGGTGGATTTGGGTTGAATACTTCCTCAAGTGTTGACGCAAAGACCTCTGCTTTGGCCTGGGGGAGTTCAGCGATGCTGTTAGTATTTCTATTTACTAGTGGAGGAATTATCCTTTTTGTTCGTGTCAAACATTTTGCAATTCTCCAGACCGCATTCGATTGGGGATTGAGGTTTTCCAAAGTTTGGTTCCACTCGTTCCCCACGAATTCCCTAGTCTGGGTCGTCACTGCGCTCAACGCGTCCAGATACTCTTGCCGGTGGATTGGATTTCTAGTCCTTTGCCACTTGCGACGTAACCGATTGCGGTTTTGGTGCAAGAGCTTAATATCCGTTGGATATCGAGTGTTGATATTTGGCCTGAATCTTAGTGGGACACAGTTTGTTGTCGCGAGTTTTATTGCGAGTTCTAATTTGTTAATTGCTTCGTCGTGTGTTTGCGGTGAATTTATTTCCATGTCAGGTAAATAGTTTTCGACAGAATTTCTAAAGTCGTCCCAGTTTACCTGGTTATAATTTAAGGTGGGTGCTTCTGGCTTGAACCTAAGAGGTAATTGGATTTCCATCAGCACTGGGAGATGGTCCGACGTTAGTTCGTGTAGGACGCTACATTCAATGTTGAAATTGATATATAAAAACCCGCATTGAAGAACACAGAAGAAATTGTTGCATGGGTCAAACGGAAAAATCAGCAATTGCGAAACATGCCATACTCGAAGAAGGGGAACACATCATCCAATATGGTAACACAGATATTCTGGCATCTACATCCAACTACTATTCTCGCTTATTCCGTGAAGCCATTGAAATACACAAGCACAAAAATAATATCAATTGCAAAGAGGAAGGACTTAAACTCAACAGAATATGGCAAACAGCATTAACAAAAACAAAAATCCAGAACCCCTCTCCAGCTCCAGAGGCTCCAGAGGCAGTTCGAGTCCAACGGGGTCGATGATTGCCCCGTCCGAGTGTCTTGTCCACAGTACCTAGCCGTTATACGGCTTAACCTGCGCGATGGTTTCTATGATGCCGCTACGGGGATGTGTGTTACACTAGGAAATGATTTGTGGAAACAGGGGTTTTTATAGTGGCAGGAGGGGTGGTTGGAAGGGATTGGTCCGCGAGCGGGCTTTGCGCGGCTTCTGATTGGTCGTTTCCGGCCAGTCAGGTGACGCGCTAATCCCCTCCAGGGTTCTGGCCGTCAGTCACTCACTGAGAGGTGAACTGAAACAGGTGTTTTCTCTGTTTTGGATACAGATTGTACTTTCGCCTTTCCCATCTTCAAAGTTAAACCGCCGGACTTAGGATGTCCTTTGGTAGTCTTTTTATGGTAGTCGGCGTGGCTCTCTCTGGTTGTATTGACCCAGAGTATTCACCAGTGGGTTAGGGTGGTTCTGGAGTTTGTTGTACATTGTTCGAGCGCGGGTTTTAATCACGCCGACAATGTACGGGATACCGGAATGTTCGTGCAGGATATGGGCAGGAAATCTCCAGCCGGTATCATAGATCATCCTTAGTGCCCGGTTTTGCAGCGTCTGGAGTCTGATGAAGGTGGACTTTGCCACCACTCCCCAGATCTCACATCCGTACAGGACCAGAGGCGGGATGATCGCTCGATACAGCTGGAGCTTCAGGCGTAAGGGCATGGTTTGGGATCTGAGTATGGGATATAGCTGCCGGAGAGCAGCATGGCCTTGTAGTACCTTGCCCCTGACATGATGTCTATACGTCAGCCGCCGGTCCAGCGTGACTCCGAGATACTTCGCCGTAGTGACCCAGGGGATCCGACGGCGCCGAAGCTCGAGGTCTCGCGGGACCCGGTTGGCTTTCGTATTCGCCAGGAGAATCGCAGAGCTTTTCTCCGGGTTAATCGACATACGCCAGTTCTCGCACCATCTACTGATGGCACGGAGGTGGGCTTGTACTTGTTGGTAACTGTAGAGCGGATTCTTGTTAGTAGCGAAGATCATAAGATCGTCCGCATACTGACAGATGAGTGTGTTTGGGTGCGTGGGGAGATCGGCCATGTAAGCTGCAAAGAGCGCCGGTGACAGTACACTGCCCTCGGGGACTCCTGCGCCAATGGGCCTCTCTCTAGAGAATGATCCCTCCACCTTCACCCGGAAGCTACGTTCCTGTAGGAAACTAGCCACCAAGTAAATGTATGGAGGGGGGATTTCGTGCTGTATGAGCTTGTAGACAAGCCCCTTGTGCCATGTGGTAGAAAATGCCTTTTCCACGTCAAGCAACACTGCCACCGTTTTAGCCCTATCCTGGTAAGCCAGGGAATCTTTCTCGGCTACACGCAGTAGTTGCTCGGTCGTGGAGTGACCAGAACGAAAACCAAACTGATGTTCAGGAAGGAGACCTTTTCCCTCCAATAGAGGTCCGAGGCGGGACAGGAACAGTTTCTCGAATACTTTCGAGATAACTGGTAGGAGACTGATGGATCGATAACTGGATGGAAAGACCGGATTTTTGCCGTGCTTCAGTACGCATTTATTTGTTTATTTATTTATTCATCCACTGATCACTCTACATGACATGGGATATATCATATATAGCACACTATAATTAATACATAATTATTATACAAAATACAATAGTACAACTTGCATCATTTATGTAGTTTACAATGCCATTGGTTATTACAAGATATATCATTAAATATTTACGTCTAAATATAACATTCATTATAGTTCAGCAATATTATACAAACATTTATCTATTAGAAATGATTTTAGAGTAGCTTTAAATTTTGAGTCTGTCCTATTTTTAACAGCTAATGGTAATTTATTATATAATATAGCTCCTATTTTATATGGGTCCTTATTGGTTTGACTTTTATTCGTGCTCACCCTACGGTAATCATTTGCACTTCTTGTGTCATATTTATGGCAGTCTTTATTGAAAAAGTTAAAGTTCTTTTTTTCTTTAACAAGCATAATAGTTTTGAACACATAAAGTGAGATCACAGGATATTTTGAGTTTTGGATGTTTCTCGACAGGATTGTCGAAAATGAAGGTGGTATATAGTTCGTATGCATTTTTTTTGTATCTTTAATAATCTGTCCATGTTGGTTTTACTCGTTCCCCCCCAAATTTCAATTCCATATGTTAAATGTGGGTACACAATGCCATAATAAGCTGATTTTAGAATATTAATGTCACCATATTTTGCTAACTGTCTCAATAGGTACAGTCCTGGGTTCATTTTATTACAGAGTATTTCTATATGTGTATTGTAGGTTAAATCATCTTCTATGTGTACTCCCAATAATTTAAAGCATTTTACTTGTTCTAATGCAATATTGTTAATGTTTATATTCACATTATCTTTCGGAAATGTCATGACTTTTGTCTTCCCTATATTCAATGTTAGCCCATTATTTAGTAAGTACTGTGATATTTCACTGACTGTTTCCAGATAACTGGAAAATGACGCATGCTGAGGCATGCGTTATAAATGCGGGTCAAGTGCATCACGGCTCTATGGGGAAGGTGCTGGAGCATTTCCGCTGTTACACGGTCCTGTCCAGGGGATTTTCGGGCTTTTAGTGATTTGATGGTGTTAGTTACCTCGCGAGGGGTAACTATCGGGATGTGAAACTCCTCGTGGCCCGCGGGTCCGACTTCTAAGAAGTCTTCTACCGCTTGTTCCACGAGATCAGTATGGTCATCGTTCTGTGGATCTTCCCTGGACTGGAATTGAGTTTCCAGATAGTCTGCTAGCGCCTCTGCTTTTTCCCTCGGTTCAAAGACAAGTCTTCCCCGAGGGCTATGCACAGGATGCTGGTGTACAGATTTGTCTTTCCGCAAGCCTCGGATAATGCGCCACGGTTTCCTCTCTTGGAGGTTTACGTGACGCATTGTTTCGTCCCAAGCTGCTTGCCTATGTTTTCTTAGGAGTCGTCTCACCAGGGATTTGAACCTCTGGTGTATTACTCCTATCCTAGGATGTCGGAATCTCTGCCATAGCCGTCTGACAGCATTCTTTGCTTGTATGAGGCGTTTAAGTGGAACAGGGATAGATGTCGGTTTTGGTGCTTCGGTAGGGATGCGGTGTGTGTGAGCACGCACCACATTTAGGACAGAGGTAGCAAACCCCGCGGCTGCCTCCTCGAGAGCCTCGATCGAGTCTATTCGAGGATTTGCCTCCACGGAGTTTTGAAGGGCAAGGACGGCTGCGTCCCAGTCGACTTCTTCCACCCAGTCCGGTACTCCCAGCGCAGTGAGATTAACGTCTGAGTCGACCACAACAGGGTTGTGATCGGAATCCAGAGCGTTAATCACCGAGAGGTCCAAGTGAAATGGAATGTTTTTGGTGATCATGAAATCTATGACATCCGCGGCGCCGCGTGCCGGGTAGTGGGTTGGACCTCTCGGCCCGTGCGCGTGAAGGGCGGGGTTCCCGCTAATGAGACGGTACAGTCCCCGGCCCTTAACGTTCTGGGTGCGGCTGTGCCAGCTTGGGTGTTTTGCATTGAAGTCGCCTGCAATGCAAACCTTGTGGTGTAGGTTCAGGAGTGCCGTGATGTCCGCTTCATGGAATCGCCCATCCGGCGGGTCATATACCGCCACAAGTACTAGGTCGTTCCCGCCCAAGGATAACCTTATGGCGGTTGCTTCCAGGTGTTGTAGCGGAGGAATGGTAACAGGAGTGTGGGTGAGATGGTTCTTTATGAAAATGGCAGTACCACCGCCCTGTCGGCCGACCCGATCAGACCGATGAGCGGCGTAACTTGGCAGGGTAAACTGTACACCGGCGTGCAAGTGCGTTTCACAGACCATCAGGATGTCAATCCCGTGACTGTCTACGAACTCTAACAGGCCAGGTCTCTGGTCTCTAACTCCATTTGTGTTCCAGAACGCAGCTAGAAATGAACGCACAGTTCTATGCGCCATTAAGAGCTCGTGGAGTTAGAATAGAGGTCCTTAGCCGTTTGAAGCATCGCGAGATGCTTCTGCACAGCGGAAATCCCGGGGTTGTTAATGGTTTCCCTGCAGCGTCGTAGGATTGGGAGGGAGCGCTGAACTAAGTCTGCGAACCAGGTCGCCAACTGAATAAACTCAGCCATGTCCTCAGATGCAAATGCGTCACCTACGGATAGTTGCGAGCTGTTGTGTGGCACTGGTGCCTCAGGAGTGGCTGGGCCAGTCCGCGAGGACGGGCCAGCATTGGCGGGCTCAGCTGACACAGCTGGAGCTTTAGGTGCTGGTGGAGAGGGGAGTTTCTCAACATTTTTGTTGGGATTCTGCCCCTCAGCAGGTTGTTTAGTGGTTTTACCCACAGACCTCTTCTTCTTCCCCTTCTTTTGGGGACGTTGCTCCTTTGGAGCACTGCTGGGTGTTGGAGCTGTCTCGCTACTCGCAACCGTAGGTGTGGTGCTATCTGGGACCGGCTCAGCTACTGTGGCGGCGACCTGGCTTGTAGGGGCCACTTCCGCGGCCTCGGCCTGTGTGAGAGCACTTCCGTGTCTCGCCAGTGCCGCGGCGAAAGAGACCCCCCCACCTGACTTCAACGTCAGCCTTGCCCTGTTTTCCTTGCATTATAGCAAGTCGCTTAGGGCACCCGCGATAGATGCCTATGTGGCATCCATTGCAGTTAGCGCACCTTTTGTTCTCCATTGGTGTCGGGCAATCCTTTACCAAGTGCTCGCCCGCACAACGGAGACACTTCAGAGCCCTCTCACTGGCAAAGCTGGAGTGGTGGAAGCCCAGGCACTTGTAGCACTGGGCCGGGCCCTCCCTGCCGTGATAGGGCTCAACTGTGACTCGCGTATGACATAGGCGAGTCACCTGGTCAATCTTAGGGGTTCCCTCCCCTTGTTTTATGATGGCCACTAGAAATAGCGGTAGGGGCACCTTGGTAGGTTTCCCCTCATTCACCTTAGTGGTGGTGAGTTGCACCACGGACCGCGGTTCGATTCCGTGTTCGTCCATCAGGCCGGCACGGATGTCCTGGGGGTCTGTCTCAGAATCAAGACCCCTGATGACCCTGCGAACCACGTGGGGTCGCTGGAGCGAGTACGTGTGGAATTTAATTCCACACGCCTTCAGCACCTCCTTTGTGGCCGCATGGTCCCCAGAGGTGGTGGTTCTAATCACAACGCGCCCTGGATGCCGCGTTGCCTGAAATTCCGCCCTTAGCTTTCCCCTGAGTTCCTTCATCACTTTGACGTGATTTGGGAAGGGGTCAGACACAATAGGCGGGATTTTCTCCGCCTTTTGTGCGGCTTGGTGCGGGGGGACGCTGCAGGTCCCTGTGAAGGAGCGGGTCCGTCTGGATTTGAACCAGAAGACCTTTTCCTACGGCTCTGTACCAGTACAAAGCCATCATCGTCCGGCAGTGCAGGAGTAGGGTTGACGGGAGCTGGTGGTGTCAGTGGGACTGCTGTTCCTTGGTTTGCAAGGCGCACGGCCTTTTTAACCTTCGGCCCAGTCTTGGCCCTAGTGAGTGCCTTGGCTTTCGCCTTGGCGATACTCACTCGGGGACCGGGTGAGGGGTTCGAGGTTGAGGGTGTCGAGGGAGTCGAAACCATGTCAGGTCTTACCTGTTTGCTGGTACTGGGAAGGTCTGTCATGGTCGGTGCAGGTGCCATTCGGCTCCCCACAGAGGGCCAGACGCCTTTCGGCGCGCCTATTGGGGTTCCAACGAACCTCGGGTCCAGACCTGAGTCCGGACCCTTGGCTACAACCTTGTGGGGCTGCGGTAACGTCAGTCTGTCAGAGTCTGTAAAGTCTCCTCCGGCCTCTTCCAGTAGACTGGCGAGTAGAGGGCCAATGCCCACTGCCTGTCTCGAGTCGGGGCAGCTCCGGGAAAGCTGCCTCGGTGGTGTCTTCTTCTCCTTCTTCAGTTTCGAGTGCCCTAAAATCTGCTTACCAGACCTCTTATAGGACACTCCGCGACGGACTGTAGGCAAGTGCTCTTTAGTAAGTTGGCGCGGTGCGACGAGGCTTCTCCCTGGCGAGAGGTCACGCAGTTGGCTCTTCCGTTCTCCCAGTGGTCCAGTCGAGTAGACTCGAGGCGACGACGATACGAGCTCATTCACCATCCAATGATGAATGAATGATGGAATGAATGGTGGCCCCCCTCTCCAGTCAGACGCCAGCTCCTTGTAGTACTCCGCTGGTACAAGTCCAGCCCACTGGCCACCCGGACCAATCACAACATACCCCCCCTCCGGCCGCCGACATAAATACCGCACCTCTGGTGGTGACCAGCGCAGTCGGTGCTGAGATCTCCACTAGGAAACTTCGACCTCGCCGCCACTGAAGATGTCTGCCGTAGTCGCAGACGAAACGTTTGGGAAGAAGAAGGAACCCAATAGACCACGGCCCACAAGCCCGGTTAATATTGCATCTAGTACTTACCCACATCACTCACACTATGCGACATTCGAAATCGCGACCACTTGGACGTGAGGCAGACACGCTACAGAGCCACGCCGCTGATGCTACCTGCACTACTTGGTAGGGGAACATACGCCAGTCTTTATCAGTATGACACCTCTTGTGTATGTTATTTATGCAATCTGCTAGTGGACCTCATAGCAGTTTCGTTACCTGATGACACTTAGGTATTTATGTCACTTGTTCCTTCTATTAGAGGAGCTCATACCAGGTTCCTTATCTGCATGGCACTTCTTACGTATTTGTGTCATTTTTTCTATCTGCCAGGGAAACTCAGCAGTTTACTTATCTGTATGCCACTTCTTATATATTTATGTTATTTCTTCCATGTGCCAGGAGAACTCGAAGCCGTTTCCTTATCTGCATAACACTTCTTATATCTATATGCTATTTGTTCCATCTGCTAGGGGAATTCATACCAGTGTCGTTATCAGTATGACACTTCTCGTGTATTTGTGTTATTTGTTTCATCTGCTAGGGGAACTCATACCAGTGTCGTTATCAGTATGACACTTCTCGTGTATTTGTATTATTTGTTCCATCTGCTAGGGGAACTCATACCAGTGCCGTTATTAGTATGACACTTCTCGTGTGTTTGTGTTATTTGTTCCATCTGGTAAGGGAACTCATACCAGTGTCGTTATTAGTATGACACATCTCGTGTATTTGTGTTATTTGTTCCATCTGCTAGGGGAACTCATACCAGTGTCGTTATCAGTATGACACTTCTCGTGTATTTGTGTTATTTGTTCCATCTGCTAGGGGAACTCATACCAGTGTCGTTATTAGTATGACACATCTCGTGTATTTGTGTTATTTGTTCCATCTGCTAGGGGAACTCATACCAGTGTCGTTATCAGTATGACACTTCTCGTGTATTTGTGTTATTTGTTCCATCTGCTAGGGGAACTCATACCAGTGTCGTTATCAGTATGACACTTCTCGTGTATTTGTGTTATTTGTTCCATCTGCTAGGGGAACTCATACCAGTGTCGTTATCAGTATGACACTTCTCGTGTATTTGTGTTATTTGTTCCATCTGCTAGGGGAACTCATACCAGGGTCGTTATCAGTATCACACTTCTCGTGTATTTGTGTTATTTGTTCCATCTGGTAGGGGAACTCATACCAGTGTCGTTATCAGTATGACACATCTCGTGTATTTGTGTTATTTGTTCCATCTGGTAGGGGAACTCATACCAGTGTCGTTATCAGTATGACACTTCTCGTGTATTTGTGTTATTTGTTCCATCTGCTAGGGGAACTCATACCAGTGCCGTTATCAGTATGACACTTCTCGTGTGTTTGTGTTATTTGTTCCATCTGCTAGGGGAACTCATACCAGTGTCGTTATCAGTATGACACTTCTCGTGTATTTGTGTTATTTGTTCCATCTGCTAGGGGAACTCATACCAGTGTCGTTATCAGTATCACACTTCTCGTGTATTTGTGTTATTTGTTCCATCTGGTAGGGGAACTCATACCAGTGTCGTTATCAGTATGACACATCTCGTGTATTTGTGTTATTTGTTCCATCTGGTAGGGGAACTCATACCAGTGTCGTTATCAGTATCACACTTCTCGTGTATTTGTGTTATTTGTTCCATCTGGTAGGGCAACTCATACCAGTGTCGTTATCAGTATGACACTTCTCGTGTATTTGTGTTATTTGTTCCATCTGCTAGGGGAACTCATACCAGTGTCGTTATCAGTATGACACTTCTCGTGTATTTGTGTTATTTGTTCCATCTGGTAGGGGAACCCATACCAGTGTCGTTATCAGTATGACACTTCTCGTGTATTTGTGTTATTTGTTCCATCTGCTAGGGGAACTCATACCAGTGTCGTTATCAGTATGACACTTCTCGTGTGTTTGTGTTATTTGTTCCATCTGCTAGGGGAACCCATACCAGTGTCGTTATCAGTATGACACTTCTCGTGTATTTGTGTTATTTGTTCCATCTGCTAGGGGAACTCATACCAGTGTCGTTATCAGTATGACACTTCTCGTGTGTGTGTTATTTGTTCCATCTGCTAGGGGAACCCATACCAGTGTCGTTATCAGTATGACACTTCTCGTGTATTTGTGTTATTTGTTCCATCTGCTAGGGGAACTCATACCAGTGTCGTTATCAGTATGACACTTCTCGTGTGTGTGTTATTTGTTCCATCTGCTAGGGGAACTCATACCAGTGTCGTTATCAGTATGACACTTCTCGTGTGTTTGTGTTATTTGTTCCATCTGCTAGGGGAACTCATACCAGGGTCGTTATCAGTATGACACTTCTCGTGTATTTGTGTTATTTGTTCCATCTGCTAGGGGAACTCATACCAGGGTCGTTATCAGTATGACACTTCTCGTGTATTTGTGTTATTTGTTCCATCTGGTAGGGGAACTCATACCAGTGTCGTTATCAGTATGACACTTCTCGTGTGTTTGTGTTATTTGTTCCATCTGCTAGGGGAACAACATACCAGTGTCGTTATCAGTATGACACTTCTCGTGTGTTTGTGTTATTTGTTCCATCTGCTAGGGGAACTCATACCAGTGCCGTTATCAGTATGATACTTCTCGTGTATTTGTGTTATTTGTTCCATCTGCTAGGGGAACTCATACCAGTGTCGTTATCAGTATGACACATCTCGTGTGTTTGTGTTATTTGTTCCATCTGCTAGGGGAACCCATACCAGTGCCGTTATTAGTATGACACTTCTCGTGTGTTTGTGTTATTTGTTCCATCTGGTAGGGCAACTCATACCAGTGTCGTTATCAGTATGACACTTCTCGTGTGTTTGTGTTATTTGTTCCATCTGCTAGGGGAACCCATACCAGTGCCGTTATTAGTATGACACTTCTCGTGTGTTTGTGTTATTTGTTCCATCTGCTAGGGGAACCCATACCAGTGCCGTTATTAGTATGACACTTCTCGTGTGTTTGTGTTATTTGTTCCATCTGCTAGGGGAACCCATACCAGTGCCGTTATTAGTATGACACTTCTCGTGTGTTTGTGTTATTTGTTCCATCTGCTAGGGGAACCCATACCAGTGCCGTTATTAGTATGACACTTCTCGTGTGTTTGTGTTATTTGTTCCATCTGCTAGGGGAACCCATACCAGTGCCGTTATCAGTATGACACTTCTCGTGTGTTTGTGTTATTTGTTCCATCTGCTAGGGGAACCCATACCAGTGCCGTTATTAGTATGACACTTCTCGTGTATTTGTGTTATTTGTTCCATCTGCTAGGGGAACTCATACCAGTGTCGTTATCAGTATGATACTTCTCGTGTGTTTGTGTTATTTGTTCCATCTGGTAGGGGAACTCATACCAGTGCCGTTATCAGTATGACACTTCTCGTGTGTTTGTGTTATTTGTTCCATCTGGTAGGGGAACTCATACCAGGGTCGTTATCAGTATGATACTTCTCGTGTGTTTGTGTTATTTGTTCCATCTGCTAGGGGAACTCATACCAGGGTCGTTATCAGTATGACACTTCTCGTGTGTTTGTGTAATTTGTTCCATCTGCTAGGGGAACTCATACCAGGGTCGTTATCAGTATCACACTTCTCGTGTATTTGTGTTATTTGTTCCATCTGGTAGGGGAACTCATACCAGTGTCGTTATCAGTATGACACTTCTCGTGTGTTTGTGTTATTTGTTCCATCTGCTAGGGGAACTCATACCAGTGTCGTTATCAGTATGATACTTCTCGTGTGTTTGTGTTATTTGTTCCATCTGCTAGGGGAACTCATACCAGGGTCGTTATCAGTATGACACTTCTCGTGTGTTTGTGTAATTTGTTCCATCTGCTAGGGGAACTCATACCAGGGTCGTTATCAGTATCACACTTCTCGTGTATTTGTGTTATTTGTTCCATCTGCTAGGGGAACCCATACCAGTGTCGTTATCAGTATGACACTTCTCGTGTGTTTGTGTTATTTGTTCCATCTGCTAGGGGAACTCATACCAGTGTCGTTATCAGTATGATACTTCTCGTGTGTTTGTGTTATTTGTTCCATCTGCTAGGGGAACTCATACCAGGGTCGTTATCAGTATGACACTTCTCGTGTGTTTGTGTAATTTGTTCCATCTGCTAGGGGAACTCATACCAGGGTCGTTATCAGTATCACACTTCTCGTGTATTTGTGTTATTTGTTCCATCTGGTAGGGGAACTCATACCAGGGTCGTTATCAGTATGACACTTCTCGTGTGTTTGTGTAATTTGTTCCATCTGCTAGGGGAACTCATACCAGGGTCGTTATCAGTATCACACTTCTCGTGTATTTGTGTTATTTGTTCCATCTGGTAGGGGAACTCATACCAGTGTCGTTATCAGTATGACACATCTCGTGTATTTGTGTTATTTGTTCCATCTGCTAGGGGAACTCATACCAGGGTCGTTATCAGTATGACACTTCTCGTGTGTTTGTGTTATTTGTTCCATCTGGTAGGGGAACTCATACCAGGGTCGTTATCAGTATGACACTTCTCGTGTATTTGTGTTATTTGTTCCATCTGCTAGGGGAACTCATACCAGGGTCGTTATCAGTATGACACTTCTCGTGTATTTGTGTTATTTGTTCCATCTGCTAGGGGAACTCATACCAGGGTCGTTATCAGTATGACACATCTCGTGTATTTGTGTTATTTGTTCCATCTGGTAGGGGAACTCATACCAGTGTCGTTATCAGTATGACACTTCTCGTGTGTTTGTGTTATTTGTTCCATCTGCTAGGGGAACTCATACCAGGGTCGTTATCAGTATGACACTTCTCGTGTGTTTGTGTTATTTGTTCCATCTGGTAGGGGAACTCATACCAGTGTCGTTATCAGTATGACACTTCTCGTGTGTTTGTGTTATTTGTTCCATCTGCTAGGGGAACCCATACCAGTGTCGTTATCAGTATGACACTTCTCGTGTGTTTGTGTTATTTGTTCCATCTGGTAGGGGAACCCATACCAGGGTCGTTATCAGTATGACACTTCTCGTGTGTTTGTGTTATTTGTTCCATCTGGTAGGGGAACTCATACCAGTGTCGTTATCAGTATGACACTTCTCGTGTGTTTGTGTTATTTGTTCCATCTGCTAGGGGAACTCATACCAGTGTCGTTATCAGTATGACACTTCTCGTGTGTTTGTGTTATTTGTTCCATCTGGTAGGGGAACTCATACCAGTGTCGTTATCAGTATGACACTTCTCGTGTGTTTGTGTTATTTGTTCCATCTGCTAGGGAAACTCATACCAGTGTCGTTATCAGTATGACACGTCTTCTGTACTTATGTTACCTACACTATCTGGTAAGGAAGCTCACACTAGTGTAGTTATCAATATAGCACATCTTGTGTCGTTATGTTGCCTGTTCTGCATTATAGGGGAACTCGCACTATTGCCATCACTATAAAACTTTTTGTGTGCTTGTTACTTGCACCACCTAGTAGGAGAATTCACACTAGTTGGCTTTATCATTATGAGTCTGGTAATGTTACCGTTGACCAAGTTTGTAGCGTTTCTGTACCTCCCAACAACTTGATGTTCCAGTATCGCGAGTACGGTGTATGAGTTAGGAAACGGAAGATTTAAACAGTTTTGGCCTCCGTTTATACATTGTTCATACTGTATTCGAATCTCTGGTTCTGGCTTGAAATGGTAAAATTAATGATGCTGCCATCATATATTTTTTCTGCTTTTAAGGCGACTTTAATTTCAATGGCTCAACATGTTTCGCCTGGTGCATTTGTTGTTGCCGTCATATATTTTAGTATGTCACCTATAATGCTGTCATCGGTGATTTTCACTGCTGAACTAGCAGTGTGTTATAGTAGGAGCGTTTCACATTTTGGGGAATTTCAGTATAACCTAGAATGAAGTAAACCATTTTCAGTGCTCAGATTCTGGGGCAGAGGATTGTTTTTCTATTCACGAACGTCTGCTTTGCATTTAAATGCTTGTTATTTGCACTGTTGCAGAAAATTCCTGAACCACTTGTGATAACAGTTTCTAACATACTGAATGTTGCATAATCTGCTTAGTCGGTTTGGATACTTCTTGTATCCTCATGTTGTATAGTAGCTCTGATATTTCAGTACGTTATTCGTACTCTTATTTAGTCTCCCTACATCAGCTATGTCATTGTTGCTCATATTTGAGTGATCTTTACCAAAATAAATTGCATAAGAAAGTTGCAAGTTTTTAAGATATGTACATGATTTTACATTTTGGGGGATAGAGCTATCACCTATGATGATTTAAATTATTTGTATGCTGCTTAGGTTATACTGGAAATTGTTCCTCTGCATAGCAAATCTCCGATTCACGTAGAATAATAGTTGTGATACTAATATTCCAATTTAAGTTATTCTTAAGGTCTCGGAAATCTTGTGATAATTGTTCTCTATTTTGAATTTATAAGTTGTTTATTCTGTTTGGATGCTCTTTGTGTAACTTATGTTGTTGTTGACGTCACACTGGTTGTGATGTTTCAGTGTAGATTATTCGTACTTGTACTCAAACTCCCTACATCACCTGTGACTTTGGTAGTCATATTTGATTACATTGTACTATTCGTTCGAGAACACTTTGTGTCATCTGCTATGTTCTCAGTCATCGCTTCATACCAGGGAAGTGTTTTTTATCGTGTTTATTCACAATTTATGAGTTGCGTAATAGTACTGTTGATACCACTGTAGATGTATTGATGCTGTGTACGAGTTTTGATGTATCAAATCACTGTAATGAAAACGTCGTTTTTAAGCCCTTTGCTCCCTTAACTGAGTATCCTTATGTTATTTCATCTGGGAATCTGCGTCCAATAGTGTTTCGTTTACTAAATACGATATAGTTTGAGCTTGACCGTATGTCATCGATTACAACCTCAATGGCTGTTATATAGTTCTGTTTATTTTAAATGTGATGCTGGGAAAAAGTGCTGAATTTGATGGAAACTATACGCTCGGCTGCTCCCTTAATTGGCTGTCAGCTACTTCTGTAACCAGAGAGTGAAAGTTTTTTTTAGTCTATATTGGTGAAGCCATTGTTTGCTTAAAAGGAAGGGAAGATCTTGAAGTGTCTCTCGCTTTTTGTGAGGGGTTCTTTGTATTGAGAAATATCATGTAGAAAGGAAGCCGGTGTGGGCTAATTTTAGGGCATCTCTTAGGATTTTGCCATTAACAGAACTGCCAAGGAACTGGAAACTGAAGTTTCTGCCGTATCATTCCTCCAGGTACTACAGTCCACCTTCCCAAAAGGAAACAATGGAGACATCACTAAGGGAGGTGGTGCAACCAATGTTCGTCTACAAAATAGTCATTTTCACGTGTAGCAAAAGAGATCTTGCTCGCACCAGATGCCCGTGTTCTAAAGGCACAAGTGGTAGTGGCTATATTTTCATATTTTCAGAGAAATTGCTGAAACATTACGAACATGGTGTTCTTATTGTGAATCACAATGTATACTTTTACGGAATTTCTCGTATTATTCGCGTGCCTTTTTCCGCTGTACTAACGTTGAATACTGCCACACATCTTCGTGGAAATTTCCATTTCGTTTATAACTTAATTCATAGACCCACAAAGGCAGATAAACCCTTTTTCGTGTATTTCTGTGCATCACTAAAAATACAATTGGCGATGCATATATTTCCAAGCGCTAACAACCTGTCATTAGGGGTAGTTACACGGCTGAGTTCCTGAATTTGGAGTTTGGTATATCCCGTAACCTCAATTTTGTATTGTCTTACCTTTGTAATTATTATATCACGTGATATTTGAGATCGGTGTTGTTGGTACTAATGGTTTGACTGGCAATTAAAAGACTTCATGCCAGATCAACGAGGAACCTGTGTCTTTAATGTTTCGTCAGGTACGTACAAGTAATAATAAGCATTAAGCGATGGAAACTCGTTTCTATATTACTAGATACCATATGGTCGTTCCTTAAAATCTTGTGAATCATTCCACTTCAGAAACACTCCCACGTATGTATGGGATATTCAGGTAATCCCGTTCTATATGTCGAACACCTGTTGAATTCATCAGCCATGCTGTAGCATTTTATATGTTTTAACCAGTTTGGTGGGCGACATCTGCTATTGATGGCATTACTAGGAGCATGTTATGGCACTGGCTCGCCACTGACGTATGTGTGAAGTCCTGAAATCTCTCTCTCCCTCTCTTGCCTATTTTTTCTCTTTGTATTGTTTTAGCGGATTCCACGTAACTTCCGTTATTCCTCCGGAGAAACTGCAGCCTAATTTACTGTATAGATTTGGTTGAGGCTCCAAAAGTTAGTCCAAATTAACATTATTCTCAGAAGCATGAGCATCAGTTATTGCTTCTCTTGTGTCTAATGTACATTTTTGCTCTTGCAACAGGAACATCATGATGCGCCTATGCTATTTGTAGGGCTCTGGTTCGATACCTATTGATCTCACTGAGGCTTACTTCTCCCAGCGCAGTGTCTGTTCAGTTGCTTTCTCCGTTGAAATTAAAGTTGTGTTATTCTGGTTGGTGATTGGTTCTTCCAGACTAGGATTTCTCAGCAGAGGCACAAGTATTTTTACTTACAGTTAGAACAGCAGTAAGGAATATCTCAATTCGAAGGATACAGAAGTAGAATGGTAAGAACGCAAACTGTTATCTAGAAACTGCTAAGTTGTATTTTGTGCTCACTATGAATACCCCATTCTTGGCGCACTCACTTTGTTAATAATTTGAAGCGTTCCCTGCCTTGGTCCTTGACCATAGTTTCACGGGTCAAATTTGGATAGTTACCGAAGCTTTCAGCGACTAACTTTGCCACCCTCCTCAGGGGAACTGAAGCTAGACTACTGATACCGCAATACTTATTCCTAGCTACCTGCGTTTATACTCATTCAAAAAACTGTGTTGGTACATGGACACATTCTTCCTCTTTAAGGGAAAGATCGTCTATCACTTATGTTGGGAAGTGTGTACCTCCTCTTCCTCTAACACGGAGAAATCCTATATCACTACTATTCCTACACATACTGCTACTCTGTATCCAGTAACACTTTGGCTAAGAACTATGTTGGTCCTTGAATACGCCCTTTCTCTGTTACGGAGAGGCAATGTATTAGTCATGCTAACATTTATGATGATTCTTTCACCTGCTGCTCCTCTGTTATGGAAACACCCTCATCACTTATGAACTGTGTTGCTTCTGGCCCACCTAGTACAACTAAGTAGGGGAATTCACGTTGGTTGTCTTTATCATTATGACACTTCTTCTATTCTTCTGTTACTTTTCTGTCTTCCATAGGAAACTCAGACTAATGTAGATATCAGTATGACACTTCTTGTGCACTTACGTTGTTTGCTCCTGCTGCTAAAGGAACTCACATTAGTGTCGTTATCAGTATGACACCTCTTGTGTACTTACGTTGCTTGTTGCTGCTGCTAAAGGAACTCACATTAGTGCCGTAATGAGTATGACACTTCTTGTGTACTTACGTTGCTTGTTGCTGCTGCTGCTAAAGGAACTCACATTAGTGTCGTTATCAGTATGACACTTCTTGTGTACTTACGTTGCTTGTTGCTGCTGCTAAAGGAACTCACATTGGTGTCGTTATCAGTATGACACCTCTTGTGTACTTACGTTGCTTGTTGCTGCTGCTAAAGGAACTCACATTGGTGTCGTTATCAGTATGACACCTCTTGTGTACTTACGTTGCTTGTTGCTGCTGCTAAAGGAACTCACATTGGTGTCGTTATCAGTATGACACCTCTTGTGTACTTACGTTGCTTGTTGCTGCTGCTAAAGGAACTCACATTGGTGTCGTTATCAGTATGACACCTCTTGTGTACTTACATTGCTTGTTGCTGCTGCTAAAGGAACTTACATTGGTGTCGTTATCAGTATGACACCTCTTGTGTACTTACGTTGCTTGTTGCTGCTGCTAAAGGAACTCACATTAGCGTCGTTATCAGTATGACACCTCTTGTGTACTTACGTTGCTTGTTGCTGCTGCTAAAGGAACTCACATTGGTGTCGTTATCAGTATGACACCTCTTGTGTACTTACGTTGCTTGTTGCTGCTGCTAAAGGAACTCACATTAGTGCCGTAAAGAGTATGACACTTCCTGTGTCCTTACGTTGCTTGTTGCTGCTGCTAAAGGAACTCACATTAGTGTCGTTATCAGTATGACACTTCTTGTGTACTTACGTTGCTTGTTGCTGCCGCTAAAGGAGCTCACATTAGTGTCGTTATCAGTATGACACTTCTTGTGTACTTACGTTGCTTGTTCCTGCTGCTAAAGGAACTCACATTCGTGTCGTTATCAGTATGACACCTCTTGTGTACTTACGTTGCTTGTTGCTGCTGCTAAAGGAACTCACATTAGTGTCGTTATCAGTATGACACTTCTTGTGTACTTATGTTGCTTGTTGCTGCTGCTAAAGGAACTCACATTAGTGTCGTTATCAGTATGACACTTCTTGTGTACTTACGTTGTTTGTTGCTGCTGCTAAAGGAACTCACATTAGTGTCGTTATCAGTATGACAATCCTTGTGTACTTATGTTGCTTCTTGCTGCTGCTAAAGGAACTCACATTAGTGTCGTTATCAGTATGACACCTCTTGTGTACTTACGTTGCTTGTTGCTGCTGCTAAAGGAACTCACATTAGTGCCGTAATGAGTATGACACTTCTTGTGTACTTACATTGCTTGTTGCTGCTGCTAAAGGAACTCACATTAGTGTCGTTATCAGTATGATACTTCTTGTGTACTTACGTTGCTTGTTGCTGCTGCTAAAGGAACTCACATTAGTGCCGTAAAGAGTATGACACTTCCTGTGTACTTACGTTGCTTGTTGCTGCTGCTAAAGGAACTCACATTAGTGTCGTTATCAGTATGACACTTCTTGTGTACTTACGTTGCTTGTTGCTGCCGCTAAAGGAACTCACATTAGTGTCGTTATCAGTATGACACTTCTTGTGTACTTACGTTGCTTGTTGCTGCTGCTAAAGGAACTCACATTAGTGTCGTTATCAGTATGACACTTCTTGTGTACTTATGTTGCTTGTTGCTGCTGCTAAAGGAACTCACATTAGTGTCGTTATCAGTATGACACCTCTTGTGTACTTACGTTGCTTGTTGCTGCTGCTAAAGGAACTCACATTAGTGTCGTTATCAGTATGACACTTCTTGTGTACTTACGTTGCTTGTTGCTGCTGCTAAAGGAACTCACATTAGTGTTGTTATCAGTATGACACTTCTTGTGTACTTATGTTGCTTGTTGCTGCTGCTAAAGGAACTCACATTAGCGTCGTTATCAGTATGACACTTCTTGTGTACTTACGTTGCTTGTTGCTGCTGCTAAAGGAACTCACATTAGTGTCGTTATCAGTATGACACTTCTTGTGTACTTACGTTGCTTGTTGCTGCCGCTAAAAGAACTCACATTAGTGTCGTTATCAGTATGACACTTCTTGTGTACTTACGTTGCTTGTTGCTGCTGCTAAAGGAACTCACATTAGTGTCGTTATCAGTATGACACTTCTTGTGTACTTATGTTGCTTGTTGCTGCTGCTAAAGGAACTCACATTCGTGTCGTTATCAGTATGACACCTCTTGTGTACCTACGTTGCTTGTTGCTGCTGCTAAAGTAACTCACATTAGTGTCGTTATCAGTATGACACTTCTTGTGTACTTACGTTGCTTGTTGCTGCTGCTAAAGGAACTCACGTTAGTGTTGTTATCAGTATGACACTTCTTGTGTACTTATGTTGCTTGTTGCTGCTGCTAAAGGAACTCACATTAGCGTCGTTATCAGTATGACACTTCTTGTGTACTTACGTTGCTTGTTGCTGCTGCTAAAGGAACTCACATTAGTGTTGTTATCAGTATGACACTTCTTGTGTACTTATGTTGCTTGTTGCTGCTGCTAAAGGAACTCACATTAGCGTCGTTATCAGTATGACACTTCTTGTGTACTTACGTTGCTTGTTGCTGCTGCTAAAGGAACTCACATTAGTGTCGTTATCAGTATGACACCTCTTGTGTACTTACGTTGCTTGTTGCTGCTGCTAAAGGAGCTCACATTAGTGTCGTTATCATTATGACACTTCTTGTGTACTTATGTTGCTTCTTCCTGCAGCTAAAGGAACTCACATCAGTGTCATTATCAGTATGACACTTTTTGTGTACTTACGTTGCTTCTTCCCGCTGCTAATGAAACTCACATTAGTGTCGTTATCAGTATGACACTTCTTGTATACTTACGTTGCTTGTTCCTGCTGCTAAAGGAACACATATTAGTGTCGTTATCAGTATGACACTTCTTGTGTACTTATGTTAGTTGTTTCACCTGCTAGGAAAACTACCACTAGTGGCGTTATCAGTGTGAAGCTTGCTGTGTACTTGTGCTATTTGTTTTATCTTGTGGGGGGAACTCACACGAATGCCGAAAGCAAAAACACTTCTTTTGCCCTTATTTTGTTGCTTTCACCTAGTGGGAGAAGATTTTTGTCGTTATCAGTATGACACTTCTTGTGTCGCCTGCGGGTTTTTGGTCCCTTTGGCTGTGGTCCTGCTAGTGAATCTCTTTGCGTCATTTCAAAGAGGAACCTAGCTCTGGTAATGCTTCTTTTGTCAAATACAGGAATTAAGAACATAGGTTTCTGGTTATGATCAATGCAGGATTCACATTTCGTATCTAAGGTGAAGGTGGTCTCATTTTTGTTCATAACTGTCGTCGTATTTAAATCTCAGCCAAACGATTTTATTCTTCTAGAAATTATTTAGATATGTTGACGTAAGCACTTTGGACTTAAAGCTACATTACGTTATTTTTTATATTTGGCAGTCAATAATGACTTTGTCTGCATTTAGAATATCCTCCGGCTTTTATGTGGTCTCTGTCTATAATTCTCCGTCTTGTCTTGAAAAAGCCTGTATCATCTATGTAAGCCATCATGTTTATCTCTTGGGGTTTTTGATATCACACTCGTGCTATATCGATCACGGCAATGGTGCTTGTTTATAGGCATTAAACGCTTTTTTGTTCTTGTATAATGCTCTACCTTTAGGACAAACACATATTTGCGGCACGCTTTCAAGTGCTAATTTACTTTTGCATTTATTGCTTCATTTAATGTAATTTCGTGACATTACTACATCTTCTACTACTCCCTACTTTAATTTTGTTGATTGACGAGCAGTTTACCTTGGAAGTCACCTTGCCATCTTTTTCTGTTACGTACTGCATCTCGCCAGCCTATTTGCCTTTAATTTAGAGCTTTCTTCACTGGTCTGGAGGAATCCATTCACTTCATATCCCTTGGGCAATTCAAAGTAATGCTCTCTTTTAGTCGTGGTATCCTTTGAAACGTGAACATGCAGATTTTGGACCAGGCAGTGCGTCTCGGGAATTTCATTTGAGCTTTTTCTACTTTCATCCTGCTATTCTCCTCAAGATCCAAGTCTCACTAGCATAGAGGTAATAAAATTGGAAAGCTTATTGTAGTAGTTTATTACTATGTCTTTCCTCACCTTCTTTCCAAAATTAATTAATCTTGTTTTGCATACGTATTGAAACTCGGGCGTTTACAGTCAGGTTGAATCATTTCAATGATGCTTGGAAATCCAAATACTTCAGTGCATTAATTGAGGTATTTGTCAGTTTGCTGGGTTCATTCTTGGTTTGATTTTATTCTTACTAGGATTATGTAGTGCTTCAATCTGCACTTGCTTCTCATTCTCTCGTTTATTCCCGGCCTGCCATAGGTTTAGTCGTTTAATAAGAGGCTTAGTAAGCTGGTTCTTCTTAACGTTGTTACATGCATCACGAACGACCTGTAATCCGTATGTTCTGCCTTGTGTACACTTGCTGTCTTCTCTGTCTTATGCTAATCATTTGTGCCAATGTTACTTTGGACGTTTTTGTGTTGTGCTTTAAGGACCCCATAACAATGTGCCTCTTTACGATGTCATCATATTCTGTGTTGATCTACGTTGATCCTTCTCTATGGTGACTGACAATCTTTTAGGCACTGAGTTTCTATATAATTTTGTTCAACTGTGCCATAATGTAAAGTTTATACGCCACTGTAATGGGTACCATTTTATTCTCAAGTCATTATAGATATACCAAGCTCCACCAATCAAAGGTGCACCAGGACATAACGGCACCTTTATCCACTAATCCAAGTTGCACTTGTTCTTAACGACACCTATCCTTCAACATTAAGATCCGCATGTAGCAATCAATACTTCGCCCTCTAGGAACTTCTCATGCAGCTAAAAGGTAAACCATGGATTTCCGTATTTAAAATAAAAATACTCTTATTTAATATTTAGTGTTCATACAGCAGATTCAATTTAATAAATTCCATTTTTCTTCTCGTTTTTAAAAATCTATCCTTTCAAGACCAAGAAAAAGCCTCATCACTTATGATAAGAAATGTGTTGCTTTTTTCAAACCTAGTACAATCAAGTAGGATAGCTTACACTGGTTGACTTTATTATTATGACACTTTTTTCTATTCTTCTGTTACTTTTCTCTCTTCCGTAGGTAACTCAGTCTAATGTATACATCAGTATTACACTTCTTGTGTACTTACGTTGCTTGCTCCACCTGGTAGGGGAACTCTCACTAGTGCCGTTATCAGTATGACAATTCTTGTGTACTTATGTTACTTGTTGCACCTGCTAGGACAACTCCCACTAGTGTCGTTCTCAGTAGGACAATTCTTGTGTACTTGTGTTACTTGTTGCACCTGCTAGGACAACTCCCACTAGTGTCGTTCTCAGTAGAACACTTCTTGTGTACTTACGTTACTTGTTCCACCTGCTAGGCGAACTCCCACTAGTGTTGTTATCTGTATAACATTTCTTGTGTACTTGTGTTACTTGTTGAACCTGCTAGGACAACTCCCACTAGTGTCGTTCTCACTAGAACAATTCTTCTGTACTTGTGTTACTTGTTGCACCTGCTAGGACAACACGCACTAGTGTCCTTCTCAGTAGGGCACTTCTTGTGTACTTATGTTACTTGTTGCACCTGCTAGGACAACTCCCACTAGTGTCGTTCTCAGTAGGACACTTCTTCTGTACTTGTGTTACTTGTTGCACCTGCTAGGACAACTCCCACTAGTGTCGTTCTCAGTAGGACACTTCTTCTGTACTTGTGTTACTTGTTGCACCTGCTAGGACAACACGCACTAGTGTCCTTCTCAGTAGGGCACTTCTTGTGTACTTATGTTACTTGTTGCACCTGCTAGGGCAACTCCCACTAGTGTCGTTCTCAGTAGGACACTTCTTCTGTACTTGTGTTACTTGTTGCACCTGCTAGGACAACTCCCACTAGTGTCGTTCTCAGTAGGACACTTCTTGTGTATTTGTGTTACTTGTTGCACCTGCTAGGGCAACTCCCACTAGTGTCGTTCTCAGTAGAAGACTTCTGGTGTACCTATGTTACTTGTTGCAGCTGCTAGGGCAACTCCCACTAGTGTCGTTCTCAGTAGAAGACTTCTGGGGTACCTATGTTACTTGTTCCTCCTGCTAGGGCAACTCCCACTAGTGTCGTTATGAGTATGACACTTCTTGTGTACTTGTGATACTTGTTGCACCTGCTAGGGCAACTCCCACTAGTGTCGTTCTCAGTAGAAGACTTCTGGTGTACATATGTTACTTGTTGCAGCTGCTAGGGCAACTCCCACTAGTGTCGTTCTCAGTAGAAGACTTCTGGGGTACCTATGTTACTTGTTCCTCCTGCTAGGGCAACTCCCACTAGTGCCGTTCTCAGTATCACACTTCTTGTGTACTTGTGATACTTGTTGCACCTGCTAGGACAACTCCCACTAGTGTCGTTCTCAGTAGAAGACTTCTGGGGTACCTATGTTACTTGTTCCTCCTGCTAGGGCAACTCCCACTAGTGCCGTTCTCAGTATCACACTTCTTGTGTACTTGTGATACTTGTTGCACCTGCTAGGACAACTCCCACTAGTGTCGTTCTCAGTAGAAGACTTCTGGGGTACCTATGTTACTTGTTCCTCCTGCTAGGGCAACTCCCACTAGTGCCGTTCTCAGTATCACATTTCTTGTGTACTTATGTTACTTGTTCCACCTGCTAGGGCAACTCCCACTAGTGCCGTTCTCAGTATCACACTTCTTGTGTACCAGTGTTACTTGTTGCACCTGCTAGGACAACTCCCACTAGTGTTGTTATCAGTATGACACTTCTTGTGTACTTATGTTACTTATTCCACCTGCTAGGGCAACTCCCACTAGTGTCGTTATCAGTATGACACTTCTTGTGTACTTATGTTACTAATTCCTCCTGCTAGGGGAACTCTCACTAGTGTCGTTATCAGTATGACACTTCTTGTGTACTTATGTTACTTATTCCACCTGCTAGGGGAACTCTCACTAGTGTCGTTATCAGTATGACACTTCTTGTGTACTTATGTTACTAATTCCTCCTGCTAGGGCAACTCCCACTAGTGTCGTTATCAGTATGACACTTCTTGTGTACTTATGTTACTTATTCCACCTGCTAGGGGAACTCTCACTAGTGTCGTTATCAGTATGACACTTCTTGTGTACTTATGTTACTAATTCCTCCTGCTAGGGCAACTCCCACTAGTGTCGTTATCAGTATGACACTTCTTGTGTACTTATGTTACTAATTCCTCCTGCTAGGGCAACTCCCACTAGTGTCGTTATCAGTATGACACTTCTTGTGTACTTATGTTACTTATTCCACCTGCTAGGGGAACTCTCACTAGTGTCGTTATCAGTATGACACTTCTTGTGTACTTATGTTACTAATTCCTCCTGCTAGGGCAACTCCCACTAGTGTCGTTATCAGTATGACACTTCTTGTGTACATATGTTACTTATTCCACCTGCTAGGGCAACTCCCACTAGTGTCGTTATCAGTATAACACTTCTTGTGTACTTATGTTACTTATTCCTCCTGCTAGGGCAACTCCCACTAGTGTCGTTATCAGTATGACACTTCTTGTGTACTTATGTTACTTGTTCCCCCTGATAGAGCAACTCCCACTAGTGTTGTTATCAGTATGACACTTCCTGTGTACTTATGTTACTTGTTCCTCCTGCTAGAGCAACTCCCACTAGTGTCGTTATCAGTATAACGCTTCTTGTGTACTTATGTTACTTATTCCACCTGCTAGAGCAACTCCCACTAGTGTCGTTATCAGTATGACACTTCTTGTGTACTTATGTTACTTATTCCACCTGCTAGGGCAACTCCCACTAGTGTCGTTATCAGTATAACACTTCATTGTTATATTAAAGATATTTGGCCCCAATATACTTCCTTGTGGGACTCCCGCTTTTATAGGGCGGGGGGAGGGGAGATGGCTATTTACTCTGGACTGGAATGTCCAATTGTGGAGGTAGTTGGCGATTAGTTTTATTAGTGAATCGTGTATATTAAGTGTTTCAGTTTCTTGAGCATTCTGAGATATGTGCCTTCCAAGTATATCTAGTAGCACTCCCAGATATGTTGCCTCGGTGGACCACGTTACATTTTCACTTGCCAGGCGAATATCGTCAACTTCCTGGAGGTGGCGTCTGGTGAAGGTGATGGTTTTGGGCTTGTTATCGTTGATCTTGACACACCACGCGGCAAACTATGCTGCCAGCAAGTCGGCATAGCGTTGAAGACGTTGCACTGCAATACTATGACGAAATGATGCTGTAGTAATTGCAGTTTCGTCAGCGAAGAGATATAGGCTGTAGCCCCGGAGAGAAGGACCAGTATTCATGAGTGTTAAAAATAGCCAGGGGAGCAAAGTACTGACTTGCGGTACCACCTGCGTTGAAAGAATAGGTTTGGGAATGAATTATGTCCCTGGTGACAACAAAGACGCGATTGGAGAGAAACTTTGTATGAGATGAACCAGGTAAGATAGGATGTCGTAGTTTATGAGTCGATGAAGCAGACCTTCGTGCAGCACTGTGTTGAAGGATCGATAGATCTCTAGAAAGAGCACTAGAACATAATGCCGATTGTTGAAGTCATTCACCACCTCGTCCTCTAAGCGAAGAAATTAGTGAATGGTAGAATGCTGGCCAAACTGCTCATGGTGAAGGATGTTGTGCCTGTCGAGCATGCTCTGGAGGCATTTCTGGATCACTTTTTCAAAGAACTTGCTGATTGTCAGCAAGCCAAAACACGCTGTTGCATAGATGGACCAGCAAAGCTGTTCACTTAAGTGGGGTGCTTTGGAGTTGGCGAGAGGAAGGGTGTCGTTGCCCGCCGCTTTAAATCACCGGAGAGAGGCTACAATGTTTCTTACCTCCTTTACTGTGGACGGGCGCACCTCTTGATTGTCAAGGGGTGCTGATAAGAAGTTACGCATCTCTGCCTTGACTTCGTCTACAATCACGGCGTCAAGGGATTCAGTCGGATGGAAGCTGGAGGCTAGATGTTGCGCCTTCAGTTCAACTTTCTCCCTTGTGGTCTGGGCAACCCTTCTGCTGCCTGTGAGAGGTGGATCTGATGAGGGAACTTGGAGTATGTGCTTGAACATTCCCCAGAGGGAGGACTCTTCTGTGTCTAGAGTGCCCAGGGGACCTTCCCATTCTTCGTTTCTGTGCATATTTTGAATATGGTATGGAGCCTGTACCACTCTCTCTTATTCAGCGGGTTGCGCATGAGCTGGTATTTGCGCCGTGCCATGTTCTTCTTTGTTATGAATTGTCGAATTTCATGTGGGAGAGGCTTCTGCTGAAAAAAAAAAAAGACTGACAACGTGGAGGAGTAACCTGTTTCATAGCTGTGGCCATGGTGGTTGTAATGGTGTTTGTAAGATGGTCTACATCCTCAGTGTTATGGCATAGTTCTATGTTAGCTGGCAGTTAAGCCGTTAGGGCATTGTACTTGCTCCAGTTGGTTCACTGGGGATTAATGGAGCTTCTAGGGGTTTTGGCATAGCTACGTACATCTCTTGTAATACTGATACCTATTATTGGTTCTTACTCAGTGGAAAACACATGACTATTTTCCTCTCTGTATACTTCTCTCTGTTTATTAAATCATATTTCGCTGTTTTATTTCTGACCGTATTTCTCTTGGCTTAGATTCAGTACTGATGTTGAGAGCATTATTTTTATTACTAAGTTATGTATATTGTCTCTCGATTTTGTTGCTCCTGCAATTCTTTGAACATCTGCATCCTTATTGTCCTTGCGAACGGGATGCCAATGTATATGTTCCCTCTCTTAGACAAACGCGTGTATAGACTATTGTCCTTGCAAAGAAAATGTCGATGTATTTATGTTCCTCCGTTTATAGGAACACCATGTTCCTCCCTTTCAGAAGCATATCTTTTGCTTACTGTCCTGGCAAAAAAATACCTCTGAGAGTTATGCTGAGAGCTGTGTTGGTTCTTCCATATGCAGTTCCTCCTGTTAGGGAGAGATCAATTATCACTTGTGCTAAGAACTGTGTTGGTTCCAGCATATGATGTTCCTCCTGTTAGGGAGAGATTCTGTATCACTTATGCTAAGAGCTGTGTTGGTTCTAGCATATGATGTTCCTCCTGTTAAGTAGAGATTCTGTATCACTTATGCTAAGAGCTGTGTTGGTTCTAGCATATGATGTTCCTGCTGTTAAGTAGAGATTCTGTATCACTTATGCTGAGAGCTGTGTTGGTTCTTGCATATGCTGTTCCTCCTGTTAGGGAGAGATCAATTATCACTTGTGCTAAGAGCTGTGTTGGTTCCTGCATATGATGTTCCTCCTGTTAGGGAGAGATCCTGTACTACTTATGCTAAGAGCTGTGTTGGTTCTAGCATATGATGTTCCTGCTGTTAAGTAGAGATTCTGTATCACTTGTGCTGAGAGCTGTGTTTGTTCTAGCATATGCTGTTCCTCCTGTTAGGTAGAGATCCTGTATCACTTATGCTAAGAGCTGTGTTGGTTCTTGCATATGCTGTTCCTCCTGTTAGGTAGAGATCCTGTACCACTTATGCTGAGAGCTGTGTTGGTTCTAGTATATGATGTTCCTCCTGTTAGGGAGAGATCCTGTATCACTTATGCTGAGAGCTGTGTTGGTTCTTGCAGATGCTGTTCCTCCTGTTAGGGAGAGATCCTGTATCACTTATGCTAAGAGCTGTATTCGTTCTAGCATATGCTGTTCCTCCTGTTAGGTACAGATCCTGTATCACTTATGCTGAGAGCTGTGTTGGTTCTTGCAGATGCTGTTCCTCCTGTTAGGGAGAGATCCTGTATCACTTATGCTAAGAGCTGTGTTGGTTCCCTCAGATGCTGTTCCTCCTGTTAGGTGGAGATCCTGTATCACTTATGCTGAGAGCTGTGTTGGTTCTTGCAGATGCTGTTCCTCCTGTTAGGTAGAGATCCTGTATCACTTATGCTGAGAGCTGTGTTGGTTCTTGCAGATGCTGTTCCTCCTGTTAGGTAGAGATCCTGTATCACTTATGCTGATAGCTGTGTTGGTTCCCTCAGATGCTGTTCCTCCTGTTAGGGAGAGATCCTGTATCACTTATGCTGAGAGCTGTGTTGGTTCTTGCTGATGCTGTTCCTCCTGTTAGGTAGAGATCCTGTATCACTTATGCTGATAGCTGTGTTGGTTCCCTCAGATGCTGTTCCTCCTGTTAGGGAGAGATTCTGTATCACTTATGCTAAGAGCTGTGTTTGTTCTAGCATATGCTGTTCCTCCTGTTAGGTAGAGATCCTGTATCACTTACGCTGAGAGCTGTGTTGGTTCTTGCAGATGCTGTTCCTCCTGTTAGGGAGAGATCCTGTATCTTATGTTGAGAGCTGTGTTGGTTCTAGTATATGATGTTCCTCCTGTTAGGGAGAGATCCTGTATCACTTATGCTGAGAGCTGTGTTGGTTCTAGTATATGATGTTCCTCCTGTTAGGGAGAGATCCAGTTTCACTTATGCTGAGAGCTGTGTTGGTTCTTGCATATGATGTTCCTCCTGTTAGGAAGAGATCCTGTATCACTTATGCTAAGAGCTGTGTTGGTTCTTGCATATGATGTTCGTCCGGTTAGGGAGAGATCCTGTATCACTTATGCTGAGAGCTGTGTTGGTTCCTGCAGGATGCTGTTGCTCCTGTTAGGAAGAGATCCTGTATCACTTCTGCTGAGAGCTGTGTTGGTTCTAGCATTTGGTGTTCCCCCTGTTAGATAGGGATCCTGTATCACATATGCTAAGAGCTATGTTGGTTCTTGCATATGATGTTCGTCCTGTTAAGTAGAGATCCTGTATTACTTATGCTAAGAGCTGTGTTGGTTCTTGCATATGCTGTTCCTCCTAGTTAGGGAGAGATCCTTTATCACTTATGCTGAGAGCTGTGTTGGTTCTAGTATATGATGTTCCTCCTGTTAGGGAGAGATCCTGTATCACTTATGCTAAGAGCTGTGTTGGTTCTTGCATATGATGTTCCTCCTGTTAGGAAGAGATCCTGTATCACTTATGCTAAGAGCTGTGTTGGTTCTTGCATATGATGTGCGTCCTGTTAGGGAGAAATCCTGTATCACTTATGCTGAGAGCTGTGTTGGTTCCTGCAGGATGCTGTTGCTCCTGTTTGGAAGAGATCCTGTATCACTTATGCTGAGAGCTGTGTTGGTTCTAGCATTTGCTGTTCCCCCTGTTAGATAGGGATCCTGTATCACTTATGCTAAGAGCTGTGTTGGTTCTAGCATATGCTGTTGCTCCTGTTAGGAAGAGATCCTATATCACTTATGCTGAGAGCTGTGTTGCTTCCTGCAGATGCTGCTGCTCCTGTTTGGGAGAGATCCTGTATCACTAATGCTAAGAGCTGTGTTGGTTCCTGCAGATGCTGTTGCTCCTGTTAGGGAGAGATCCTGTATCACTTATGCTAAGAACTGTGTTGGTTCTTGCATATGATGTTCCTCCTGTTAGGGAGAGATCCTGTATCACGTATGCTGAGAGCTGTGTTGGTTCTAGCATATGCTGTTCCTCCTGTTAGGGAGAGATCCTGTATCACTTGTTCTGAGAGCTGTGTTGGTTCTTGCATATGATCATCCTCCTGTTAGGGAGAGATCCTGTATCACTTATTCTGAGAGCTGTGTTGGTTCTTGCATATGATGTTCCTCCTGTTAGGAAGAGATCCTGTATCACTTATGCTGAGAGCTGTGTTGGTTCTAGCATTTGCTGTTCCCGCTGTTAGATAGGGATCCTGTATCACTTATGCTAAGAGCTGTGTTGGTTCTAGCATATGCTGTTGCTCCTGTTAGGAAGAGATCCTATATCACTTATGCTGAGAGCTGTCTTGGATCCTGCAGATGCTGTTGCTCCTGTTTGGGAGAGATCCTGTATCACTTACGCTAAGAGCTGTGTTGGTTCCTGCAGATGCTGTTGCTCCTGTTAGGGAGAGATTCTGTATCACTTATGCTAAGAACTGTATTGGTTCTTGCATATGCTGTTGCTCCTGTTAGGAAGAGATCCTATATCACTTATGCTGAGAGCTGTGTTGGTTCTAGGATATGCTGTTCCTCCTGTTAGGGAGAGATCCTGTATCACTTATTCTGAGAGCTGTGTTGGTTCTTGCATATGAACGATCCTCCTGTTAGGGAGAGATCCTGTATCACTTATTCTGAGAGCTGTGTTGGTTCTTGCATATGATGTTCCTCCTGTTGGAGAGAGATCCTGTATCACTTATGCTGAGAGCTGTGTTGGTTCTAGCATATGATGTTCCTCCTGTTAGGTAGAGATCCTGTATCACTTATGCTGAGAGCTGTGTTGGTTCCTGCAGATGCTGTTGCTCCTGTTAGGAAGAGATCCTGTATCACTTATGCTAAGAACGTAAGTGCATATACAGCACGTTATATTTAGCCGAATAGCATCATTCGTACGTGGAAATTATTTGTATGAGTCTATTGAGGAACCTGCGTCCACTAATGTTTCATTTACTGAGTGCAGAAAATATTTAAATACGGTTTAATATCACATATCGCCTATCGCTCTCGTCATTAGCAAGTTTTGTTTCTTGTTCCATGTTTCCGAGCCTTTCTCTCCCAGCGTCAACTCGGTTTCTCATTAGTAGTTGTTTTTACCCTCATGATTCAATGGATGTCAAAATCCTTAGTTACAGGATTATTGCGACACAGAGCTGCGTTTTGGCAAATACAATCACACTTTAATGAAATTTACCTGCCTTATCTCATCTACGAACCGTTGTCCTTGAATGTATCATTTGCTAAGTGCAAAGTATAACAAAATACGGTTTGCAGGTTATTTTAGCTGTCATATTTTAGACTATTTCTAAGTTCTCAATTGAAGATTTCTGAGACGCAGCGCCATGTTTGAGCGAATATAATCCTTGTGCTATTGAGATTGCCCTTTGTTGCAATGTTCCTAATGATGGAATTGAGATTGGAGGTCTAAGGACTGAACTACTGTGATTTTGTTCAGTTTTCACTGTCACTTGACTAATATGATTTAATTAAGTTGTCTCTACACTTTACTAGTGTGATTTTGTTCAGTTTTTACTGTCACTTCACTAATATGATTTAATTAAGTTGTCTCTACACTTTACTAGTGTGATTTTGTTCAGTTTTCACTGTCGCTTCACTATGTGATTTAATTAAGTTGTCACTGCATTTTACTAGTGTGATTTTGTTCAATTTTCACTGTCACTTGACTAATGTGATTTAATTAAATTGTCTCTACACTTTACTAGTGTGATTTTGTTCAGTTTTCACTGTCACTTCACTAATGTGATTTAATTAAGTTGTCACTGCATTTTACTAGTGTGATTTTGTTCAGTTTTCACTGTCACTTGACAAATGTGATTTAATTAAGTTGTCTCTACACTTCACTAATGTGATTTAATTAAATTGCCACTGCATTTTACTAGTGTGATTTTGTTCAGTTTTCACTGTCACTTGACAAATGTGATTTAATTAAGTTGTCTCTACACTTTACTAGTGTGATTTTGTTCAGTTTTCCCTGTCACTTCACTAATGTGATTTGATTAAGTTATCTCTACACTTTACTAGTGTGATTTTGTTCAGTTTTCACTGTCACTTCACTAATGTGATTTAATTAAGTTGTCTCTATGCTTTACTAGTGTGATTTTGTTCAGTTTTCACTGTCACTTCACTAATGTGATTTAGTTAAGTTGTCTCTACACTTTACTAGTGTGATTTTGTTCAGTTTTCACTGTCACTTCACTAATGTGATTTAATTAAATTGTCACTGCATTTTACTAGTGTGATTTACTACGATTTCACTACACTGACCTATTAGGAAATGAAGCTGCACCACTCAGTTTGAAATAAAGGTGGATTAAAGTTCCATTTGCATCTGTGTTTTTGTTTCATTGAGGAATCTGCATCCTGTAATGTTTCCTTTGCTAAATACAGAGCACAACTAATACAGTTTTTACTATCTAAAAATACATAACATATTATACATGTTTTAATTGCCAGTGTTCGACAACACAGCGCCGTAGAATCACATAGTATCACATTTTAATGTAAATTTATTTTGTCAGTTCTTCGAGGAACCTGTGTCTTCGTTTCCTAAAAGCAGGGCATACCTAAACACAGTCTGAATTTTCTTTTTTCGTCATAGTTTAGAATTTCTTAACTACAGGATTCAACACAGCTGTGTGGATGAGTATAATAACATACTAAGGCTAAAACAGTTTATATTATGATCGTGCACAGCAGATCGGAACAGTATACTTAGGCATAGAAGTGGCCAAACCCATAAAAGTGGTGGATAAGTAATTCCTTTTTAGTAGACCAACAGGATTATATTTGTGCGTTTGTTCGTCGATGTGGTCACAGGTCCTTGTTCTGTCCAACTAATGTTGTGGTAATCGACATAATTGTGTATGTTTAAGATATTATAAATAATCAATAGAGATGCAAACGTTGGCATGTACTTGAGGTTCAGAAAGTAAGCAGCTTAGTGGCTGTTGAGAGGAAAATGCGGAAGCTCCATCATGTGTTCACAAAATGTCAAAGTACGAAATGATATACTTTCATTAAGTCAGGACCCATATTCGGTACATATAGGAACGTTTAATTCAGTGCTCGTGCGTCTCTGGTTTTATTGGACTAGTATGAAATTTAGGAAGGGTTACTGTTCAGGTATTCGTCTACTACAAGGTTGACGAACGTTACTCAGCAGCTCTGAACACGTTCCCTTACTCCCCCACCCCGTTCGCGACCACGAACGCGTAAAAGCTGCGAACACCGGTTCTAGCGAAAGCGTGCAACTGTAGTTAAGGAGGGGGCACTCCTCTATTCACACCTACGGAGTAAGTTCCGTCAGCCCTCGTCTGCCATCTGCTGTTCAGTTATGGATTAGTGACTGGTGTCATGTATTTCTGTGACCATGCATTATATGTCCATCCAGTATAGGCAAGTCATATGGAAAGTCAAAAATTAAAGCTGTAGTTACTTTTGAATGGGTCTATATTGTCACAACTAGGTTGTAACTGGGGTACATATCTTTGGTAATCAGATGCTAGAGCAGAAAGACCCTGTTTGGCTTGAAACATATTCATTTGCTATTAGTATTGAAACAACGGTAAAGCAGCGTTGGTTCACAATTTAGGGGATTCTGTCAATTATCGTTTGGACTTATACTCTGGGGTTGAATAGGCTTATCCGTTACGGGCGAAGTCAAGTTGTGTTGATGAAGTGGAGAGGACGTCTAAGCCGAGACAGATCAACATGGTTGATCCGGCGGATAGCGACCGACCGCCACCTAAGCACACAGCAGTTCCTGAATCTGACTCCCCACCCCCGAGCGAGCTCTCAGCGCCCGGTTATATCGGGTCCTATCCTCTATGGGGGTCTTGCAATTGTAATGGCGGCTTTTACCATATTTTTTATGCCAACGCCCTGGTGAACAGGATATTCTATAAAATTCTTAAGACACGTGACATCGCATGACGCAACATGGTTCCAGCAGTTGCTATGCGGAAGGGTGACATCATAGAAAAGTCCATAGGGACTAGCATAGGAAGTGGTAAATCATATATGTCCGGTCACATATACACCTTAAGACATGTGTAACAATTTACAAGAATTATAAAATGAGATTTATCACAAATTTAGAAGCTTAATACAATGTTATAACTTAATATAAAACAGGTACTTCTCAATCACATACGAGACAATATATTATTGTCTATTAGTTGTGTAAGAAACCCGTTTAAGAGGTCATTTTATAACACTCAGCATGTGAGCAATTCATATATACGAATGTTTCACCGCATAGCACCGCGACGTTGAACTCTCTGAGAGACTATCTGTATGTTATGAATTACATGGCATACTTGGGACATTTGCTCCTTGAGTATCGATATATATTAATTTTATTTTCAATTCCATTCCAAGAGGACAATTTTTAACACTTCACCTGAGTTCATTGAGTATGCTTAAGGGGGTTACTGGAAACTTTTTGTGTAACTTCAAGGAATCCGCGTCCGTTAATGTTGTTTTGCTTACTACAGACAATAACATAGTCTGTGTTTTAGTTTTTTCACTCTCATACTTTATCCTTTTGTATATTGGTGAAGTTCGGTTTTGCAGGGTTCGACAAAACATAACGCCGTATGTGAACAAAAAGAATCTTCTTAATGGATACTCGTTGTGCCACTTCATCGAGGGTTCTGCGTCTGCTAATGTTTCATTTGCTAAGTACAGAACACACTAAACACAGTTTGCAATTTCGTCTTTCACCATTATATTTTAATGTGCTACGTAGTGTCCGGTTTCGTGATATCTACAACACAGTGCCACGTGTGAACGAAAGGAATCACTGTGTTGAAGGTGGCATGTAATAAAACGATCGTAAAGATTGGAAATGTCAAGTTAGGACAATGCCCACAAACAGGGTCATTTAATTGTATACTGTATTACACATATACCATTGGTATGGTGACATCCAATATATTAAAGTACACAACAGCTCAGCCGTTTACCACCGCACACCAGCGAGCCTAATTTTATTGTAACTAATAGTTCTGTTTCCCCTAGAGATGCATTTTGTGGTAGACATGTTTCTGGAAAGCTCTTTGCACAGTAGTTACGTACCCTCCAGACACTGGAAGATACTACAGATATAATAAAGCGTCCAGAATAATCTTTTGTCTTGGGAAATTTGTAGCTTCCAAATCTTTATTTCTTAAACTGAAGAACAAATTCTGGATAACTCAACATGTTGAGTTGTACTTAAAGGAATAAAGCCATCAGCGTAAACCCATCTTATTTGTTGTTGTGAAACGCCAGCTCCGATTCTTATTTTATGCATCTTGCATTGCAGTATGTTATAATTTGTTGTTGCGCATATATTTAGCCACTCTGATGTATTTTAACCAGGTGCAATGCCCTCTTGCCAGAAATGAAGAAAGCACTGTTCAAGAGAATGCCCATATTATCGCTGACCAGTTAGTTTTCAGTGTTTTTAGTCTTCGTGTTGTGTTGCGATGTTGTCGGAATCTCCTGAGCATTATAGGAGTGGTAACTGGTTGTGTCAGGTGACATAAGCGTACTTGGTTCGTTGGCAAGTTATTGAGCTATTTTTAAATAAAATAAGCTATATTACCTGTGATAGTGACCATGATCAGCTTCTTTTGAGTTTAATAAGTTTCCCGGATTTCCTTTTGCGCTGAATATTGCGATCTCTGTTCTGTAATAAGAACATTCTACAGGTATTGTTTATTTTGTTTATATTTCGTCTTATCTTTGTCGTTGATACCGAATGGGAAACTTCCTTGAACACATTCTTGAGATCATGACTTTCTTGTACATGCCGTTCTTTCAGTTTTAGGGAGCTTTCTATATCACTTTTGATAGTGATCATGTTGCTGCTTGTTTATGTATTTCTCTTGTTGTTAGAACTGGTGTATTCCTTAGATTAGTCGTAATTTCGGTCCTTGGGTCCGTTGTATCTTCTGTTATGTAACAGGCTAAATTACCTTTCCGTATTGGTCATGTTGCTTCTTCTGTGCGCTGTAGTACATATATGACTTGTGTGGCTGATATTTTTTTATTTCCATGTATTGACCAGGAATTGTAGTCTTCAAATGTCACCAGTGGTTGCTCATTCTACACCCTGGTGCTTTTATAGATGTAAATTTCGTTATGACGCATTAGAAATACACGACAGGTAAATATGTTTAATTATAATTCCGGTAAAATCTGGATATCTTCATCACTTGCGAAAGCGATCATGGTGAACAAAATGCCACCAATGGTTGCTCATTCTACACTCTGTGTTTTTATAAATATACGTTTCGTTATGAGGAATTTGAAATACACGATAGACAAATATGTTGAGTTATAATTCTGGTGAAATTTGGATACGTTCATTGCTTGTAAAAGTGATCATAGTGGCCAAAATGACACCAATGGTTGCTCATTCTGCACTCTGGTGTTTTTATAAATACACATTTCACTATGGAACATTAGAAATACAGGACAGATAAATATGTTGAGGTATAATTCCGATAAAGTCTGAATACCTTCATCGTCGTCAATAGGGAGAATCATAGATTGAGGTATAATTCCGATAAAGTCTGAATACCTTCATCATCGTTAATAGGGACAATCAAAGATAAATATGTTGAGGTATAATTCCGATAAAGTCTGAATACCTTCATCATCGTTAATAGGGACAATCAAAGATAAATATGTTGAGGTATAATTCCGATAAAGTCTGAATACCTTCATCATCGTTATTAGGGACAATCAAAAGCTGCTACATCGAAAACTAAATCCTTTCTCTCAGAGAAAGAAGAAGACAGCGTACTATCATATTCACGTTATTTAGATTGAAATATCGGTTATCGACTGCCACGGTCTAGCAATCGATGAATACTAAATACAATGTAATCCGGGCTTGTGGGCCGTGGTCTACTAGGCTCCTTCCCAGACGTTTCGTCTGCGACTGCGGCAGACATCTTCGCTGGCTGCGAGGTCGAAGTATCCTGGTGGAGATTTCAACAGCGACTGTTGAAAATTGTTGCAACAAATTAAAAAATGTATGGTTCCTAATACAATACAAGTTAAATATCTATGTAAAAATTATCTCTAAAAAAATTGCGTTTGACAACTACATTTACAAATTTAAAATACGGTATCATACCTTTATATCGTTTATAGAAATTGTATTGCATTTGAATTGTATGGATTGGGATATCTCGTGCTCTGATAGTCCAGTATATCACTTATGTTATTAGTGATTGCATTTGGACTGTAACATGTTTAACATTGTCTTTTCTATAGAATTATTAGTGTCTGTGTCTTAATGACAATCCTAAAATAGGACAGCTTTCAATTTAGTATTCTCATTAATTTTTGTGGATTGTTAAGGAGGAAGGCCAAGAGTCTAGTTATTTAATGCTTTCTGCTCTCCAAGAAAACTTTCACTTGATATATGCAATGTAGTGACGTACATTTGTTTCACCGAAAGTGTTCTGAGATGTCCATAATGTTGTCGATTTGAGTAGAGATGAACCTGCGGTTGATTTGCACTTTATAATATTTGTCTCTCATTGGAGACTTCAAAAAAATTTTTTTTTTTTTTTTGGGGGGGGGGGGCTAAGTTCGTGAAATGTACAGTACTGGCATAAATTAGTCGTTTTAGCCACGACAAATATACGGTTTGTAGCATCCAAATATAAATGAAGCACTTTAGCTGCCGGTAGACCGCCAAGCCATAAATCTGCCATTCTACAGCTAAGAACACTGCTACTATGGCATGATTTGTTTGCTCAAGTATGATTTAGAAGGTTTCTGGTTCCATTTTAGCACAGGAAATTGACATATTAAGTAGAAGTCCTGAATATAATTTCGAATACCTGTCATCAGGATTATGGTATTGTGGTACTGGTGAAGTAGTTTTCAAAAAACGATCGATACTCAAGCACCTGAAGTTTATTACACAGAATGTTTTGCGGTACGTATCTTTAAAACATGCTTGCTTTTTTAATTTTTGACGTATTATTGTAAAGTGCATTGTACTTGTGCATCAATAGACACATCTTCGGTAACACGCCATGCATATTTGTTATGATCATGTTTCATTGACCTGTGGTTACTCAATGTGCATACATGTTCTGATCATACTTTATTTGTAGGTATATGGTAATTTTGTGGGTATATGCTACTGCTGTCGTAATGAACACTTCTTTTGCTGCTCGTGGGGATTCCTTGGAGTCACTCTTTTCCTAGGGTATATACTACTGTTGTAGTAAAGGACACTTTTCTGTTACCACTCGGTGTCCTTGTTTGGAATCACTCTTACCTTGAGATTTATGCTACTGGTGTAGTAGTGGACATCTTTGTGTTATCACTCGTGCTTATAATCTGGCATCACTATTCCCTTTATATTTATGATACTGGTGTATTAATGGCTACCTTTCATTGCTGCTCGAGCTTATGTTTAGAAACACCGTTTTCCTTGGGCTGATGCTAAATGAATAGTAATGAGCACTTTTCGGTTACTGTTCCTGCTTATTGTTTGAAACCACTTTTTCCCTGAGGTTTACGATACTGGTGTAGTAGTGGGTACTTCCCTGAATCTACTGGTATTTATTGTTTGGAATCACAGTTTCACTGAGGCTTATGCTACTCTTAAAGTAAAGAACACTGTTCTGGTACTACTCATGCTCACCTTTTATCTGTTTCCCTGAATTTATGCTACTGGTGTAGTAATGGACACTTTTCTGGGAAAATTCATGGTAATTGTTTGGAGTCATTGTTTCCCCGAGGTTTATGTTACTCTTGTAGTAAAGGACACTTATCTGGTGCCACTCGAACTTATTGTTTGGAATAACCGTTTCCCTGAGGTTGAAACCACTGGTGTAGTAATGGACACTTGTATCACCACTGGTGACTATTGTTTGGAATACTATTTCCCTGAGATTCATGATACTGCTGTAGTAGTGGACACTTATGTTACCACTAGTGCCTATTGTTTGGAATCACTATTTCCCTGAGATTCATGGCACTGGTGTAGTAGTGGACACTTTTCTGGTACCACTCGTGCTTATTGTTTGGAATACTATTTCCCTGAGATTCATGATACTGCTGTAGTAGTGGACACTTATGTTACCACTAGTGCCTATTGTTTGGAATCACTATTTCCCTGAGATTCATGGCACTGGTGTAGTAGTGGACACTTTTCTGTTACCACTCGAACTTATTGTTTGGATTCACTGTTTCCCTGAGATTCAAGCCACCGGTGTAGTAGTGGACACTTGTATCACCACTAGTGACTATTGTTTGGAATACTATTTCCCTGAGATTCATGGCACTGGTGTAGTAATGGACACTTGTATCACCACTAGTGACTATTGTATGGAATACTATTTCCCTGAGATTCTAGCCACCGGTGTAGTAGTGGACACTTGTATCACCACTAGTGACTATTGTTTGGAATACTATTTCCCTGAGATTCAAGCCACCGGTGTAGTAGTGGACACTTGTATCACCACTAGTGACTATTGTTTGGAATACTATTTCCCTGAGATTCATGGCACTGGTGTAGTAGTGGACACTTGTGTCACCACTGGTGACTATTGTTGGAATAGTATTTCCCTGATTTTCATTGCACTGGTGTAGTAGTGGACACTTATGTTACCACTGGTGACTATTGTTTGGAATACTATTTCCCTGAGATTCATGGCACTGCTGTAGTAGTGGACACTTGTGTTACCACTAGTACCTATTGTTTGGAATACTATTTCCCTGATTTTCATGGTACTGGTGTAATAGTGGACACTTGTGTCACCACTGGTGACTATTGTTTGGAATACTATTTCCCTTATTTTCATGGCCCTGGTGTAATAGTGGACACTTGTGTCATCACTGGTAACTATTGTTTGGAATACTATTTCCCTTATTTTCAGGGCACTGCTGTGGTAGTGGACATTTGTGTTACCTGTGGTGTCTGTTGTTTGGAATACTGGGGTTAATGCTGCTGTTGCGATAATGTACACTTTGTTGTTGCTACTCATGCTAGTTATTTGAAATCACTGTTCCCTCATGTTTATGCAACTGGTGCGACAATGGACACTTGTGTGCCAGCCTTACACTACTGGAGTAGTAAATTAATGTTTTGCATGACTTCTTGTGCTTATTGTTTGTAATTATGTTTTTCCGTTACAGTTGTGGTTTAGGTTAACCCGAGAATTTCCTTCAGCGGGGCAATTTTGGACACCTGGCCGTATTCTGAGACGGGCCAGGTTCGATGCTATGGCTCGTTCTTCTTTGCACTGGTCCGCCTAGCCCGAGCTTTAGATATATAAATGAGCGATGGAGTCGTTCCTCGATAGAGGAATCCCCCATCTGTCGGGTGGTTACGATGTCTCAAAATGACGCATGCGATATTAGTGTTCAGGAAGCACACAAGTGCTGTGTGTTTTAGCACTTCTCACAATATGTTCACTGCTTACAGATAAAAACACTCCATCACGTTGTAATTCTGCCTCTCACAATTTATGCGAGGTTCTTACGCCCATAGAAATTGGTTTTCAAAAATCAGTCAACCCACGATTTTAGTACCCGTCTTCGGCACTAAAACTTTGCACGTTCGCTGATTAATTTTTTGCGTACTTTCTCTACAATACCGATGTCCACACTCACGATTTTCTATAGTTAGCATTACTGGTGGACGAATTGACACTTTTTACGTTAGTCCTTGTTTTTGTTGTTAGTAATCTCGGTTTGCTGTGAGGGTTATATTACTGGTGCAGTAACGAGCTCTTATTAACTACTCCTTGTGCTGATTCCGTAGAATCACGGTTTTCTGGTTTGTTTATTACTGATGCAGTAATGGACAATCCTTGTGCTCATTCTGTAGAATCGTGGTTTTCTGGCTGGTTTATACGTTTGATGCAATATTGGTCACTTATAGGGCACTCCTTGCGCTCATTCTGTACAATGACGGTTTTCTGTCTAGTTTGTATTACAGGTGTAATAATGGGCACCTTTGAGGTTCTCCTTCTGCTCATTCTGTAGAATTACGTTTTTCTGGCAATTTTATACTACTCTTGTAATGCTGCAGACTTTTAAACTATTCCTCGTGCTCTGTCTGTAGAGTGATGATTTTCTGCCAGGTATAAATGCAAGTGATTTAGTAATGGACATTTATACTATGCTCCCCTTGCTTATTCTGTAGAATCACGGTGTTCTGTCAGGTACAGTTTGTTCATCAGCTCATGTTCCCTGACAGGAATGAAGCGAGCCAGTACGTCAGTAAACAATTCCAGATAAACAGAGATATCTCTGCATCTGTTTATTCTCGCGACAGTAGTACCAACCTTGGAATCAGTATTCACGCCGGTTCAAAGCAACGAAGTCAGTCAAAGTAGCAGATCTTAAACGTTATTTTTAGTGCATGCAGTATGTATAGCTTATACAACATAAACGATATTTTCAACTACTCCGTCTTCCTCCCACGGATCGTTATCTACCTTTCCTAAGTGTTTTCAAAAACCCTGCTAATTTTTTTGGCCAGAAGTGGTATACCCTCAAGCGTTATATGGTGCAATTCCTGTAAGAATAAGCGACCTGTTACATTTTTCTAACTATTCATTTTACTTTAGACCAGGCTAGTTCTATAGGATTGACATTACACATGTATGGGGACCATCAAACGACAGTATGATCCAATGAAAGCAAAAGTAAATCCATTTTAGATACCTCTTTAGATTTCCTTGTTTCAATCATGCTATCAGGACCTGTTTTACGCATAGAACTCTGAAAGCCTTTGCCGTTCAACAGCAATGTCATAGCAGACTTCACACCACTCCTAGGCAGGGATTTGTCTACTTTTACACTCATTTTTGCTTTACTTCCGAGCTAACGCTATTGACTCGTTGAATTTTTAGCCGAAATTAACAAATATTAGCATATTAGCGATACTCCTCACTAAATCTGTGTAATCACGGTTTCCAGTCAGGTATATCATTGTGGTGTAGTAATGGACATTTATGCTACACCCGTCGTCCTAATTCTCTACAATCGCGGTTTTCTGTCATGTTCATGCTACTGCTGCAGTAATGGACACTTACACGTTGTTCCACATCCTCATTCTGTAGAATCAAGGTTTTCTGTCAGCTTTATACTGCTGGTGTAGTAACTGACTCTTTTGCGTTAGTTCGCATGTCTATTCTGTAGAATCAATGTTTTCTGTCATGCTCATACTATTGGCGTAGTAATGAGCACTTATAGGTTGTTCCGCATTGTCATTCTGTAGAATCACGGTTTTTGTGTCAACGTTATACTACCGGTGTAGTAATTGATCCATTTGTGCTACTCCTCGTGCTTAGTCTGTATAATCACTGTTTTCTGTCAGCTTTATGCTACTCGTGTAGTAACGAACCCCTTTCTCATTCTACTCGTGGTTATTTTCGGGGAAAAGTTTACCTGATGCTTATGGTACTGGTATACCAGGGAACACATTTCTGTTACCAATCGTGGTATTTGTTTGGAATCGCTGCTCCCCGCTTTATGCTACTGGTGTAGTAATGGACACTTTTCTGGTACCACTCGTGTTTATTGTTTGGCTTGCTTGCCTGAGGTTTATGCTACTGGTGTAGTAATGGACACTTTTTTGGTAGCACTCGGGTTTATTGTTTGGAATCACTGTTTCCTTCAGGTTTGTGCTACTTATGTAGTAATGGACACTTTTCTGGCACTGCTCGTGCTTATTGTTTGGAACCACAGTTTCCTTCAGGTTTGTGCTACTGCTGTAACGATGGACACCTTTTCAGGTACCATTCGTGCTTATTGTTTGGAATACCCGTTTCCCTCAGGTTTCTGCTACTGGTGTAGTAATGGACACTTTTCTGGCACAGCTCGGGTTTATTGTTTGGAATCACTGTTTTCTTCAGGTTTGTGCTACTTATGTAGTAATGGACACTTTTCTGGCACTGCTCGTGCTTATTGTTTGGAACCACAGTTTCCTTCAGGTTTGTGCTACTGCTGTAACGATGGACACCTTTTCAGGTACCATTCGTGCTTATTGTTTGGAATACCCGTTTCCCTCAGGTTTCTGCTACTGGTGTAGTAATGGACACTTTTCTGGCACAGCTCGGGTTTATTGTTTGGAATCACTGTTTTCTTCACGTTTATGCTATTTTTGTAGTAATGGACACCTTTCTCGTACCACTCGTTCTCATTGTTTGGGATAGCTGTTTCCCTCAGGCTTATTTTATTGTTGTAGTAATCGACGATTTTCTGGTACCATTCGTGCTTATTGTTTGGAGTATCTGTTTCCCTGTTTTATGATATGTTGTAGCAATGGACACTTTTCTAGTACCACTCGTGCTTATTGTTTGGGATACCTGTTTCCCTCAGGTTAATTATATGTTGTGGTAATGGACACTTTTCTGAAACCACTCGTACTTATTGTTTGGAATACCTGTTTCCCTCAGCTTAATGATGTGTTGTAGTAACGGACACTATTCTGGAACCACTTGAGGTCATTGTTTGGGATACCTGCTTCCCTGAGGCTTATGCTACTGGTGTAGTGATGGACACTTTTCTGGTACCACTCGTGTTTATTGTTTGGCTTGCTTCCCTGAGGTTTACGCTACTGGTGTATAATGGACACTTTTCTGGTACCACTCGTGCTTATTGTTTGGGATATCTCTTACCCTGAGGCTTATGCTACTGGTGTAGTGATGGACACTTTTCTGGTACCACTCGTGTTTATTGTTTGGCTTGCTTCCCTGAGGTTTATGCTACTGGTGTAGTGATGGACACTTTTCTGGTACCACTCGTGTTTATTGTTTGGGAATTCATTTTCCCTGAGGTTTATGCTACTGATGAGCACTTTTCTGGTACCACTCGTGTTTATTGTTTGGAATATCTGCTTCCCTGAGGTTTATGCTACTGGTGTAGTAATGGACACTTTTCTGGTACCACTCGTGCTTATTGTTTGGAATATCTGCTTCCCTGAGGTTTATGCTACTGGTGTATAATGGACACTTTTCTGGTACCACTCGTACTTATTGTTTGGAATACCTGCTTCCCTGAGGTTTATGCCACTGGTGTAGTAATGAATACTTTTCTGGTACCACTCGTGTTTATTGTTTGGAATATCTGCTTCCCTGAGGTTTATGCTACTGGTGTATAATGGACACTTTTCTGGTACCACTCGTGCTTATTGTTGGGATACCTGCTTGCCTGAGGTTTATGCTACTGGGGTAGTAATGGACACTTTTCTGGTACCACTTGTGCTTATTGTTTGATATATCTGCTTCCCTGAGGTTTATGCTACTGGTGTATAATGGACACTTTTCTGGTACCACTCGTGCTTATTGTTTGGGATACCTGTATCCCTGAGGTTTATGCTACTGGTGTATAATGGACACTTTTCTGGTACCACTCGTGCTTATTGTTTGGGATACCTGTTTCCCTGAGGTTTATGCTACTGGTGTAGTAATGGACACTTTTCTGGTACCACTCGTACTTATTGTTTGGAATACCTGCTTCCCTGAGGTTTATGCTACTGGTGTAGTAATGAACACTTTTCTGGTGCCACTCGTACTTATTGTTTGAAATACCTGCTTCCCTGAGGTTTATGCTACTGGTGTAGTAATGAACACTTTTCTGGTACCACTCGTACTTATTGTTTGGAATACCTGCTTCCCTGAGGTTTATGCTACTGGTGTAGTAATGAACACTTTTCTGGTGCCACTCGTGCTTATTGTTTGGAATATCTGCTTCCCTGAGGTTTATGCTACTGGTTCGTGTGCAGGCTCTTCTTTTGTTTGAGGTAGATCCTGTTTCGCTTGTGCTGAGAACTTTATTTTTGCCTGTCCGGGCTCTTCTATATTTATACAAGGTGGATCCTGTTTCACTTAGGTTAAGAACTGTTTTGGTTTACGTGGCGGTTCTTCTTTTGTTAAAAGCAGATCCGGCTTCAGTTGTGCTAAGAACTGTGTTAGGTGATGTGCAGGCTCTTGCTTTTTAGTGACAGATCCTGTTTAGGTTCCACTAGGAACTGCGTTGCTTGTTGCACTTGTTCTTCCTCTATTATAAAAAGATCTATGAGTAAAGGATTCTTGCACACGCTTTTCCTCTGCTAGAGAGAGATGCAGAGTCACGTTTGCTAAGAAATATTGGTCTTTGCATATGCTCCTTCTCTGTCAGGGAGACAATCTCTATCACTTATGATAGAACTGTATAGATGCTTACACTGTCTCTTCGTCTGTTAGGTACGGATCGTGTAGCACTTAGGCTAAGAAATGTGTTGGTTTGTCTTACATGGTCGCCCTGTGTTAGGGCCTCCTGTAACCTCTCTTGGCGCCCGAGCTACAAGAGTAGTATTGCCCTCAAGTGTAAACAAAACACCAGACCGTCGCGTTCTACAAGACCAACCTTCTGTCTGGTATAAATGAAGTACTCGCTCAGTGCATTTACCGTATCTCTGAAAATGCTGCTATCTGAGGAAATTATTTCCTCGAAATGTTATCCGCGATAGGTGTGGATGTTACTGAAATTATGTTGAAATAATAATGATGGTGATGTTTTCCATATTTAAAGAAGCAAATGAATGAAACAATTGAAACCGCGTATTTTAGTGTTAAAACTATGTAGCCATTTAGATTACCGCAGAAATGCCCTTTATAGAGATTACTCTTCCTTAGCCAACAAGTTTGCCTAAATCATTTTCGTTCTTTGTTAGATTGCTGGGTTCAAATAAAACTAATTATATCGTTATCAGCGAGTACTGAAGCTGCAACCTCGCCCAGTAATTCTTATTGGTGGCGCCTGATCTTAGCTTCTCCCTCAGTTTTATTAACTCCAGATTATACTTCCAGTAACCTTCCATCCATCCAAGTATGTTGGCCGTTCAACTTAGGCGAGAACCACTTTGTTTACCACTTTTCGCTTAGAAGGCAAACTTTGGAATGACTTTTCGCCCATTTATATCCATTCGTCAAGAAGCTATGCGGCTCCAAATGTTTGACAAAAATATCATTTTTATTCCGCTAAACGGCCTCTGTTTACAATAATTGTATTTATCGTATACAATCTCTGGCTGATGCATGCCTGTAGTACTAATAATCTACACCAAGTAGTGCACCTTAGGCCTAGCATTTATAATGCTGTTACTGTCGGTAGGGAAATATGAAGTATCAGTACTATTCTTGGTCAAGCAGTTTCTTAGGTACAGTGCTGCTCCTGTCACGGAAGCAGCGTTGCTTCTGTCCTGGAACCACCACATATCACTTATCAGTCTTGTAGTACATATTAGATGTTGTGTCTGCTGTTGCTCTTGTACTGTAACCATCCCTTATTTCCTATAATGATTCTTATGTTGTATGCTATCTGGGCTGCTGCTGTTATAAGTGAGGCATTACGAATCTGTTTTACAACTGTTACATTATCTGTCTGAATGTGACAGTATATTATGTACGCCGGTTTTCTTGTCGTGGAAATATGAATCACTAAATATACTCGTACATATTGCGATATTTATTCCGTGTTATATCGTTTCATATTTGTCAAAGTCAGTGCCTGTATACCTTGCTGTTACTTTTGTGACATCATTACATATCACCTATGATAATGATCATTACCATTGTCTTTCTATACGTGATGCCAGTCACATCAGTTAATTGCTCTGTCTTACTCTTGTTATGGAAGCATTCGTTATAACTTATTATAGGGCTGACGCATGAACAGCATGTTAGCTGAATTACAGGACTATTCCGTATTATTAAAGATAGTGGCAATAATGTTCACTGTGTACATGTAAACTGATAATTACTAATTCGATGTCAGCTATAATGTGATTATCGTATTAAAGAAATAGTTAAAAATATTTGTTTTGTGTCTTGTTTTCCATATACGGGGATATGTTTTATATTTAAGAGTGTTATAGTGTCGAACAGGGAATGCACAAAAGATACATATGTTGAGTTAACACTCAGATAATGATAAATAAAAGAGGCTCCCTAACGATTATTTTTCATAATTTGTAAATACAGCATGGATAAATATGTTCATTGAGGTGTTCACTGTAAATACGTATTGTTTGGGGTAAAATATCCGTATGAAAGGATCACTTTGAATTTTCCAACGCTCCTGGATGTGGTCCTTGAAACGTTTAAACACATTTAGTATGTCTTAACAAGGAACATACTGTGATATATTGATCTGAACTATTTACTAACAGACCATCTTCATGAAACTTCGTGTTTATATTAGTGATGCTAACAGTGAAATGCATTCCCTCAATCACATTGAATGAATTTTTAGACATTGTCTAACTCACATAATAGTTTTTTTTCTATTAGGGAATATCTTACGAAGTCATAGCAGGAATTTAGCCTCTAGCAAGTACCCGGATTAATTTATTTACTTGATCCCTCATCTTCAGTGGCCGTTCATTTTACAAGTATATTGGTTCTGAGTATTTTGTAAGTTTATATATTTCCATTGATTCATCGCCAACCTTATCCTGTTTATGATCAGGCATAAAACTTGGACACCGCTGGGAGAGAGAGCAATGACTGGGTAACTGTGTTCTAGAGAAGGTAATGTTGTTTGCAATACGACAGATTTCCTGCACCGTTGCAGTCTACATAAAAATTGTGGATGTGCCAAATGTTGTGTGTAAGGTAGAATCTGTCCTCTGTTCTGCATCTGAGAATAACAATATACAGCATTTTCCAAAACATTAAGGCCTCTAACGAGAAACACTCTCCCTGGCACTGGGTAGTAACCGTTAGCAAACAAAATGCAACTCTCGTAAACGGGGCGACTCTTATATACTTTTAAACTGCAAACTCTGTAAGCCTAACCTTAAAGTAACGGCGCCCTTGGCAGAGAAGTCAGTAGCATTATTATGTCTTGAAAAATGCTTAATATATGTGTTTCCCTTCAAATATTTACGCTTTGCATTTATCACATATTGCACACTTTCTCGTAATGCAGACAGCAATTAAGTGAATACCGCAGGAGATTTACTTTTGGGAGTTAAAAATACGAGTGTACTGTAATGACCATTCTCTAGCCACAGAAGCATACTATGCAGAAAAAATGGACCAATAGAAAAACTTAAGTGAATGGTCACTGTACACAACGAACATCTCGTACTTCTGTTGTGAATATTATAGATATACATATGCTGTTAATCTTCCTTATAAAATGGAAGCCTTTTGACTTAAAATATTCATTAGTAGGTAATTTTAAGTGTAAAAAATATGTGTATTATTTATGAATTAATTACGGATATATATACACATTATTTTTTCAGAATGAATGTAATATTCAACTTAAATAAGTACTTCATGAAAATTAGCAACTTTAGTTTTAAAATATTTCGTAGCATGAACCGTGGAGTAGTACGCCTCGCATTCATGTGGGTTTGTTTTGAGCTGCTTCTCCTACCCTCTGCACAGCTGTCATGGCCGCTCACTAAGGAAATAAGTGATTTTATTTAGTTACATCTAACCCTTTCATCGGTGTACTCATTTCGCTGCTTGGTTATGATATGCTATCCTTTCCATAATTACTTTCATGTTCCATCTAACTTTACACAACATTATAACTGAATGATCTGTCAACCACACATACAGTTTTGTTTCCATTGCTTACTCACTCTTGCATCTTAGCTGGAATTAACATAAAACAAACTATGGTATAAGACTTAAAAGTTTACCTTGTAATATCGAATGTGTTTGTTAGATTAGACAGCAAAAGCATTTAACGTTTTAGACTTATGTTTGACTTGGGCGCTAATGACCACACTGTTGAGCGTCCTAAAACTACACTACCTACCTACCTACCTACCTACATACCTACCTACCTACCTACCTAGCTACCCACCAACCTGCCTGCCTGCCCACCTACCTACCTACCTACCTACCCACCAACCTGCCTGCCTGCCTGCCTGCCTACCTACCTACCTACCCACCTACCTACCTGCCTGCCTGCCTACCTAGCTACCTAGCTACCTACCTCCCTACCTGCCTACCTACCTACCCACCTACATACCTACCTACCTACCCACCTATATACCTACCTGCCTACCTGCCTGCCTACCTACCTACCTACATACCTACCTACCTACCCACCTACCTACCTGCCTGCCTAGCTACCTACCTCCTTACCTGCCTACCTACCTACCCTCCTACCTACCCACCTGCACACCTACCCATCTACCCACCTACCTACCTAACTACCTACCTACCTACATACCTACATACCTACCTACCTACCCACCTACCTACCTGCCTGCCTGCCTGCCTAGCTACCTCCCTATCTACCTGCCTACCTACCTACCTACCTACCCACCTACACACCTATCTACCTACCTACCTACCGCAAAAACATCAGGCGTAATTAGTTAGGGAACAAAATGACCTGAGATCTGGGCAGCAAAGTAGCGCTACTAAAACTGGTTATGAACTTGGTACTCTTATTTAATTTTACCCTCATTCTCATTGTCCCTTTTCAAATCATTTTTCAAAGGCTCACATTCATTTGTTTGAGCTTTTTTGGAAAATGACTTCCAATACTGTACTACATGCTTATAATGTGAAATTAGCAGATACTCTTTTAATAACACCAAATTATAGAACCACAACAATAGTAATATAAACTTTTTACGAGATGTTCCGCCTGCTTGAGAACAAAATATCAATTTCCAGTTCCACAACAGCAAGGATTTTGGTGTATCTTAGACGCGAAATGTTCCCGTCGACTCTCGGTTCTCTCGCGCAATGGATTGAGCCTGCAGATCGGGTTACCACATGAACTATAAACATGAACTATATTTCTAGCTATTCTCAACTATGTTGTTGAAGGTATTCCTTTCATATTAACGTGCAAACTTGAGGGAGCGCACTATGTTTACGGTGATAGGTGCATTTTAGTTAAATACGCTCTCAAAAGAGAATATGCACTAGGTGTTCGTTTTTACCTAATCCTTCCATGGTCGCGCATGACTCACTGCTGTCCAGCGAGCCTTTAGTTTGAACAATTTGAGCCAGGCAGATGAGAGTGGCAAGGTCTATATCAAGAGCGGAACTTAGTGGGTTCTAAATTCATAAAGCTATCTGAATAAAATGAAAGTAAAGCTTCTAGGAATACTGAATGTTTGGACCATACAAGTATATACTTATGCGCCTTTATATAGGCCATGCCATAATGAAATACCTAAAAATAATCATAGTCTTCGAGGTGTCCCTTAAAATTCTGGATACCTATCCAAAAAATCAGTGATTCATATCGTATTGATGTTCCCTCATTCAGCATTTGTATTCGAAAATATTTTTTTTCAAAATGTAGGCCCGGTGCTATGCTATCAGCTGTACCAGCAGTGAAATTATGCATCGTACTTGAGCACAAGAAAGCTGTTTTTCATGTGGACAAGTTCCAATGACACCCTTATGGTATATCCTTGTTATGTCCCGCAAACACTTGCAAGGAAGCAGCTCCATTAAAACCACATAGGAAGACATCCCATATCACTTATGCTAACAACTGTGTTGGTTCTTCTACTTCTGTTCCACCTGTTAGGAAGACATTCTATATCACTTATGCTAAGAACTGTGTTGGATCTTGTACACCTTCTCCTCCTGTTACGGAGACCTGCTGTATCACTTATGTTGGTTCTTGAACATGGTGCTCCTCCTGATAGGAGTAATGCTGTATCACATATGCTAAGAAGAAGAAAAAAACATTAGGGAAAATTAATTTTTTGGGAAGGTTTTCTATTGTGCATTTATAGAGCATTTTGAGAAATGTTCTCATTCAGTGTCACGTCACGCCGATTTTTTAATAATACAACAAAAGAAATTTACCCTAGCATCATTAAGAAAATCCCCGTGACCAGACAGTGTCCTGAAAGTAAGTTCTTGGCTTTGGAAAGCACACTTTCAGCTTCCTTAACTCTTTGTTATGAGCTTATGAGTATTTTAGATTATAGGGCCTCAAAAACTGTGATTTTATTGCAATCTCAGTATAGAATTTTGGGCCGAATACAATAAATTAAGCGTAAGCTGATTGCGCAAGAGGTGAGGTATTGTGCAGAAGTCTCGCTGGAAAGCAGTAGCATACAGAATAGATAATCCGAAGATTCCTATTCTGCACCCGTTGCAGAACAGAAGCTTTGAGTCTGTAGCTATGACCCAGATGTCGCAGGCGGACATGAATACTCTTCTGACTGTATCATAAATAGACCACACTACTCAATGGCAATGTGGCAGTCATTACAGCAGGACCTGCATGGGCAATACTTGCTGAAAATTTAGCAGGAATTTTACCTAAGTCAGGTGAAATGGTTTATTACGAGCTTTTCAGTATCTCGTAGGGATTGGAATAGTAATTAACGTGCTATTTTCGCTCAGATCTAGTCGAATGACTCCTTGTACTCGCTGGTACACAAAAGGATCTAGAGCTGTTATCGAAGCCACTGAGTGTCGGTGACTCCAAGAATATGAAGTGATATCAAAGCTCTAAATGCTGTTTGTGTGTAAGGTCGTGACTGCATTTCTGAATTCTTCATTTTCCGTCACTGGTGTTGCAACTAAAATAGTTTTTATTACATTTTAATTCTTTACGTCCGACATATTTTCGTCATCTGTGGAGTCACTATCAATATCATTACCAAGCCCCTAATTTTTACGTTCTAAAGAGTTAAAATTAGGTTCCATCTATCAGCATACTAGGATTTTATAGGATCTTATATGCTCAATATAGGAATTCATAGGACTTTTGATATATGTTGGATATTTCTGTAAACCATAGACCATGCCACGGCGTTTTAACACTAATTTAAAATTGGAAAAGGTGACATTGCACATACTTTGAAATATTCTCAGGGGTCAACTCTGTCTTCCGTTAAAATGCCCTTGAAAGTAAAGAAATTGCGTTCCACTTCAAATGCGATAAGAGGTGCAAACTTCAGTTTGGCTATATTATTAGGGCCAAATCAACGATTCTTGCACCTTTTCTTACAGAGAATGCGACTGATTGTTGCTTCGACCTTGAAATCTGACTGCACAGTGAAACAGGATTTTATATCGCATCTAAATTATTGGAACTCCCTATTGTGAAATACAGAATAATACATGTTACCCAACACCGCTTTTAAATGTTTACCTCAATCTTTAACTATTGTTGCATGTAAGCATCACACCTATCAGAACTTTTATGTTTCTCTTACAACTACATTCAACAATAGTATCTATAAGTTAGTAAAATGAAATTGACGTGGACTTTCCAGTTACGGTTGCAGTTAGTTACAGTATAATGCCTGCATATCACACAAGAGGTTCTCTCCTTAACTCGGTGGTAGCGCTGCTCCTAAGCAAGACACAGGTTCGATTCCCGGTACCGGCGTGGGCATTTTCTCCCGCTGGTAGACCTGGTTCGGGGTACACTCAGCCTCGTTAAGTCTCTAAGGGGCCAACTGAGGAGCTACGTGATTGAAAAGTGGCGATCCCTGGTTGCGAAGACCACATAATCGGTTGGGAGGGACGGATACGCTGATCACGTCCCACACTCCAATACTGCACCCCAATTAGGTGGGGGACGCAGCAGTCGTGCAGTAGGCCTAGGTACAGCAAGGACTGTGGTGTCTTGGGATTATTATTATTATTATTATTATTATTATTATTATTATTATTATTATTATTATTATTATTATTATTATTATTATTATTATTATTATTATTATTATTATTATTATTATTATTATTAGAAAAGATTTCATAAGATCACAAGTGTTTATCATTTTCCTCATTCGAATGGGTCCCCTTTGAAAATATGTTACTTAAGTGCGTGTACTCCATTTACTTAATTGACTATTATTAAGTTCTATCGAAAATGCGCCTTCTTAGGTCCTAAGCTAAACGTAAGTCAATTTAGGCTCTATAAAACTGAAGTGTATTACTCGTTGTTAGCTAGAACATTCAAATAAACTGAAATTTAGAGTAACAGGTCAGGAATAACATAAATCAGAACCTAAAAATCCGGGGCTTGATCACTCTTGGTCACCGTTTTCCATCCCATTTCCTTGGATTATAATAATTTCCATTCTTTCTCCCGTATTTTGTTACTTTCTGTTCTCTTGTTTGAGACGATGTGTGTGACGTTTTCCTTAGGAGATCCAAATGATGCTCTTTTCTTATGTTTTTCCTGAAGTTGCAAAGTTATGCGAACAGAATTGTGTGAGACTCTTGAGGCTACAGCAACCCTTTCTTCCAATTCTTAAATTTTTTTTTATTTCTTATTGGAGAAGCTCAGTGGGGTACCTATATTTATGCTGGACTTCGTCATGTATTTGCAACCACCTTACGATTCTTACTATGAAGTGGTTTTCCTTTTGACGTTGAAATTACAGGAGGGATTATCACAAAGTTAACTCACGTTTGCACACTAACATCCGAGCGACTACTTTACAGTCAACTGTACAAAGGACAGACAATTCACCTGCGTATCGCATCAAGTAACACAAGACGTAACGTTCGCTGATTACAGGAGAGATAGGGTTATATCCATGCTCGCTAACTGGTTTCTGAATCAAGGTCACTATTCAAGAATGAATTGCACCAGCTATACTAATGCACTTACTGCTCCTCTTATGCTACATGAGTACATATATTACAGATGTTCACACATTAAACTTCTCTCCTGCTCACTGTTCAGGTAACTCTCTGTATCGCCTGAAATGATTGTGTTCATATCGATAGTTCTGGTTTTGGTGCAATGTTTCTTTATAGTATAGTAATTCACTATATCCACTTGACATCGCTGTTCACATTTGGCTGCTTTACGCACTTTTCATACCTTTCTGTTTAATTGAATAAAGACTCAACTTTATCAATATTAATTGCGTTGACACATGTGTTCCTAACATTGTTGTGGCGCTTGAAAGTTAATGTTGATTCTAAAGACTTACTTCCTTTATATGATGTTCTTGTTCCCCTACATTGAGGAACCCACCTGCGTTAGTGGTTCATTTCTTAAGTACAACGCATCATTAACATTATTTAATGTTACTTAAATTGATCCATTTATATCCTGCCTTTAGCTCTGATGGCCATATCAGCAGCTTCCCCTCTGGAACAGATTGTGGTGTTCGGTCTTTAGGGGTTTTATACTTAAAATCACACACATTCACGCTCTCATTCATGCTTCCAGACTCTGGAGAAAATTGGGAACAAACTTGGCTAGAGAAACTTTCCTAGCCCCCAGCCGAGAATCGAACCCTTGCACAGCAAACAGGTGCTCTACCGACTGAGCTACGGGACCACCCTATTTCATTTTGCTGAGTCGCTTTACTTTTGCATTAGTGCTGGTGACATTGTGAAAGTGCTTGAAAGTTTACAGCCAGGTCAAATTTGGATAATTGTCCAAGCTTTCAGCCACTAACTCTGCCGCCATACTCAGGGGAACTCTACTATCTATTCATTCTAAGGTTGATCCACGCGAAATTGAACCCAGGTGGCCAGTGCACAGTCGCGCCAGAAATACTGTCACAACCATGTGGTGAGTGCATGCGGTACATAACAGAAAGGATACGATCCCTTATTCCGTCAATTTAAAGAGTGACTAACATGTAGCTAGAGACGATACGGTTATAGTCAAAACAAAATAAACGATGTACATGTCATAATTATTACTTTTCTTTGCGAACACTGTTTATACTGGTACTCGAAAAACCGGTGAACTCAGAAGTTAATTTCGCTACTTCTTTGACGGGAACAGTTGCATATTTCTCACACAACTTATAATACACGTTAAACAGTATTGTTTTTTCACCACTAGTCAATGGTTTTCCCACGTTATGCTTTGCAAAAGTCGACGAAGACGCAGGAGCAAATTCACCGCGGCCGTCCGCATGATTCTAAATAGAAACTGCTGGCTGTAAAAAATACTCGGATATCAGGTACTCACACCAGTTGCATGTTGCGACTTGTAGCTCTGTTTATCAGTATACATCAGCGTTAATTATCCTCCTAGGTATTTGTGTAGAATATTACATCATTTAACGATAAATTCGTTCTAAAACTCAGATTACTAGGATGGGACTACTTCCCTGCACGCATTGCTACCCTGTTATACCACGGTGCACTGGTCACATGGGTTTGTTTTGACGCGGACAAACCTAATACTGAACTTAGTATAGCTATACTACTCATATCACACTACATATACCCAGCTACCTACCTTTATGCTCATTCTAAGAAGTGTGACGGTAGTTGGACACGCACCTCCTCTGTAAGGGACAGATCCCACACCACCTATGATAAGAACGGCCTTTTTTCAAAGCTCTTCCTTTGTTAGGAAGAGATACTCTATCACTTATGGTGAACAACTCTATTAGCTCTTGAACACGACCTTCCTCTGTAAGGGAAGGATCATCTATCACTTATAGTAGGAACTGTGCACATACTCTTCCCCTAATAGGGAAAGGTCCAATATCCCTGCGATTCCTACACACGCTGTTACCCTTGTATCCAGTATCACTTATGCTAAGAACTGTGTTCGTTCTTCAACATGCTCTTCCTCTCTTAGGGAGGGACACTGTGTCAGTTATGCTAAGAACCGTTTTGGTTCTCTACAGTTTCTTCCTCCTTATGGAGAGGTCGTGCATCACTTATGCGAAAAACTGTGTTCGTTCATACACATGTTCCTTTTTTTTATGAAGCGATCTTCTTTCGCACATAATACCAATGTGTTGGCTCCTGCAAATGTTCTTCCTACGTTAGGGAGCGATCATGCATCACTTATGCTAAGCACTGTATTGGCGTTTGCACACCCTCTTCATACGTTACGAGACAACCTGTATACCTTATGGTACGAACTGTGCAGTTTCCCGTACACGCTGTTCCTTTGTTATGGAGAGAATCTATATAACTATGGCTGACAGCTGTGTTGGTTCATGTGCAGGCTCTTCTTTTATTTGACGCAGAGCGTGTATCACTTATACTAAGAACTGTATTAGTTCATGTACAGCTTCTTCTTTTGTTCGAGGCAGACCTTGTTGCACTCATGCTAAGACCTGTGATGGTTCATGTGCAAGCTCATCTTTTTTTAGAGACAGATCCTTATCACTTGTGCTAAGAACTGTTTTGGTTGATGTGCAGGCCCTTCCTCCGTCAGAGGCAGATGTAGTTTCACTTATCCCAAAAACTGTGTTGGTTCGAGCGCAGGATCTTGATTTGTTAGAGGCAGATCCAGTATAACTTATACGAAGACCTGTGTTGGTTAATGTGCAGGCTATTCGTTTGTTCCAGTATCATTTCTTCCTGTGCGACTTGTGCTAAGAACTGTGTTGGTTCATGTGTAGGATCTTCTTTTGCTGGAAGCAGATCTTGCATCACTTGTGCGAAGAGCTATGTATGATGGCTCACATGCCGGCTTTTCTTATGTTAGAGGCAGATCCTGTATCACTTGATCCAAGAGCTGTGTTGGTTCACGTGCAGGCTCTTCTTTTGTTAGAGGCAGAACCTGTATCCCTAGTGCTGAGGACCGTGTTGGTTCATGTGCAGCCTCCTCTTCTACGTCAGATAGATCCTTTGTCAGATATGCTTAGAACTATGTTGGTTCATGTGAAGGATCTTCTTTTGTTAGAGGCAGGTCCTGTATCACTTGTGTTAAGGACTGTGTTGGTTCACGTGCAGGCTGTTCTTCTGTTAGAGGCAGATCCTGTATTACTTGTGCTAAGAAGGATTTTGGTCGATGTGCAGGCTTTTCTTTTGTCAGAGGCAGATCCTGTTTCACTTGTGCTAAGGACTGTGTCGCTTCACGTGCAGGTTCTTCTTTTGTTAGAGGCAGAACCTGTATCGCTAGTGCTGAGGACCACGTTGGTTCCTGTGCAGCCTCTTCTTCTGCTTCAGATAGATCCTGTGTCAGGTATGCTTAGAACTATGTTGGTTCATGTGAAGGATCTTCTTTTGTTGGAGGAAGATACTGTTTCACTTACGCCAAGAGCTGTGTTGGTTCATATGCGGGCCCTTTTTCTTCTTGATGCAGAATCTGTATCACTTGTGCTAAGAACTGTGTTGGTTCATGTGCAGGCTCTTCTTTTGTTAGAGGCAGATGCTGTATCACTTGTGATAAGAAGGATTTTGGTCGATGTGCAGGTTTTTCTTTTGTGAGCGGCAGTTCCTGTTTCAATTATGCCAAAAACTGTGTTGGTTCAAGCACAGGATCTTGTTTTGCTTGAGGCAGATCCTGTATCACTTGGGCTAGGAAGGGTTTTGATGGATGTGTAGGCTCTTGTTTTGCTTGAGGCAGATCCTGTATTACTTATACCAAGACTTGTGTTTGTTCATGTGCAGGCTGTTCTTTTGTTGTGTATCTTTTCTTCCTGAACCTCTTGTGCTAAGGACCCTGTTGGTTAATGTGCAGGCTCTTCTGCTTCAGATAGATCCTTGTATCAGGCATGCTTACAAATATGTTGGTTCGTGTAAAGGATCTTCTTTTTCTTAAGGCAGATCCTGTATCACCTGTGCTGAGAACCGTTTTGGTTCATGTGCAGGATATTCTTTTGCTTGAGGCAGAATCTCGGATCACTTGTGCTAAGAACTGTTCTGGCTCATGTATAGGCTCTCCTTTACCTTGAGGCAGAACCTGTATCACTTTTACTCAGGACTGTGTTGTTTAATCTACAGGCTCTTCTTTTGTTTGAGGCTCATTCTGTATCACTTTTGCTAAGAATTGTTTTGGTTGATGTGCAGGCTCTTCTTTTGACAAAGGTAGACCCTGTTTTACTTATGCTAAAAACTTTGTTGGTTCAAGCGTAGGATCTTGTTTTGCCTGAGGCAGATCCTGTATTACTTGTGCTAAGAACTGTTTTGGTTGATGTGCAGGTCTTCTTTTGTCATAGCCAGATCCTGTTTCACTTATGCTAAAAACTGTGTTGTTTCAAGTGCAGGATCTTGTTTTGCTTGAGGCAGATCCTGTATCACTTATACCACTTGTGTTTGTTCATGTGCAGACTCTTCTTTTGTTCCTGTATCTTTTTTTTCCTTGCGTCACTTATGCTAAGAACTGTGTTGGTTTATGTGCAGGCTCTTCTTTTGCTTGAGGCACCTGTATCACTTGTGCTAAGAACTGTGTTGGTTTATATGCAGGCTCTTATTGGCTTGAGACAGATCCTGTTTCACTTGTGCTAAGAACTGTGTTGGTTTATATGCAGGCTCTTATTGGCTTGAGACAGATCCTGTATCACTTGTGCTAAGAACTGTGTTGGTTTATATGCAGGCTCTTATTGGCTTGAGACAGATCCTGTTTCGCTTGTGCTAAGAACTGTGTTGGTTTATATGCAGGCTCTTATTGGCTTGAGACAGATCCTGTTTCTCTTGTGCTAAGAACTGTGTCGGTTTATATGCAGGCTCTTATTGGCTTGAGACAGATCCTGGTTTACTTGTGCTAAGAACTGTGTTGGTTTATATGCAGGCTCTTCTTTTGTTTGAGACAGATCCTGTTTCACTTGTGTTAAGAACTGTAATGGTTGTTGTGCAGGCTCTTCTTTTTTAGAGGCACGTCTTATGTCACTTATGCTATGAACTGTGTTGGTTCTTGTGCAGTCTGTTGTTTTGTTAGAAGCAGATCCTGTATCACTTATGCAAATAACTATATTTTTTCATGAGAATGGTGTTCTTTTGTTAGAGGCAGATCATGTATCACTTGTGCTAAGACTGTGGTGATTCATGTGCAGACTCTTCTTTTGTTTGAGGCAGACCCTGTATCACTTTTCTAACAACTGTGCTTGTTCATGTTAGACTCTTCTTTTGCTCGAGGCAGAACCTGTATCACTTGTGCTGAGAACTGTGCTTGTTCATGTGTAGGATCTTCTATTGCATATGTTCTTCCTCTATTACGAAGAAATCCTGTATGAGTTAAGGAACTGTGTTGGTTCTTGCACACGCTCTTCCCCTGTTAGGGAGAGATCCTGTGTGGCTTTTGCTAAGAACTCTATTTGTTGTTACATATGCTCCTCCTCTGTTACGGAGGCATTCTGTATCACTTATGATAAAACTGTATTGATGCTTGCGCTCTCTCTTCGTCTGTTAGGGACGAATCTTGTATCACTTAGGCTAAGAGATGTGTTGGTTTATCTTACATGGTCTCCTTATGTTAGGGACTCCTGTGATCTCTCTTGGCGTCCGAGTTACCGGAGTAGTATTGCCCTTAAGTGTAAACAAACAACCAGACCGGCGCGTTCTTGAAGGCTAATCTTTTGTCTGATATAAAAGAAGTACTCGCTCAGTGCATTTACCGTATCTCAGAACATACTGCTACCTCAGGCAATTATTCCCTCGAAATATTATCCGCGATAGGTGTGGATGTTACTGAAATTATGTATTTTTTGAAGTAATAATGATGGTGATGTATTCCATATTTATGGAAGCAAATGAATGAAACAATCGAAACCGGGTATTTTAGTGTTAAAACTATGCAGGCATATAGATAACCGCAAAAATGCGTGTGACTGCTCTTCCTTAGCCAACAAGTGTCCTTAAATCATCACGTATGCACACTAACACTCGTGCGACTACTTTACAGTCATCTGTACACAGGGACAGACAATTCACCTGCATATCGCATCAAGTAACACAAGGCATAACGTTTGCTGATTACAGGAGAGAGATGGTTTTACCTGTGCTCGCTAACTGGTTTCTGAATCAAGGTCATTATTCAAGAATGAATGCATCAGCTACACTAATACACTTACTGCTGCTCTTATGCTACGGTTTTACACATCTTATATTAAAGGTGTTCACACATGAACCTTTTCTGCACTTCACCTTTCAGGTAACTCTCTGTATCGCCTGAAATGGTTGTGTTCATATCGATAGTTCTGATTTTGGTGCAATGTTTATTTATAGTATGGTAATTCACTATTAACCATTTGACATCACTGTTCACATTTGGTTGCCATATGCACTTTTCATACCTTTCTGTTTAATTGAATACGGACTCAACTTTATCAATATTAATTTTGTTGACACTATGTGTTCCTAACATTGTTGTAGCGCTTGAAAGTTGATGTTGATTCTAGAGACTTAGCTCCTTTATATGATATTCTTATGCCCCTCCACTGAGGAATCCACTTGCATTAGTGGTTCATTTCTTAAGTACAAGGCATCATTAACTATATTGCATGTATTTTTTTAAATTGATCCATTTATATCCTGCCTTTAACTCTAATGGCCATATCGGCGGCTTCCCCTCTGGATCAAATTGTGGTGTTACTCGTTTAATGGCGAGGTTTCGGTATTTAGGGATTTTATACTTAAATTCAAACTCATTCACACTCTTATGCATGCTTCCAGACTCTGGAGAAGATTGGGAATAATCTGGGGTAGAGAACATTTCCCAGCCCGCAGCCGGGAATCAAACCCTTGCTCAGCAAACAGGTGTGTAACGACTGAGCTACGGGACCACCCTATTTCATTTTGCTGAATCGCTTTACTATTTGTATTAGTGCTGGTGATGTTGTGAATGTGCTTAAAAGTTGGTTTATAGTTCTCATCTTTTCTAACCATAATGATAGCTCTAATGACCTGGCGCTTATTCGTATAAATGAGTTTCGTTGAGTCTCAACGTTGTGGAATCTGCGCCCGTTAATGTTTCATTTTCTAAATACAGAGTATAACCAAATACATTTCAGTTTGTAGTGTAGTGTGCAACAATATGAAATCAACAACATCCTTTAGCTCTTGTCGTGTAAGAAATTGCAGGTTTTCTGCAACACAGTGCCGTGTTTGAAGCAATAAAATCCAGGCGCTGATGACGAATGTTGCCGTACGGTTTCTTCGTTAGTGTTATTCAGGCCTGGGCGACTTGCGGTATAATTAGAGCAACTTTTGCGTTAGTTACCTATATGTACATTCCCATTACTGCTTCTAAGTTTATTGTATTGCCCACTACACAGTTGTAGTATGTGGTACTAAGATAGATATGTTTAAAATTTGTTGCTGATAATATGTTTCCATGACATATTCCAGATTTTTGTAGTAATAAGGAAAACTACTCCGGGAATGTTTTTTTTCCGTTGATTATTACATCTTTCCTGGCTAATACCGATTATTTCCAGAATTAATTGTGTACTGCAATTGCGGGCAATTGGGAGAGTTAAATACATATTTTGTTTGCATGTACATTACATTTTGTGACCATACTATTTGGTTTTTCTGTCAGATTATATCAAGGGTTTTTGTGTAAAGTCCACATAATAACACTGTAGTGGTCCTAATGTTTTCACAGAGATTCGAAGTGGGAAATCAACCCTCCAAGATCAGTAGCAAAACCTGCGGTGACACACTCTGGCGGCTAGCTTGTTTGAGAATATTAGAATGGCAGGCTAAGGGGTAGTTTTAACAAGAACAATGGCTCTGAAAAACGCAGTGAGGAATACTATGGTGACAAACATAGCCCGAAACAGCAGGCCCAATCGCAAATCGTCACCCGCTCATTGGCCAGGGCAACGCAACACCCTCCCACCTAACATTGTATATATATGGGGAGCGGAAAACTAACAGGAGCAGGCGGGGCACTTGCCTCACTATACCCAATGCTGCGGTCGGGGATGCCAATTCCCCTGAAGCTACGCCTTTACCGGGCTCTCATAATCCCACTCCTTCTATACGCCTGTGAAATCTGGGGCATGGCCGCAGATTCCCATCTCCTGCGTCTGCAGCGCATACAGAACAGAGGCCTTCGGATAATCTATTCTGTATGCCACAGATTCCCATCGAGACTACTGCACAAAGCCTCGTCTCTTCCGTACGTGGAGGACGAAATCAGGCGCCGGGCAAAGAAACTATACGACCAGATTCCACAACACAGGAGTGCCCTGGTTAGGTCTCTTGGGGACTACAACCCCACAGCACGTACGCGTGTGGGACACCGGGTTCCCCGCATGGCTTGCGGGCATCCCCGGTAACGAAGGAGACACCCCTCCAACAGCGAAAGCTGAATACCTTACAGTCCTCCAAGCAAGCTTGGATTCAAAATTCTAAATTTACATGAACCTCCATTTTCTGGACCCCTACACCAGCAGTGCCCAACGGAAGTTGCACACTGATTAAGCAGCCGCTGAGGAGCAAAATCTTGCTACCTCCTTTCAACCTTCTACCTCATACTTCACCCGCCATCCTGTAAAACCCCACATCCCGTCATAAAGTGGTTAAGCCCTTACAAGGGCAGGTACACGCATGACACACCTCGGGCTGTTCTCAGCCTGCCAGACAGCGTCGTCGTCGTCGTAACAGGAGCATAAAAATGCTACCTCCCAACAACCCTCAATCCTCATTTTTCACCAGCCATCCTATAACTTCCTAATCCCGTCATACAGTGGTTAAGCCCTAAAAGGGCAGGTACACGAATGACACACCTCGGGTTGTTCTCAGCCTGCCATCTGGTAGTCTAGTCTAACGGTCAATACTCTTACCTACCTGGGAGTAAAGCTCGACAAGGGCCTAACTTTTCGGGGACACATCAACGACCTATCAGCGCGGACCAGCGGGGCAATTGCCTCACTGTACCCTATGCTGCGATCGGGGATGCCAATTCCCTTAAAGTTACGTCTCTTTCGGGCTCTCATTATCCCTATCCTCCTGTATGCCTGCGAAATCTGGGGCATGGCTGCAGATACCCACCTCCTGCGTCTGCAACGTATACAGAATAGAGGTCTTCGTGTAATCTATTCTATATACCGCAGATTCCCTACGAGACTACTGCACGAAGCCTCGTCCCTCCCGTACGTGGAGGACGAAATTAGGCGCCGGGCAACTAAATTCTACGACTAGTTTCCACAACATCGGAGTGCCCTGGTTAGGCCTCTTGGGGACTATATCCCCAGAGAACGCACGCTTGTGCGACACCGGGTTCCCCGCATGGCTTGCGGGCACCCCCGGTAACACAGGAGCTACCACATCAACAGCGTAAGCTGAACTCCTTACAGTCCTTCCAAGAGTAGTTTGGAAGTTCAAAATGTTTCGACAAATATCCATATTTGGACCACCCATCAGCAGTGCCCAACGGCAGTTGCATGCTGAAATTAACATCCGACGAGGAGCATAAATATGCTACCTCCCAACAACTCTCAATCGTCATTCTTCACCAGCCATCCTATAACATCCTAATCCCGTCATACAGTGGTTAAGCCCTAAAAGGGCAGGTACGCGAATGACACACCTCGGGCTGTTCTCAGCCTGCCATCTGGTAGTCTAGTCTAACGGTCATTTTCATTCTGACGAAGGCCATGGAGTTTAGAATGGCCGAAAGCTCAATATTTTCAAACCTCACACGGCTGATCGCCCGTGAAACTGTAATAAATAACGTGCGCCGTGAAAGCTTTAAATCTTACACAGGAATGCTTCTGTTTTAAGTAAGCTAAAATAGTCATACTGCCCTTGAAGTGTGAGTTAGAAAATGTTCAGTAAGTTATGTTGTTAAAGTCTGGCGGCCGAAATCCTCCATCCTGAGCCATTGTTGGCTTTAACCCTAGCATTACCAAGCCTTATTCCATAATTACCAAGGAGCGGGGAGGAGGGGTACTTTGTGACCACCATAAGTAACAAAATTTCTCAACAATTTTTAAATTTAAGCATTATATCTTCTCATTTTCATATGCGTAATATTTAACACCATTTGATTACTACTATTTTATATGAATCGTATTCGATATTATGCCAATACTTATTGCAGAGCTTATACTACCAACGGAAGTGACCACCAATGGTAAAAAGATATCTAAGCAATTTTTAAAGCAGATTTACTTTAAAGTTGAGTATTTTATCTTGTCATGTTCATAAAGGTAATATTTAAGATTGTTTAGCTATTCCTTTCTGCTTTTTACATGAATCACATTATGCCGACGGGATATTACTTTATGACCACTTTGACATACCCCTGTTTTTTCAAGAAAACCAACAATGAAAAATTTGAATCAAATACGCAATACAGTAGTAGAAACAGTGACTGACAATAACTATTAATTGCAGGCCTCTAATCAAATAATTTAAAGATAAAATTTAAAAAATTACACGTGGCATATGGTAACACCCCCATCCCCGCTCTCCTCGCTAATGCGAGAGTTAATATACGTACGTCAATCTTGGAGAACGAGCACAGCCTGCTCACAGTCTTGCCCCAATAAATGCATGTTTAGCGAATAAACGCTTTAGGATTGCTCGAGCTATTCGTCGGATTCCCCGGCCCTGAGCTAGGTGGCCAGGTTCAATTAGAAGTTCACAAGAGATAAAGGTGTTGACTACATTTTAATATTTATGCTGCGCATGATCTGCCATCTTGGAGCTCAGGCATATATTTAGTCACCCACGTTTAATTAAAGGTTTCGAAAGGCTCTTATGTCAGACCTGAAGAAGCTTTAGTAAGGTTGGTAAGATAATGGTGTTGGTCAAATTATGGTAATTGGTTCTGGAATAGAAAGTTACATGATGAAAGGGAAGATGGAAGTATAAGATGGTGACAGATGCTGTGAGACTTTTTAATGGTTATGGTAAAACTGGTGGTAATGGTCATGATGATTCAATCGTGTCTATTTTTTTAAAGGTTATGATGTGACTTGCGATAGTGGTGATGACGATTCCGTTGCCTGTAGATTATTGTTGGCCTAGCACAAGTTTGGGACGTTTGTATGTTTCCCCGGAGCCAATGTCATATTCCCCGAGGCCGTAGATGAGGTGCTTGAAACTGGAGGGAAGCCTGGTATAGAAACTGTTGGAGAGATGAAGAATGTACTCTTTCAAAGTGGGGAAGGAAAGGTCTGAATGAATGTTGTCTTTTGGAATGTACCATCTGTGATGGCTGCCCGGAGGTATTTTGGAGGACTTGAACTAGGTAGAGGTTTTTTTGACTGCAGCTCCCCAGACTTGGCAGGCATATACCAATGCAGGCCGGATCACTTGCTTGTAGATAAACAGCTTTTTTTTAAAGATATATTGGCGTATAATGGGTATCACAAGGTTATTTTTTGCTGACTTTGGATGCTAGCGATGATCTTTTTTTACCGTGGAGGGGAAAAACCCGTTACAGGCGAAGGCCTACATGCTATGGCCAACGGTGTGAGGGCCCCTGCGCCCTGAGGGGGGAGGGTTACTCACTAAAACCTCTCCACGTGTTAGTTCGTGTAATGCTATTTTATCGTGCATCATCGTGTGTTAGTCGGGTCCCGCATAGCACCCCAGTTAGTACTTGAATGCTTTTAAGCTGGCATGGATGTTCATGCGAGCGAGTCAGAAGTTACTTTTTGGTAATGCCCATGAAACCTGGACAGGACCGAGAGAATTACATGCGTTAGTTGTGTTAGTTATGTTGTTAATATGATGACACTATTCGTACTATCTTATGATTAGAGTTGTGCAGGCATAGGCCTGTTAGTCGGTAACTACATTGTTAGCTTAACGTAGGTAATGTTTGGTGCTATCTTATAGCTATTGTTGCACAGGTGAAGACCTGCTAGTCATTATGTTAAATGTTAGTGTTTAATGATGAGCGTTAAAGGATGTGTTAAGCGTGTGATCTTTATGCTTATATCCAGTGTTGCACAGGAATAGACCTGCAAGTCGTTAGTTTTAGTCTAGTTATCTAGTAGATAGTGACAGTATTAGTACTTAATGTTAGGTGTTTGCGCTAGAATTCTAGCTCCGTCTGCCTGATGCCAGTAGGTCTTGTCGTTGCTTCGTTGAGCCTCGATGATCGCCTGGTCGTCGGAGTGTCCTACTCCATCACACGGTGGCCCAATTTCACAGCGCAAGTAGGACACTAGTGGGATGCCCTAGTTCTCCCGGTTTGCCTCGGCAGTCGCCGAGGGCTTGTAGGGCTCTGTGGCAGGCTGCGGTCTGAAACAGGGGAAAGGAAGGTTTAGTTGAGTGAAAGAGAAGGGAACAGTCCTGTATCAATTTCTGATTTAGTCGTATAGTAGATTGTTCAAGAATTCCTGTATTTCTGTGTTGTTTGGAGTTAGGTTTGTGTCGAAAAGCGCCAGCGGTCTAGCATGTTTGTAAATTGCCATTGTATATTTGCCTAGAATCGTTACTAAAGGGTTGTGATGTTTATGCAGGTGTTTATACGTATTGTGTGAGAGCTTTTTAATGAATTGCTCCTATCGTGTGCATTTTTAATTCGTCGTGTAGTATGTCCGCTGGAGCAGTGTAAGGCACTTTTGCTAAAAGTTGCAGTAATTTGTTTTGCAGTCTTTGTAGGCGCATAATATGTGTTTTTCGGGCATAACCTCAGACCGGAGCAGCGTATGTGAGTATAGGGCGAATGAGCGTCTTGTATAGTGTTAGTCCTATTTGGAGTTTTAGTTGCGAGTTCATGTTTATAAGGGGATAGAGTTTGCCTAATTGGGCGTTCGCTTTTCCCCTTATTTGGAATACATGCTGCTTCCATGTGAGTCCCTGGTCCATTTGAAGCCGTAACCACGTGACTGTGCTTTTCCACTCAATATTCTCACCAAATATGGTGAGTGGTGGAAGCTGGTGTTTGTTGATTCTTTTGGTGAATATGATAGTCTGTGTTATCTTGGCATTCACCTTAATTCGCATTTGGTGAACCAATCCTGCAGCTCGTTAAGGGCGTTTTGTTACCTCCTGTGACTGCGCGACAACTGCTGTATCGTCTGCGTAAATGAATAAGCTCGTGTTATGCGTTTTCGGGATATCGTTCATTGTTATACTAAAGATATTTGGCCCCAATATACTTCCTTGTGGGACTCCCGCTTTTATAGGGCGGGGGGAGGGGAGATGGCTATTTACTCTGGACTGGAATGTCCAATTGTGGAGGTAGTTGGCGATTAGTTTTATTAGTGAATCGTGTATACTAAGTGTTTCAGTTTCTTGAGCATTCTGAGATATGTGCCTTCCAAGTATATCTAGTAGCACTCCCAGATATGTTGCCTCGGTGGACCACGTTACATTTTCACTTGCCAGGCGAATATCGTCAACTTCCTGGAGGTGGCGTCTGGTGAAGGTGATGGTTTTGGGCTTGTTATCGTTGATCTTGAGACACCACGCAACAAACTATGCTGTCAGCAAGTCGGCATAGCGTTGAAGACGTTGCACTGCAATACCATGACGAAATGACGCTGTAGTAATTGCAGTGTCGTCAGCGAAGAGATATAGGCTGCAGCCCCGGAGAGAAGGACGAGTATTCATGAGTGTTAAAATAGCCAGGGGAGCAAAGTACTGACTTGCAGTACCATCTGTGTTGAGAGAATAGGTTTGGGAATGAATTATGTCCCTGGTGACAACAAAGACGCGATTGGAGAGAAACTTTGTATGAGATGAACCAGGTAAAGATAGGATGTCGTAGTTTATGAGTCGATGAAGCAGACCTTCGTGTAGCACTGTGTCGAAGAATCGATATTTGTTCTGAAAGAGAACTACAACGTAATGCCGATTGTTGAAGCCATTCAACACCTCGTCCTCTAAGCGAAGAAATTGGTGAATGGTAGAATGCTGGCCAAAATGCTCGTGGTTAAGAATGTTGTGCCTGTCGAGCATGCTCTGGAGGCATTTCTGGATCACTTTTTCAAAGAACTTGCTGATTGCCGAGAGTAGGCTGATTCGTCTATGGTTGCCTGGTTTTTTAGCATTCTTTGCCGACTTTGGCAGAGTGATGACGTGTGCATGTTTCCGTACTGTCGGAAATAGTGCAAGCCAAAGCACGCTGTTACATAGATGGACCAGCAAAGTTGTTCACTTAACTGGGGTGTTTTGGAGTTGGCGAGAGGAAGGGTGTCGTTGCCCGCCGCTTTAAATCACCGGAGAGAGGCTACAATGTTTTTTACCTCCTTTACGGTGATGGGCGCACCTCTTGATTGTCAAGGGGTGCTGATAAGAAGTTACGCATCTCTGCCTTGACTTCGTCTATAATCACGGCGTCAAGGGATTCAGTCGGATGGAAGCTGGAGGCTAGATGTTGCGCCTTCAGTTCAACTTTCTCCCTTGTGGACTGGGAAACCCTTCTGCTGCCTGTGAGAGGTGGATCTGATGAGGGAACTTGGAGTATGTGCTTGAACATTCCCCAGAGGGAGGACTCTTCCGTGTCTAGAGTGCCCAGGCGACGTTCCCATTCTTCGTTTCTGTGCATATTTTGAATATAGTATGGAGCCTGTACCACTCTCTCTTATTCAGCGGGTTGCGCATGAGCTGGTATATGCGCCGTGCCATGTCCTTCTTTGCTATGAACTTTCGAATTTCATTTGGGAGAGGCTTCTGCTGAAAAAAAAAGACTGACAACGTGGAGGAGTAACCTGTTTCATAGCTGTGGCCATGGTGGTTGTAATGGTGTTTGTAAGATGGTCCACATCCTCAGTGTTATGGCAAGGTTCTATGTTAGCTGGCTGTTCATCCATTAGGACACTGTACTTGCTTCAGTTTGTTCACTGGAGCTTGTAGGGGTTTTGGCATAGTTACGTACATCTCTTGTAATACTGATACCTCTTATTGGTTCTTACTCAATGGAAAACACATGATTATTTCCCTCTCTGTATGCTTCTCTCTGTTTATTAAATCATATTTGGCTGTTTTATTTCTGACCGTATTGCTCTTGGTTTAGATTCAGTACGGATATTGAGAGCATTATTTTCATTACTAAATTATGTATATTGTCTCTTGATTTCGTTGCTCCTGCAATTCTATGAACATCTGCATCCTTATTGTCCTTGCGAACGGGATGCCAATGTATATGTTCCCCCTCTTAGACAAACGCGTGTATAGACTATTGTCCTTGCAAAGAAAATGTCGATGTATTTATGTTCCTCCGTTTATAGGAACACCATGTTCCTCCCTTTCAGATACATCTCTTTTGCTTACTGTCCTGGCAATTAAATACCTCTGAGAGGTGTGCTGAGAGCTGTGTTAGCCCTTCCATATGCAGTTTCTCTTGCTAGGGAGAGATACTGTGACACTTATCCTAAGAACTGTCTAGGTTATTCCATATACTGTTACTCCTGTTAGGGAAAGATCCTGTATCACTTGTGCTAAGAGCTGAGCTGGTTACTGCATTTGATGTTACTCCTGTTAGGAAGAGATCCTGTATCACTTGTGCTAAGAACTGTGTTGGTTGTACCATATACTGTTCCTCCTGTTAGGGAGAGATCCTGTATCACTCATGCTAAGAGCTGTGTTGGTTCTAGCATATGCTGTTCCTCCTGTTAGGGAGAAATTCCGTATCACTTATGCTCAGAGCTGTGTTGATTCTAGCATATGATGTTCCTCCTGTTAGGGAGAGATCCTGTACTACTTATGCTGAGAGCTGTGTTGGTTCTAGCATTTGCGGTTACTCCTGTTAGGGAGAGATCCTGTTCTACTTATGCTGAGAGCTGTGTTGGTTCTTGCATATGATATTCCTTCAATTAGGGAGAGATCCTGTACGTCTTATGCCAAGAGCTGTGTTGGTTGTAGCATATACTGTTCCTCCTGTTAGGGAGAGATCCTGTATCACTTATGCTCAGAGCTGTGTTGATTCTAGCATATGATGTTCCTCCTGTTAGGGAGAGATCCTGTATCACTTATGCTGAGAGCTGTGTTGGTTCTAGCATTTGCGGTTACTCCTGTTAGGGAGAGATCCTGTACTACTTATGCTGAGAGCTGTGTTGGTTCTTGCATATGATATTCCTTTAATTAGGGAAAGATCCTGTACGTCTTATGCCAAGAGCTGTGTTGGTTCTAGCATATGATGTTCCTCCTGTTAGGGAGAGATCATGTATCGCTTATTCTAAGAGCTGTGCTGGTTCTAGCATATCATGTTACTCCTGCTAGGGAGAGATCCTGTATTACTTATGCTGAGAGCTGTGTTGGTTCTTGCATATGATGTTCCTTCTGTTAGGGACAGATCCGGTATCACTTATGCTAAGAGCCGTGTTGGTTCTTGCATATGATGTTCCTCCTCATAGTGAGAGATCCTGTATCACTTATGCTAAGTACTGTGTTGGTTCTAGCATATGCTGTTCCTCCTGTTAGGGAGAGATCATGTATCGCTTGTGCTGAGAGCTGTGTTGGTTCTAGAATATCATGTTACTCCTGCTAGGGAGAGATCCTGTATTACTTATGCTGAGAGCTGTGTTGGTTCTTGCATATGATGTTCCTTCTGTTAGGGACAGATCCTGTATCACTTATGCTAACAGCCGTGTTGGTTCTTGCATATGATGCTCCTCCTAATAGGGAGAGATTCTGTATCACTTATGCTAAGAGCTGTGTTGGTTCTAGCATATTATGTTCCTCCTGTTACGGAGAAATCCTGTATCACTTATGCTCAGGGCTGTGTTGGTTCTAGCATATGCTGTTCCTCCTGTTAAGGAGAGACCCTGTATCACTTATGCTGAAAGCTGTGTTGGTTCTAGCATATGATGTTCCTCCTGTTAGAGAGAGATCCTGTATCACCTATGCTAAGAGCTGTGTTGGTTCTAGCATATGTTGTTCCTCCTGTTAGGTAGAGATCCTGTATCACTTATGCTGAAAGTTGTGTTGGTTCTAGCATATGAAGTTCCTCCTGTAACGGAGAATTCTGTATCACTTATACTCAGGGCTGTGTTGGCTCTAGCATATGCTGTTCCTCCTGTTACGGAGAAATCCTGTATCACTTATGCTGAAAGCTGTATTGGTTCCAGCATATGATGTTCCTCCTGTTACGGAGAAATCCTGTATCACTTATACTCAGGGCTGTGTTGGTTCTAGCATATGCTGTTCCTCCTGTTACGGAGAAATCCTGTATCACTTATGCTGAAAGCTGTGTTGGTTCTAGCATATGCTGTTCCTCCTGTTACGGAGAAATCCTGTATCACTTATGCTAAGAGCTGTGTTGGTTCTAGCATATGATGTTCCTCCTGTTAGGGAGAAATCCTGTATCACTTATGCTGAGAGCTGTGTTGGTTCTTGTATATGATGTTACTCCTGCTAGGGAGAGATCCTGTATCACTAATGCTAAGAGCTGTGTTGGTTCTAGCATATGATATTCCTCCTGTTAGGGAGAGATCCTGTATCACTTATGCTGAGAGCTGTGTTGCTTCTAGTAAATGATATTCCTCCTGTTGGGGAGAGATCCTGTATCACTTATGCTGAGAGCTGTGTTGGTTCTTGCATATGATATTCCTCCTGTTAGGGAGAGATCCTGTATTACTTATGCTGAGAGCTGTGTTGGTTCTTGCATATGATATTCCTCCTGTTAGGGAGAGATCCTGTATCACTTATGCTAAGAGCTATGTTCGTTCTAGCATATGCTGTTCATTTAATTAAGTTGCCTCTACACTTTACTAGTGTGATTTTGTTCAGGTTTCACTGTCACTTCACTAATGTGATTTAATTAAGTTGTCTCTACACTTTACTAGTGTGATTTTGCTCAGTTTTCACTGTCACTTCACTAATGTGATTTAATTAAGTTGTCTCTACACTTTACTAGTGTGATTTTGCTCAGTTTTCACTGTCACTTCACTAATGTGATTTAATTAAGTTGTCTCTACACTTTACTAGTGTGATTTTGTTCAGTTTTCACTGTCTCTTCACTAATGTGATTTAATTAAGTTGTCTCTTCACTTTACTAGTGTGATTTTGTTCAGTTTTCACTGTCTCTTCACTAATGTGATTTAATTAAGTTGTCTCTTCACTTTACTAGTGTGATTTTGTTCAGTTTTCACTGTTACTTCACTAACGTGATTTAATTAAACTGTCATTGCATTTTACTAGTGTGATTTACTACAATTTCACTACACTGAGCTATTAGGAAATGAAGCTGCACCATTCAGTTTGAAATAAAAGTGGATTAAAGTTCCATTTGCATCTGTATTTTTGTTTCATTGAGGAATCTGCATCCTGTAATGTTTCGTTTGCTAAATACAGAGCACAACTAATACAGTTTTTACTATCTAAAAATACAAGAGGTCATTTTATAACACTCAGCATGTGAGCAATTCATATGTACGAATGTTTCAGCACATAGCACCGCGACGTTGAACTCTCTGAGAGACTATCTGTATGTTATGAATTAGATGGCATATGGTGAGACATTTGCTCCTTGAGTATCGATATATATTAATTTTATTCTCAAATCGATTCCAAGAGGACAATTTTTAACACTTCACCTGACCTCATTGGGTATGCTTAAGGGGGTTACTGGAAACTTGTTGTGTAACTTCAAGGAATCCGCGTCCGTTAATGTTTGTTTTGCTTACTACAGACAATAACATAGTCTGTGGTTTAGTTTTTTCACTCTCATACTTTATCCTTTTGTATATTGGTGAAGTTTGGTTTTGCAGGGTTCGACAAAACATAACGCCGTATGTGAACAAAGAGAATCTTCTTAATGGATACTCGTTGTGCCACTTCATCGAGGGTTCTGCGTCTGCTAATGTTTCATTTGCTAAGTACAGAACATACTAAACACAGTTTGCAATTTCGTCTTTCACCATTATATTTTAATGTGCTGCGTAGTGTCCGGTTTCGTGATATCTACAACACAGTGCCACGTGTGAACGAAAGGAATCACTGTGTTGAAGGTGGCATGTAATAAAACGATCGTAAAAGATTGGAAATGTCAAGTTAGGACAATGCCCACAAACAGGGTCATATAATTGTATACTGTATTACACATATACCATTGGTATGGTGACATCCAATATATTAAAGTACACAACAGCTCAGCAGTTTACCGCCGCACACCAGCGAGCCTAATTTTATTGTAACTAATAGTTCTGTTTCTCTTAGAGATGCATTTTGTGGTAGACATGCTTCTGGAAAGCTCTTTGCACAGTAGTTACATACCTTCCAGACCCTGGGAGATACTACAGATATAATAAAGTGTCGAGAATAATCTTTTGTCTTGGGAAATTTGTAGCTTCCAAATCTTTAGTTCTTAAACTGAAGAACAAATTCTCGATAACTCAACATGTTGAGTTGTACTTAAAGAAATAAAGCCATCAGCGTAAACCCATCTTATTTGTTGTTGTGAAACGCCAGCTCCGACTCTTATTTTATGCATCTAGCATTACAGTATGTTATAATTTGTTGTTGCGCATATATTTAGCCACTCTGATGTATTTTAACCAGATGCAATGCCCTCTTGCCAGAAATGAAGAAAGCACTGTTCAAGAGAATGCCCATATTATCGCTGACCAGTTAGTTTTCAGTGTTTTTAGTCTTCGTGTTGTGTTGCGATGTTGTCGGAATCTCCTGAGCATTATAGGAGTGGTAACTGGTTGTGTCAGGTGACATAAGAGTACTTGGTTCGTTTGCAAGTTACTGAGCTATTTTTAAATAAAATAAGCTATATTACCTGTGATAGTGACCATGATCAGCTTCTTTTGAGTTTAACAAGCTTCGCGGATTTCCTTTTGCGCTGAATATTGCGATCTCTGTTCTGTAATAAGAACATTCTACAGGTATTGTTTATTTTGTTTATATTTCGTCTTATCTTTGTCGTTGATACCGAATGGGAAACTTCCTTGAACACATTCTTGAGATCATGACTTTCTTGTACATGCCGTTCTTTCAGTTTTAGGGAGCTTTCTATATCACTTTTGATAGTGATCATGTTGCTGCTTGTTTATGTATTTCTCTTGTTGTTAGAACTGGTGTATTCCTTAGATTAGTCGTAATTTCGGTCCTTGGGTCCGTTGTATCTTCTGTTAGGGAACAGGCTAAATTACCTTTCCGTATTGGTCATGTTGCTTCTTCTGTGCGCTGTGGTACATATATGACTTGTGTGGCTGATATTTTTTTATTTCCATGTATTGACCAGGAATTGTAGTCTTCAAATGTCACCAATGGTTGCTCATTCTACACCCTGGTGCTTTTATAGATGTAAATTTCGTTATGACGCATTAGAAATACACGACAGGTAAATATGTTTAATTATAATTCCGGTAAAATCTGGATATCTTCATCGCTTGTGAAAGCGATCATGTTGAACAAAATGCCACCAATGGTTGCTCATTCTATACTTTGTGTTTTCATAAATATACGTTTCGTTATGAGAAATTTGAAATACACGATAGATAAATATGTTGAGTTATAATTCCGGTACAATCTGGATACCTTCATCACTTATGAAAGCGATCATGGTAGCCAAAATGTCACCAATTGGTGCTCATTCTACACTCTGTCTTTTTTATAAATATACGTTTCGTTATGAGAAATTTGAAATACACGATAGATAAATATGTTGAGTTATAATTCCGGTAAAATCTGGATATCTTCATCGCTTGTGAAAGCGATCATGTTGAACAAAATGCCAGCAATGGTTGCTGATTCTATACTTCGTGTTTTCATAAATATACATTTCGTTATGAGGAATTTGAAATACACGATAGATAAATATGTTGAGTTATAATTCCGATAAAGTCTGAATACCTTCATCATCGTTAATAGGGACAATCAAAGATAAATATGTTGAGGTATAATTCCGATAAAGTTTGAATACCTTCATCATCGTTAATAGGGACAATCAAAGATAAATATGTTGAGGTATAATTCCGATAAAGTCTGAATACCTTCATCATCGGTATTAGGGACAATCAAAAGCTGCTACATTGAAAACCAAATCCTTTCTCTCCGAGAAAGAAGAACACAGCGTACTATCATATTCACGTTATTTAGATTGAAATATTGGTTATCGACTTCCACGGTCTAGCAATCGATGAATACTAAATACAATGTAATCCGGGCTTGTGGGCCGTGGTCTACTAGGCTCCTTCCCAGACGTTTCGTCTGCGACTGCGGCAGACATCTTCGCTGGCTGCGAGGTCGAAGTATCCTGGTGGAGGTTTCAACAGCGACTGTTGAAATTTGTTGAAACAGATTAAAAAATGTATGGTTCCTAGTACAATACAAGTTAAATATCTATGTAAAAACTATCTCTAAACAAAATTGCGTTTGACAACTACATTTACAAATTTAAAATACGGTATCATACCTTTATATCGTTTATAGAAATTGTATTGCATTTGAATTGTATGGATTGGGATATCTCGTGCTCTGATAGTCCAGTATATCACTTATGTTATTAGTGATTGCATTTGGACTGTAACATGTTTAACATTGTCTTTTCTATAGAATTATTAGTGTCTGTGTCTTAATGACAATCCTAAAATAGGACAGCTTTCAATTTAGTATTCTCATTAATTTTTGTGGATTATTAAGGAGGAAGGCCAAGAGTCTAGTTATTTAATGCTTTCTGCTCTCCAAGAAAACTTTCACTTGATATATGCAATGTAGTGACGTACATTTGTTTCACCGAAAGTGTTCTGAGATGTCCATAATGTTGTCGATTTGAGTAGAGATAATATTTGTCTCTCATTGGAGACTTCAAAAATGTTTTTTTTTTTTTTTTTTGGGGGGGGGGGGCTAAGTTCGTGAAATGTACAGTACTGGCATAAATTAGTCGTTTTAGCCACGACAAATATACAGTTTGTAGCATCCAAATATAAATGAAGCACTTTAGCTGCCGGTAGACCGCCAAGCCATAAATCTGCCATTCTACAGCTAAGAACACTGCTACTATGGCATGATTTGTTTGCTCAAGTATGATTTAGAAGGTTTCTGGTTCCATTTTAGCACAGGAAATTGACATATTAAGTAGAAGTCCTGAATATAATTTCGAATACCTGTCATCAGGATTATGGTATTGTGGTACTGGTGAAGCAGTTTTCAAAAAACGATCGATACTCAAGCACCTGAAGTTTATTACACAGAATGTTTTGCGGTACGTATCTTTAAAACATGCTTGCTTTTTTAATTTTTGACGTATTATTGTAAAGTGCATTGTACTTGTGCATCAATAGACACATCTTCGGTAACACGCCGTGCATATTTGTTATGATCATGTTTCATTGACCTGTGGTTACTCAATGTGCATACATGTTCTGATCATACTTTATTTGTAGGTATATGGTAATTTTGTGGGTATATGCTACTGCTGTCGTAATGAACACTTCTTTTGCTGCTCGTGGGGATTCCTTGGAGTCACTCTTTTCCTAGAGTATATACTACTGTTGTAGTAAAGGACACTTTTCTGTTACCACTCGGTGTCCTTGTTTGAAATCACTCTTACCTTGAGATTTATGCTACTGGTGTAGTAGTGGACATCTTTGTGTTATCACTCGTGCTTATAGTCTGGCATCACTATTCCCTTTATATTTATGTTACTGGTGTATTAATGGCTACCTTTCATTGCTGCTCGAGCTTATGTTTAGAAACACCGTTTTCCTTGGGCTGATGCTAAATGAATAGTAATGAGCACTTTTCGGTTACTGTTCCTGCTTATTGTTTGAAACCACTGTTTCCCTGAGGTTTACGATACTGGTGTAGTAGTGGGTACTTCCCTGAATCTACTGGTATTTATTGTTGGGAATCACAGTTTCCCTGAGGCTTATGCTACTCTTAAAGTAAAGAACACTGTTCTGGTACTACTCATGCTCACCTTTTATCTGTTTCCCTGAATTTATGCTATTGGTGTAGTAATGGACACTTTTCTGGGAAAATTCATGGTAATTGTTTGGAGTCATTGTTTCCCCGAGGTTTATGTTACTCTTGTAGTAAAGGACACTTATCTGGTGCCACTCGAACTTATTGTTTGGAATAACCGTTTCCCTGAGGTTGAAACCACTGGTGTAGTAATGGACACTTGTATCACCACTAGTAACTATTGTTTGGAATACTATTTCCCTGAGATTCATGGTACTGCTGTAGTAGTGGACACTTGCGTCACCACTGGTAACTATTGTTGGAATACTATTTCCCTGAGATTCATGATACTGCTGTAGTAGTGGACACCTATGTTACCACTAGTGCCTATTGTTTGGAATCACTATTTCCCTGAGATTCATGGCACTGGTGTAGTAGTAGACACTTTTCTGGTACCACTCGTGCTTATTGTTTGGAATACTATTTCCCTGAGATTCATGATACTGCTGTAGTAGTGGACACTTATGTTACCACTAGTGCCTATTGTTTGGAATCACTATTTCCCTGAGATTCATGGCACTGGTGTAGTAGTGGACACTTTTCTGTTACCACTCGAACTTATTGTTTGGATTCACTGTTTCCCTGAGATTCAAGCCACCGGTGTAGTAGTGGACACTTGTATCACCACTAGTGACTATTGTATGGAATACTATTTCCCTGAGATTCATGGCACTGGTGTAGTAGTGGACACTTGTATCAGCACTAGTGACTATTGTATGGAATACTATTTCCCTGAGATTCATGGCACTGGTGTAGTAGTGGACACTTTTCTGGTACCACTCGAACTTATTGTTTGGATTCACTGTTTCCCTGAGATTCAAGCCACCGGTGTAGTAGTGGACACTTGTATCACCACTAGTGACTATTGTATGGAATACTATTTCCCTGAGATTCAAGCCACCGGTGTAGTAGTGGACACTTGTATCACCACTAGTGACTATTGTATGGAATACTATTTCCCTGAGATTCAAGCCACCGGTGTAGTAGTGGACACTTGTATCACCACTAGTGACTATTGTTTGGAATACTATTTCCCTGAGATTCAAGCCACCGGTGTAGTAGTGGACACTTGTATCACCACTAGTGACTATTGTTTGGAATACTATTTCCCTGAGATTCAAGCCACCGGTGTAGTAGTGGACACTTGTATCACCACTAGTGACTATTGTTTGGAATACTATTTCCCTGAGATTCAAGCCACCGGTGTAGTAGTGGACACTTGTGTTACCACTGGTGACTATTGTTGGAATAGTATTTCCCTGATTTTCATTGCACTGGTGTAGTAGTGGACACTTATGTTACCACTGGTGACTATTGTTTGGAATACTATTTCCCTGAGATTCATGGCACTGCTGTAGTAGTGGACACTTGTGTTACCACTAGTGCCTATTGTTTGGAATACTATTTCCCTGATTTTCATGGTACTGGTGTAATAGTGGACACTTGTGTCACCACTGGTGACTATTGTTTGGAATACTATTTCCCTTATTTTCATGGCCCTGGTGTAATAGTGGACACTTGTGTCACCACTGGTAACTATTGTTTGGAATACTATTTCTCTTATTTTCATGGCACTGGTGTAGTAGTGGAAACTTGTGTCACCACTGGTAACTATTGTATGGAATACTATTTCTCTTATTTTCAGGGCACTGCTGTAGTAGTGGAAACTTGTGTCACCACTGGTAACTATTGTTTGGAATACTATTTCCCTTATTTTCAGGGCACTGCTGTAGTAGTGGACATTTGTGTTACCCGTGGTGTCTGTTGTTTGGAATACTATTTCCCTTATTTTCATGGCCCTGGTGTAATAGTGGACACTTGTGTCACCACTGGTAACTATTGTTTGGAATACTATTTCTCTTATTTTCATGGCACTGGTGTAGTAGTGGAAACTTGTGTCACCACTGGTAACTATTGTATGGAATACTATTTCTCTTATTTTCAGGGCACTGCTGTAGTAGTGGACATTTGTGTTACCTGTGGTGTCTGTTGTTTGGAATACTGGGATTAATGCTGCTGTTGCGATAATGTACACTTTGTTGTTGCTACTCATGCTAGTTATTTGAAATCACTGTTCCCTCATGTTTATGCAACTGGTGCGATAATGGACACTTGTGTGCCAGCCTTACACTACTGGAGTAGTAAATTAATGTTTTGCATGACTTCTTGTGCTTATTCTTTGTAATTATGTTTTTCCGTTACAGTTGTGCTTTAGGTTAACCCGAGAATTTCCTTCAGCGGGGCAATTTTGGACACCTGGCCGTATTCTGAGACGGGCCAGGTTCGATGCTATGGCTCGTTCTTCTTTGCACTGGTCCGCCTAGCCCGAGCTTTAGATATATAAATGAGCGATGGAGTCGTTCCTCGATAGAGGAATCCCCCATCTGTCGGGTGGTTACGATGTCTCAAAATGACGCATGCGATATTAGTGTTCAGGAAGCACACAAGTGCTGTGTGTTTTAGCACTTCTCACAATATGTTCACTGCTTACAGATAAAAACACTCCATCACGTTGTAATTCTGCCTCTCACAATTTATGCGAGGTTCTTACGCCCATAGAAATTGGTTTTCAAAAATCTGTCAACCCACGATTTTATTACCCGTCTTCGGCACTAAAACTTTGCACGTTCGCTGAATAATTTTTTGCGTACTTTCTCTGCAATACCGATGTCCACACTCACGATTTTCTATAGTTAGCATTTTTGGTGTACGAATTGACACTTTTTACGTTAGTCCTTGTTTTTGTTGTTAGTAATCTCGGTTTGCTGTGAGGGTTATATTACTGGTGCAGTAACGAGCTCTTATTAACTACTCCTTGTGCTGATTCCGTAGAATCACGGTTTTCTGGTTTGTTTATTACTGATGCAGTAATGGACAATCCTTGTGCTCATTCTGTAGAATCGTGGTTTTCTGGCTGGTTTATACGTTTGATGCAATATTGGTCACTTATAGGGCACTCCTTGCGCTCATTCTGTACAATGACGGTTTTCTGTCTAGTTTGTATTACAGGTGTAATAATGGGCACCTTTGAGGTTCTCCTTCTGCTCATTCTGTAGAATTACGTTTTTCTGGCAATTTTATACTACTCTTGTAATGCTGCAGACTTTTAAACTATTCCTCGTGCTCTGTCTGTAGAGTGATGATTTTCTGCCAGGTATAAATGCAAGTGATTTAGTAATGGACATTTATACTATGCTCCCCTTGCTTATTCTGTAGAATCACGGTGTTCTGTCAGGTACAGTTTGTTCATCAGCTCATGTTCCCTGACAGGAATGAAGCGAGCCAGTACGTCAGTAAACAATTCCAGATAAACAGAGATATCTCTGCATCTGTTTATTCTCGCGACAGTAGTACCAACCTTGGAATCAGTATTCACGCCGGTTCAAAGCAACGAAGTCAGTCAAAGTAGCAGATCTTAAACGTTATTTTTAGTGCATGCAGTATGTATAGCTTATACAACATAAACGATATTTTCAACTACTCCGTCTTCCTCCCACGGATCGTTATCTACCTTTCCTAAGTGTTTTCAAAAACCCTGCTAATTTTTTTGGTCAGAAGTGGTATACCCTCAAGCGTTATATGGTGCAATTCCTGTAAGAATAAGCGACCTGTTACATTTTTCTAACTATTCATTTTACTTTAGACCAGGCTAGTTCTATAGGATTGACATTACACATGTATGGGGACCATCAAACGACAGTATGATCCAATGAAAGCAAAAGTAAATCCATTTTAGATACCTCTTTAGATTTCCTTGTTTCAATCATGCTATCAGGACCTGTTTTACGCATAGAACTCTGAAAGCCTTTGCCGTTCAACAGCAATGTCATAGCAGACTTCACACCACTCCTAGGCGGGGATTTGTCTACTTTTACACTCATTTTTGCTTTACTTCCGAGCTAACGCTATTGACTCGTTGAATTTTTAGCCGAAATTAACAAATATTAGCATATTAGCGATACTCCTCACTAAATTTGTGTAATCACGGTTTCCAGTCAGGTATATCATTGTGGTGTAGTAATGGACATTTATGCTACACCCGTCGTCCTAATTCTCTACAATCGCGGTTTTCTGTCATGTTCATGCTACTGGTGCAGTAATGGACACTTACACGTTGTTCCACATCCTCATTCTGTAGAATCAAGGTTTTCTGTCAGCTTTATACTGCTGGTGTAGTAACTGACTCTTTTGCGTTAGTTCGCATGTCTATTCTGTAGAATCAATGTTTTCTGTCATGCTCATACTATTGGCGTAGTAATGAGCACTTATAGGTTGTTCCGCATTGTCATTCTGTAGAACCACGGTTTTTGTGTCAGCGTTATACTACCGGTGTAGTAATTGATCCATTTGCGCTACTCCTCGTGCTTAGTCTGTATAATCACTGTTTTCTGTCAGCTTTATGCTACTCGTGTAGTAACGAACCCCTTTCTCATTCTACTCGTGGTTATTTTCGGGGAAAAGTTTACCTGATGCTTATGGTACTGGTATACCAGGGAACACATTTCTGTTACCAATCGTGGTATTTGTTTGGAATCGCTGCTCCCTGCTTTATGCTACTGGTGTAGTAATGGACACTTTTCTGGCACAGCTCGGGTTTATTGTTTGGAATCACTGTTTCCTTCATGTTTGTGCTACTTATGTACTAATGGACACTTTTCTGGCACTGCTCGTGCTTATTATTTGGAACCACAGTTTCCTTCAGGTTTGTGCTACTGCTGTAACGATGGACACCTTTTCAGGTACCATTTGTGCTTATTGTTTGGAATACCCGTTTCCCTCAGGTTTGTGCTACTGGTGTAGTAATGGACACTTTTCTGGTACCACTCGTGTTTATTGTTTGGAATATCTGTATCCCTGAGGTTTATGCTACTGGTGTATAATGGACACTTTTCTGGTACCACTCGTGTTTATTGTTTGGAATATCTGTATCCCTGAGGTTTATGCTACTGGTGTATAATGGACACTTTTCTGGCACAGCTCGGGTTTATTGTGTGGAATCACTGTTTTCTTCACGTTTATGCTATTTTTGTAGTAATGGACACCTTTCTCGTACCACTCGTGCTCATTGTTTGGGATAGCTGTTTCCCTCAGGCTTATTTTATTGTTGTAGTAATCGACGATTTTCTGGTACCATTCGTGCTTATTGTTTGGAGTATCTGTTTCCCTCAGTTTAATGATATGTTGTAGCAATGGACACCTTTCTCGTACCACTCGTGCTCATTGTTTGGGATAGCTGTTTCCCTCAGGCTTATTTTATTGTTGTAGTAATCGACGATTTTCTGGTACCATTCGTGCTTATTGTTTGGAGTATCTGTTTCCCTCAGTTTAATGATATGTTGTAGCAATGGACACTTTTCTAGTACCACTCGTGCTTATTGTTTGGGATACCTGTTTCCCTCAGGTTCCTTATATGTTGTGGTAATGGACACTTTTCTGAAACCACTCGTGCTTATTGTTTGGAATACCTGTTTCCCTCAGCTTAATGATGTGTTGTAGTAACGGACACTATTCTGGAACCACTTGATGTCATTGTTTGGGATACCTGTTTCCCTGAAGTTTCTGCTCCTGGTGTACTAATGGACGGATACCTTTCTGGTACCACTTGTGCTTATTGCAATAAGCAATTGTTAGGGATACTGGTTTCCCTCAGTTTTTGTTACTGTTGTAGTAAGGGACACTTTTCTAGTACCACTTCTGCTTATTGTTTAGGATACTTGTTTCCCAGAGGTTTATCTTACTGTTGTAGTAAGGAACGTTTTTCTGTAGCCACTTGTGCTTATTGTTTGGCATCACTGTTTCCTTCTGGTTTATACTACTGGTGCAGCAATGGACAAATTTAGGCTTTTCATCTTGTTCTTTCTGTAGAACCAGAGTTTTATGCCAGGTATATGCAAGTGATGTAGTACTGGACTTTTATACTATAATTCTCATGCTTCTGTGGAATTGCCGCTATCATACGGTTTATGCCATTCGTGTAGTAATGAGCGCTTTTGTGTTACTGCTCATTCTTATTGTTTGGAAGCACTGCTTGCATAGTGTTTATGCATCTGGTGTGATAATGGACAGTTTTCTGTTAATACTACTGGAAATTGTCTGAAATTACTGCTTCCCTTAGATTTGTGTTACTTTTGTAGTAGGTAATGGACACCTTTCTGGAACCACTCGTGCGGATTGTTTGGAATAACTGTTTCCCACAGGCTTATTTTATTGTTGTAGTAATGGACACTTTTCTGGTACCATTCGTGTTTATTGTTTGGAATATCTGTATCCCTGAGGTTTATGCTACTGGTGTATAATGCACACTTTTCTGGTACCACTCGTGCTTATTGTTTGGAATATCTGTATCCCTGAGGTTTATGCTACTGGTGTATAATGCACACTTTTCTGGTACCACTCGTGTTTATTGTTTGGAATATCTGTATCCCTGAGGTTTATGCTACTGGTGTATAATGCACACTTTTCTGGTACCACTCGTGTTTATTGTTTGGAATATCTGCTTCCCTGAGGTTTATGCTACTGGTGTATAATGCACACTTTTCTGGTACCGCTCGTGTTTATTGTTTGGAATATCTGTATCCCTGAGGTTTATGCTACTGGTGTATAATGCACACTTTTCTGGTACCACTCGTGTTTATTGTTTGGAATATCTGTATCCCTGAGGTTTATGCTACTGGTGTATAATGCACACTTTTCTGGTACCACTCGTGTTTATTGTTTGGAATATCTGTATCCCTGAGGTTTATGCTACTGGTGTATAATGCACACTTTTCTGGTACCACTCGTGCTTATTGTTTGGAATATCTGTATCCCTGAGGTTTATGCTACTGGTGTATAATGCACACTTTTCTGGTACCACTCGTGTTTATTGTTTGGAATATCTGTATCCCTGAGGTTTATGCTACTGGTGTATAATGCACACTTTTCTGGTACCACTCGTGTTTATTGTTTGGAATATCTGCTTCCCTGAGGTTTATGCTACTGGTGTATAATGCACACTTTTCTGGTACCGCTCGTGTTTATTGTTTGGAATATCTGTATCCCTGAGGTTTATGCTACTGGTGTATAATGCACACTTTTCTGGTACCACTCGTGTTTATTGTTTGGAATATCTGTATCCCTGAGGTTTATGCTACTGGTGTATAATGGACACTTTTCTGGTACCACTCGTGCTTATTGTTTGGAATATCTGCTTCCCTGAGGTTTATGCTACTGGTGTATAATGCACACTTTTCTGGTACCACTCGTGTTTATTGTTTGGAATATCTGTATCCCTGAGGTTTATGCTACTGGTGTATAATGCACACTTTTCTGGTACCACTCGTGTTTATTGTTTGGAATATCTGTATCCCTGAGGTTTATGCTACTGGTGTATAATGCACACTTTTCTGGTACCACTCGTGTTTATTGTTTGGAATATCTGTATCCCTGAGGTTTATGCTACTGGTGTATAATGCACACTTTTCTGGTACCACTCGTGTTTATTGTTTGGAATATCTGTATCCCTGAGGTTTATGCTACTGGTGTATAATGGACACTTTTCTGGTACCACTCGTGTTTATTGTTTGGAATACCTGCTTGCCTGAGGTTTATGCTACTGGTGTATAATGGACACTTTTCTGGTACCACTCGTGCTTATTGTTTGGAATGCCTGTATCCCTGAGGTTTATGCTACTGGTGTATAATGGACACTTTTTTGGTACCACTCGTGCTTATTGTTTGGAATACCTGTATCCCTGAGGTTTATGCTACTGGTGTATAATGGACACTTTTCTGGTACCACTCGTGCTTATTGTTTGGAATATCTGCTTCCCTGAGGTCTATGCCACTGGTGTATAATGGACCCTTTTCTGGTACCACTCGTGCTTGTTGTTTGGAATACCTTTATCCCGTAGGTTTATGCTACTGGTGTAGTGATGGACACTTTTCTGGTACCACTCGTGGTTAATGTTTGGAATACCTGCTTCCCTGAGGTTTATGCTACTGGTGTATAATGGACACTTTTCTGGTACCACTCGTACTTATTGTTTGGAATACCTGCTTCCCTGAGGTTTATGCTACTGGTGTATAATGGACACTTTTCTGGTACCACTCCTGCTTATTGTTTGGGATATCTGTATCCCTGAGGTTTATGCTACTGGTGTATAATGGACACTTTTCTGGTACCACTCGTGCTAATTGTTTGGGATATCTGTTACCGTGAGGTTTATGCTACTGGTGTAGTAATGGACACTTTTCTGGTACCACTCGTGCTTGTTGTTTGGGATATCTGTTACCCTGAGCTTTATGCTACTGGTGTATAATGGACACTTTTCTGGTACCACTCGTGCTTATTGTTTGGGATATCTGTTACCCTGAGGTTTATGCTACTGGTGTATAATGGACATTTTTCTGGTACCACTCGTGCTTATTGTTTGGAATACCTGTATCCCTGAGGTTTATGCTACTAGTGTATAATGGACACTTTTCTGGTACCACTCGTGCTTATTGTTTGCATTACCTGCTTGCCTGAGGTTTATGCTACTGGTGTAGTGATGGACACTTTTCTGGTACCACTCGTGCTTACTGTTTGGAATACCTGCTTGCCTGAGGTTTATGCTACTAGTGTATAATTGACACTTTTCTGGTACCATTCGTGCTTATTGTTTGGAATATCTGCTTCCCTGAGGTTTATGCTACTGGTGTAGTGATGGACACTTTTCTGGTACCACTCGTGCTTATTGTTTGGAATACTTGCTTCCCTGAGGTTTATGCTACTGGTGTAGTGATGGACACTTTTCTGGTACCACTCGTACTTATTGTTTGGGATATCTGTATCCCTGAGGTTTATGCTACTGGTGTAGTAATGGACACTTTTCTGGTACCACTCGTGTTTATTGTTTGGAATACCTGTATCCCTGAAGTTTATGCTACTGGTGTAGTGATGGACACTTTTCTGGTACCACTCGTGCTTAATGTTTGGAATACCTGCTTCCCTGAGGTTTATGCTACTGGTGTATAATGGACACTTTTCTGGTACCACTCGTACTTATTGTTTGGAATACCTGCTTCCCTGAGGTTTATGCTACTGGTGCATAATGGACACTTTTCGGGTACCACTCGTGCTTATTGTTTGGAATACCTGCTTGCCTGAGGTTTATGCTACTGGTGTATAATGAACACTTTTCTGGTACCACTCGTGCTTATTGTTTGGAATACCTGCTTGCCTGAGGTTTATGCTACTGGTGTAGTAATGGACACTTTTCTGGTACCACTCGTGTTTATTGTTTGGAATACCTGTATCCCTGAGGTTTATGCTACTGGTGTAGTGATGGACACTTTTCTGGTACCACTCGTGCTTAATGTTTGGAATACCTGCTTCCCTGAGGTTTATGCTACTGGTGTATAATGGACACTTTTCTGGTACTACTCGTACTTATTGTTTGGAATACCTGCTTCCCTGAGGTTTATGCTACTGGTGTATAATGGACACTTTTCTGGTACCACTCGTGCTTATTGTTTGGAATACCTGCTTGCCTGAGGTTTATGCTACTGGTGTATAATGAACACTTTTCTGGTACCACTCGTGCTTATTGTTTGGAATACCTGCTTGCCTGAGGTTTATGCTACTGGTGTAGTGATGGACACTTTTCTGGTACCACTCGTGCTTATTGTTTGGAATATCTGCTTCCCTGAGGTTTATGCTACTGGTGTATAATGAACACTTTTCTGGTACCACTCGTGCTTATTGTTTGGAATACCTGTATCCCTGAGGTTTATGCTACTGGTGTAGTGATGGACACTTTTCTGGTACCACTCGTGCTTATTGTTTGGAATACCTGTATCCCTGAGGTTTATGCTACTGGTGTAGTGATGACACTTTTCTGGTACCACTCGTGCTTATTGTTTGGAATACCTGCTTGCCTGAGGTTTATGCTACTGGTGTATAATGAACACTTTTCTGGTACCACTCGTGCTTATTGTTTGGAATACCTGTTTCCCTGAGGTTTATGCTACTGGTGTAGTGATGGACACTTTTCTGGTACCACTCGTGCTTATTGTTTGGAATACCTGTATCCCTGAGGTTTATGCTACTGGTGTAGTGATGACACTTTTCTGGTACCACTCGTGCTTATTGTTTGGAATACCTGTATTCCTGAGGTTTATGCTACTGGTGTAGTGATGGACACTTTTCTGGTACCACTCGTGCTTATTGTTTGAAATAGCTGCTTGCCTGAGGTTTATGCTACTGGTGTATAATGAACACTTTTCTGGTACCACTCGTGCTTATTGTTTGGAATTCCTGTATCCCTGAGGTTTATGCTACTGGTGTAGTGATGGACACTTTTCTGGTACCACTCGTGCTTATTGTTTGGAATACCTGCTTGCCTGAGGTTTATGCTACTGGTGTATAATGGACACCTTTCTGGTACCACTCGTGTTTATTGTTTGGAATACCTGTATCCCTGAGGTTTATGCTACTGGTGTATAATGGACACTTTTCTGGTACCACTCGTGCTTATTGTTTGGAATATCTGCTTCCCTGAGGTTTATGCTACTGGTGTATAATGGACACTTTTCTGGTACCACTCGTGCTTATTGTTTGGAATACCTGCTTCCCTGAGGTTTATGCTACTGGTGTAGTGATGGACACTTTTCTGGTACCACTCGTGCTTATTGTTTGGAATACCTGCTTCCCTGAGGTTTATGCTACTGGTGTAGTGATGGACACTTTTCTGGTACCACTCGTGCTTATTGTTTGGAATATCTGCTTCCCTGAGGTTTATGCTACTGGTGTATAATGGACACTTTTCTGGTACCACTCGTGCTTATTGTTTGGAATATCTGCTTCCCTGAGGTTTATGCTACTGGTGTATAATGGACACTTTTCTGGTACCACTCGTGCTTATTGTTTGGAATATCTGCTTCCCTGAGGTTTATGCTACTGGTGTATAATGGACACTTTTCTGGTACCACTCGTGCTTATTGTTTGGAATATCTGCTTCCCTGAGGTTTATGGTACTGGTGTATAATGGACACTTTTCTGGTACCACTCGTGCTTATTGTTTGGAATACCTGCTTCCCTGAGGTTTATGCTACTGGTGTAGTGATGGACACTTTTCTGGTACCACTCGTGCTTATTGTTTGGAATACCTGCTTCCCTGAGGTTTATGCTACTGGTGTAGTGATGGACACTTTTCTGGTACCACTCGTGCTTATTGTTTGGAATATCTGCTTCCCTGAGGTTTATGCTACTGGTGTATAATGGACACTTTTCTGGTACTACTCGTGCTTATTGTTTGGAATATCTGCTTCCCTGAGGTTTATGCTAGTGGTGTATAAGGGACACTTTTCTGGTACCACTCGTGCTTATTGTTTGGAATATCTGCTTCCCTGAGGTTTATGCTACTGGTGTATAATGGACACTTTTCTGGTACCACTCGTGCTTATTGTTTGGAATATCTGCTTCCCTGAGGTTTATGGTACTGGTGTATAATGGACACTTTTCTGGTACCACTCGTGCTTATTGTTTGGAATACCTGCTTGCCTGAGGTTTATGCTACTGGTGTAGTAATGGACAGTTTTGTTTGACTACTAATGCTTATGGTTTTGAGTCACTGTTTCCCTGCGGTTTAGGCTACTGGTGTAGCAATGAACAGTTTTCTATTACTGCTCGTGGCAATTGCTCTGGATTGCTATTTGCCGGAGAGTGATAGTATTGGCGTGGTAAGAGAATGATTTTATTACTACTTGTCCTTATTGTTTGTAATTACCGTTTTCGTTTGGTTTAGGCTACTGCTTAGTGGGCCAGAAGTCAGTCAAAGTGGTTAAAAGTCCGAAAATGAAGTGTTGAAAGTTAGGAATTTGAAGCTTGGATGTGAAAGTAGGTATTCTAAAGCAGAGGAAGTATTCAATAAATCCTTTCTTAGCTGTTCCTTGGCACATTTGAAGAGTGGTTATGCATACGTTAGATGAGTACGAGAGCTGCATTGTATCATTTCCTTGTTTTTTAGTGCTGTGGTAATGTTGGCACAGGGATATAGCTGTAAGAATGAATACTTCAAGTGGTGAGATTCAAGAGGTTAATAAGTATTTTACATTTTATAGTGCTTGATAATGTATATGTTGGATTAAGTGGGACACTAATGCTAGAGATTACTAATAGATTTTTTATCTTTTAACAGATCAAACTTTTTCCCTTCATGTTGGCTTGTGCGTTGAACGGATAAGTATACCTTACGTAATATGACGTAAAGGTTTAATCTGCGTTTTTGTGACCCTCAGAGCGTATTTTGTCTAATAGTGCATTTCGACTTTACAATGCAGGCGGTCAATACTTTACACGTAGAGGCCTGTACAAGCATATGTTGTCTAGTAAACAAAGCAACCAGGCTGTTTACGAACCTGTAATTTCTAAGATAGGAATTTCCAACTACATTAGTGTAGGGTTTTTTCGCAGTTAGAAAAAAGTGCAGTGATTTTGCACCAACTTCGTTTCATACTGGCTTAAATCCTACAAAAATAAGAACAATTTTGAACTGAATTACAGTGGTTGTCTAAGAATTTCGACATCTCTTTATGTTACAATGAAGCAATATAGGTAAACGTACTGCTTCAGCTCTGCTTGACAGAAAAAAACAATATATTTTCAGATATTAGCATTAAAGAGAAGAGACGGAAAACAAAGAATATCCGAGAATCAACTAGTACCGAGGAACTTACTTTTACCGCTCAGTTAAGTTTAAAAAAATTCCTGGAAAAGTCGATACAGCGAAAGTACTTGAGCTGCGCTAAGCAGTTCCATAAACGCCACCAAATTATTGTCTTCATTTACAAATCATCCGTCTGAAAACATACATAAAAGCAACCGCAATGAAGCATTAACACGTATCATAGATGCAAATTCAGTATTAAGGCTCGAAATAAAGAATAGAAATTGTAAGTTATACCAATATATAATCACATACGGCAGGCTAAGCTCATGCGTTACCCAAGGAAAGAATACATTAATGTCACAGAAATTATTGCTAAAATAAATTTACAAGTCTTACTAGACCATACACTTCGGCGGGTTATTCAGTGTACGGAATGAATTCCAACCAACTTTTTGAAACAGGGTAACATAAGTTACTCAGCAAATGGGGTGTGATGTTAGAACAGGTCATCAAAGGTTTAGGCAGACATGTCGTGATGAAAGTTAATTATCTGGTGCAGAACTATCTTTGGTCTCTACCGTTCTTCTTTTGCTATATTGTCAAGGAGATGACAATACAAATACTGGCAAAATCCGCGTCCATTATCAACAAAGTAATGTAGGCCTACGGTAAATTTGTGCATGGGACAAGTGTTTAAATGATTGCTTCTGGAAGGGAGATTAATTGTAGCACATTTCACTTACCAGTGTATGCGCTTGAAACTGCACGACCTTTTTGTAAAGAAATACCCCTGGTTTTACCTCTCTGCTAATATTCAATGAGTTCTAATTCATGGATCTCACATCATAAATTCAGCAATTAATATCCATTGGTCGACTGTCTTAGGAGACATAAGAGGCACGTAACAAGGATATTAAGATTCCAGCAGCACCATACAAGAAAAAGTTCTCACCATAATGTAGTGAGTGATGTGCTGGTGTCATCGGATCCTTTAATTTTGAGTTTATGAAAACTGTATGGAAACTTAAGACTCGTCTCTGTGAAGAAGCAAGAAACATGTTATGTTAGAATGAAACAACTGCTTTGCAAGGGAAGAAGAGGGAGCAAGCCTATACAATGAATAGCAGCATTTAGACCCTATTCACAAAATGTAGTCATTTATTTAAATCCCTCAAATAACAACCTATATTACATTTATGCATTGATATGTGTTTCATAGCTGTTACTATTAATTTTACCCATTATTGAGATCAACCTCCCGTAAAAATAGTATTGTCTCACTTTGACTGCCGCCTGCCCCACTGTGAAATGATGTAGTAATGTACACCATTCGGTTACTGTGCGTGCTTATTGTTTGGAATGGCCGTTTTCCTGGGGTTTTTGTAACTGGCGTATGAGTGGACACATCACACCTCGTGCTTATGTTTGAAATCACTATTTCGCTCGGGTCTATATCTTCTCATTCTGTGGTATTGGACTGTTTTATGTTACTCCTCCTGTCTATGTTTGGAAACACTGTTTCTCTCAGGTTTATATCTGCTATTAGTGTAGTATTGGACATTTTATGTGATTCCTGGTGTTTATCTGCTTAATCACTGCTCTCTGGTCTATATCTGCTATTACTGTGGTATTGGACAGTTTTGCGCTACTCCTCGTGCTTACGTTTGAAATTACGGTTTCTCTCAGGTTTATATCCGATATTAGTGTGGTAATGGACAGTTTTATTTGACTCCTTGTGCTTATGTTTGAGATCACTGTTTCTCTCAGGTTTATATCTGCTATTAGTGTGGTATTGGACAGTTTTATGTCACTCCTTGTGCTTATGTTTGGGATCACTGTTACTCTCAGGTTTATATCTGCTATTAGTGTGGTATTGGACAGTTTTATTTGACTCCTTGTGCTTATGTTTGGGATCACTGTTTCTCTCAGGTTTATATCTGCTATTAGTGTGGTATTGGACAGTTGTATTTGACGCCTCGTGCTTATGTTTGGGATCACTGTTTCTCTCAGGTTTATATCTGCTATTAGTGTGGTATTGGACAGTTGTATTTGACGCCTCGTGCTTATGTTTGGGATCACTGTTTCTCTCAGGTTTATATCTGCTATTAGTGTGGTATTGGACAGTTTTATTTGACTCCTCGTGCTTATGTTTGGGATCACTGTTTCTCTCAGGTTTATATCTGCTATTAGTGTGGTATTGGACAGTTTTATTTGACTCCTCGTGCTTATGTTTGGGATCACTGTTTCTCTCAGGTTTATATCTGCTATTAGTGTGGTATTGGACAGTTTTATTTGACTCCTCGTGCTTATGTTTGGGATCACTGTTTCTCTCAGGTTTATGTCTGCTATTAGAGTGGTATTGGACAGTTTTATGTCACTCCTCGTGCTTGTGTTTGGAATCACTGTTTCTCTCAGGTTTATGTCTGCTATTAGTGTGGTATTGGACAGTTTTATGTCACTCCTCGTGCTTGTGTTTGGAATCACTGTTTCTCTCAGGTTTATGTCTGCTATTAGAGTGGTATTGCACAGTTTTATGTCACTCCTCGTGCTTATGTTTGGGATCACTGTTTCTCTCAGGTTTATATCTGCTATTAGTGTGGTATTGGACAGTTTTATTTGACTCCTTGTGCTTATGTTTGGGATCACTGTTTCTCTCAGGTTTATATCTGCTATTAGTGTGGTATTGGACAGTTGTATTTGACGCCTCGTGCTTATGTTTGGGATCACTGTTTCTCTCAGGTTTATATCTGCTATTAGTGTGGTATTGGACAGTTGTATTTGACGCCTCGTGCTTATGTTTGGGATCACTGTTTCTCTCAGGTTTATATCTGCTATTAGTGTGGTATTGGACAGTTTTATTTGACTCCTCGTGCTTATGTTTGGGATCACTGTTTCTCTCAGGTTTATATCTGCTATTAGTGTGGTATTGGACAGTTTTATTTGACTCCTCGTGCTTATGTTTGGGATCACTGTTTCTCTCAGGTTTATATCTGCTATTAGTGTGGTATTGGACAGTTTTATTTGACTCCTCGTGCTTATGTTTGGGATCACTGTTTCTCTCAGGTTTATGTCTGCTATTAGAGTGGTATTGGACAGTTTTATGTCACTCCTCGTGCTTGTGTTTGGAATCACTGTTTCTCTCAGGTTTATGTCTGCTATTAGTGTGGTATTGGACAGTTTTATGTCACTCCTCGTGCTTGTGTTTGGAATCACTGTTTCTCTCAGGTTTATGTCTGCTATTAGAGTGGTATTGCACAGTTTTATGTCACTCCTCGTGCTTATGTTTGGGATCACTGTTTCTCTCAGGTTTATATCTGCTATTAGTGTGGTATTGGACAGTTTTATGTCACTCCTTGTGCTTATGTTTGGGATCACTGTTACTCTCAGGTTTATATCTGCTATTAGTGTGGTATTGGACAGTTTTATTTGACTCCTTGTGCTTATGTTTGGGATCACTGTTTCTCTCAGGTTTATATCTGCTATTAGTGTGGTATTGGACAGTTGTATTTGACGCCTCGTGCTTATGTTTGGGATCACTGTTTCTCTCAGGTTTATATCTGCTATTAGTGTGGTATTGGACAGTTGTATTTGACGCCTCGTGCTTATGTTTGGGATCACTGTTTCTCTCAGGTTTATATCTGCTATTAGTGTGGTATTGGACAGTTTTATTTGACTCCTCGTGCTTATGTTTGGGATCACTGTTTCTCTCAGGTTTATATCTGCTATTAGTGTGGTATTGGACAGTTTTATTTGACTCCTCGTGCTTATGTTTGGGATCACTGTTTCTCTCAGGTTTATATCTGCTATTAGTGTGGTATTGGACAGTTTTATTTGACTCCTCGTGCTTATGTTTGGGATCACTGTTTCTCTCAGGTTTATGTCTGCTATTAGAGTGGTATTGGACAGTTTTATGTCACTCCTCGTGCTTGTGTTTGGAATCACTGTTTCTCTCAGGTTTATGTCTGCTATTAGTGTGGTATTGGACAGTTTTATGTCACTCCTCGTGCTTGTGTTTGGAATCACTGTTTCTCTCAGGTTTATGTCTGCTATTAGAGTGGTATTGCACAGTTTTATGTCACTCCTCGTGCTTATGTTTGGGATCACTGTTTCTCTCAGGTTTATATCTGCTATTAGTGTGGTATTGGACAGTTTTATTTGACTCCTTGTGCTTATGTTTGGGATCACTGTTTCTCTCAGGTTTATATCTGCTATTAGTGTGGTATTGGACAGTTGTATTTGACGCCTCGTGCTTATGTTTGGGATCACTGTTTCTCTCAGGTTTATATCTGCTATTAGTGTGGTATTGGACAGTTGTATTTGACGCCTCGTGCTTATGTTTGGGATCACTGTTTCTCTCAGGTTTATATCTGCTATTAGTGTGGTATTGGACAGTTTTATTTGACTCCTCGTGCTTATGTTTGGGATCACTGTTTCTCTCAGGTTTATATCTGCTATTAGTGTGGTATTGGACAGTTTTATTTGACTCCTCGTGCTTATGTTTGGGATCACTGTTTCTCTCAGGTTTATATCTGCTATTAGTGTGGTATTGGACAGTTTTATTTGACTCCTCGTGCTTATGTTTGGGATCACTGTTTCTCTCAGGTTTATGTCTGCTATTAGAGTGGTATTGGACAGTTTTATGTCACTCCTCGTGCTTGTGTTTGGAATCACTGTTTCTCTCAGGTTTATGTCTGCTATTAGTGTGGTATTGGACAGTTTTATGTCACTCCTCGTGCTTGTGTTTGGAATCACTGTTTCTCTCAGGTTTATGTCTGCTATTAGAGTGGTATTGCACAGTTTTATGTCACTCCTCGTGCTTATGTTTGGGATCACTGTTTCTCTCAGGTTTATGTCTGCTATTAGTGTGGTATTGGACAGTTTTATGTCACTCCTCGTGCTTATGTTTGGGATCACTGTTTCTCTCAGGTTTATATCTGCTAATAGTGTGGTATTGGACAGTTTTATTTGACTCCTCGTGCTTGTGTTTGGAATCACTGTTTCTCTCAGGTTTATGTCTGCTATTAGAGTGGTATTGGACAGTTTTATGTCACTCCTCGTGCTTGTGTTTGGAATCAATGTATTACTCATGTTCGCATGTGCTAGTGGTGTAGTAAAAATCGTTTTGGGGACCCGCATCCTCTGAGTATGCAGTGTCATAAAAACGGGAGGAAATAAAACTTTTCCGCAGGAATTTTCATGGAAACGTTTAGCATTTCACCTTAGAGACTATAATCTTGCTTTTAGAGTAAGTAAAGTGAAGAACCTGATTGAAAATTGAACAATTACTAGAGTATCCGCATGATGGGATCGTTGTTGCTACACAACTAAACTAAACTCTGTGACGGTCTAGCCTCATAATGGGCTAACGGTTAAATTATCCAGTGGGGCGAACGGGCACGTTATTTCAAATTGTTTGTATCATGTATTTGTTCACGTAGATGCGCATGGCCTGAGAATTAATAACAAAAATGGTGCATTTGAGGTTAAATTAATGTGTGCTAGTATGTTGTGCTTATAGCATATTAAAGACCTTGTATGTCGTCATACTTTGATACCTGTTCTGATTGGGAAATGCTAAATCTAGCTGCAAACTTGGAAATGAGAGAAAAATCATTGATTTGTATAATTTCTGTGGTTTATGGTGCCTAAAGGGCGGAAGAACTATTTCATTGATATGTGTGTCTATTTTGGTGACACGAGCATTTTTTAATTGTGTAACTTGTGTTATTCGTGGTGCCTAGAGGGGCGAGCTATGTATTTTATTGAAATTCATAGGTGTATTTTGTAACCAAGAACACTAGTCAAACCGTTTAAGATTATTAGCTGTTATATTTCAAAGGGCAGTAACTTTGTAAGAAGTGGTTCATTAAGCTCTGTTATCTAGAAGTCTCTTTTTACACTTAGAGAAAAGAGGGGGGGGGGGGGGGCAATCCTCTCTCAGAATTGGTCCAGCCGATTCCCCCGTATTAGAGTCCCCGTCGTTTGCCCTTTTGACAATTGCACTATCACCCCCACGGGGCGAGACTACTGCGTCCCTCACATCGGGCGTCATGAGTGGGGTGTAGTTCGAGACGTTGGCACGTGCTTAGAGTTCCTAATCCCGCCCTGTCGGTGAATGTGCCCTTCAAAACCAGGAGCCTCCACTGTTTCCGCCAAGTAACTTCTCAGTTGGCTCTCATGCGGCGAAGTATAGTCTGGCCCATGTCTATCAGAAGGAAAAAATTCCCGTGCCGGTACTGGAAATTGATCCCAGGTCTCCTGCTTGGTAAGACATGCTAACCGTGCTAAGGAGACGACCCAGTGTTGTGTGTACCAATTCATATTATAAGAGATTGATGTTCATTATTTTCAGAACCTGTATGCTTGTAAATCTCCTCCTTAAATACGAATTACTCCTTATTCAAAATATTGTTTTTAACTTTATCTACCACCAAGATTTTATAGTCCACCCGAATTGCAGCATGGATCTTTCATCGGAAATTTAAGATCTGACATTCAATTCATGAAAAGAAACGTGTCTGTAAAAGTATCTGTGTGTCGCCTAACTCAGAAACAAAATGTCGGATGGGTAATGGTATTTGAGTTTAGTATCCTACAAAATGACCGGCTCCGTAGCGCAGTTGGTAGCACGCTTGCCTCTGTCGCGGAGGAGCCGGGTTCGATCCCGGTACCAGCATTGGGATTTTATCCCCTCTGGAAGGTCTGACACGAGTTCACTCAGTTCCCGGTACCAATTGAGGAGCTACTTGCTGGAGAAGTGGTGGCCCCATGTCGAGAAGACTCAGCCGGGAGGGCTTAGGGCGCTGATCACCTCCCACCCTCCAGTACTGCACCTCACCAATGACGCCTATAGTGGGCAGAGGTGGGAGGACGCAGCGGCTGGGCGGTAGTCCTTGGCCCTTCATGGGCTGTTGCACCCGCGTTTAGTTTTAGTTATCCTTCAAAAATGCGACACAACGATTTTCAAGGAAATGCTTTCACCCAAGCTACAGAGTTTGGTTTTCTCAAAAACGGAAATAATTTTGATAAAGTAGCCCGTTGTTAACATATTTTTATGGCTACTAAAATGTGTATTTTGAATGTTTTATGAATAGTTCTCTCAGTTCGTAGTTAGTTATACCTTTATATTAGTGGTAATTCGTAAGAAAGATGCAAGAAATTGTTAAAATGAAATTATTGTGAAATATCTTCTTTCTGCATTAACTATTTATGATTCGTTCCTCTTTTAAAATAATTTTATATCTTTAAGCCTGCTTGAGAAGCATTCTTTTGTTTCTTCTGATGTCACATAAGGACTACCATAGCTAACGAAAAAGACAGGCCACGGCGCAAGCTGCAGTGACGTAACTCTCCTAGTCCTGCCATTGCCCAATGAAGTTAAACTACCATCGCCCATTACATCTATATTCTAAACAATCAACGAAATTGCTTCTGAAATTCATACAAAAGATACAGTTTTATCATGATGGTATACAATGTTGGCCATGTATGAGACTACAATTAATACGTAACTGCGATCCGCGCCGTAGCCTGTATTTTTCGATAACCACGCGGACTACCTATGGAATTTTAAAGCCATGTTATGACTGTTATTTCAGCCTCCAATGTCTCCTTGCACTTAAAGCCTAATGTATAACGAAAGCGTTTTTGAAAGCGTTTATTTGGATGTATTTTAAGGGGAGTGAGCATTAGATATGGACACATCCAGAATATGCAGTTTGGATGCAGTTTGTAAATAAATTTTAAAAACTAGTATATGATGTATATAGAAACATACACGTCTCTTTAAATTTGTATAGTTATATGTTTCGCAGTTTGTCTGAAAAAAGAATAAGTTCAAAAAAGATTTGGTAAATGAATGGTGATAGATTGATAATTTTAGGTTCTCTTTTTCATAAACAAATTGAGAGGGCTGAAGGTTTTACTACATATCAAGACATTTTATTTCACATCAATGAAATAAGGGAATTTAGCTCATGATAATCTGAGTTTAACTTTTTTTCAGGAAAGATAACGCAAAATTTACTTCTAAATTTTTGAAGCAATATCAACGTTTCAAATTGCATTAGGTTAAAATATACAACTTCTGTTCAGTGTGTATGATACATTATCTCACACAAGTGTGCAAAATTTCAACCTGGTAGCTTTTATAGTTTTTAGAAAAAAGAACATACGCTTCTAAAAATGTATATTTCAGATAATCGTAGTTGAGAATTCACTGACATGCCTCACGTTACTACATTCAAGGGGAATAGTCATTAGTGGCATCCCGTTTTGCCTCTTGATTTGCAGTTTTACATCTTTTGACCCAGGAGTCCTTACATTAAGTTTGTTATCCCCCTTTTTCAGATAGTTATCTTAAAAACATACTCGAGATTCTAAAACTATCAGCAAAAAGGTCAAGAACTTCTAATGCCTAAAGAGGAGCACAGAAAATTTAAATGTTTTTTAAAGGGCCAAGTGTTTTAAATGACCCATATATGTGTATGTATATTCTGAAAGAACCACAGAAAGAAAGAATTACAGAATGTTTTACATTAAAAACAAGAATGTGATATACCAAATTCCCTCGAAGAATGCAAGTGAAACGTAGGTATATACCTATACTTGTAGGCAGTTGAACTGAGGTATGTGTCAACACACTCAGCAATTTGTAGATTGCGATTTTGAATAATATGTATACATTATAACCACATATTATTGGTTCTTTTAGCTTCTCCTGCTGCAACAAAACTTAGAACCTATGTTGCTTTTTATCTGCTCCAGATCATAAGTTCAAAATACTGTTTACACAGCTTTGTTTGGATGTAGGTTGTAGCAGGCTGTAAGAAGTAATATCGTACCTACAGAATCAATTGCACTGATATATCTGATACTAATTTTTAGAAGTGACTGGAATATGTTACACTCATATTTGTTCAATCATGCTCTAATAATATTCCTTAGTATAATTATATGAAGTCATTTAAGTGCATTGTTTTTTGTAAATTCTGTAATACTGTTATCACTTAGGATAATTCATGGAAATGCCTGTATTTGTAGCATTGATATTACTTAGGCTAATTCAGGGATATGCCTGGATTATAAGGTATATGTAGCATTGATACTAATTAGGTTAATTCGTGGTTGATGCTTGGAGTATGTGGTACTTGTAACATTGATACTATGTACTGACTAGGTTAATTCATGGAAGTGACTGGATTATATGGCACTTGCGAAATTGATATTGCTTAGGTTAATGGAAAAGGCTGAACATTGTGATACTTATAGCACCATGTTCCTTTTTTGTGGCTTAGATTAGATTTTGTACGTTGCATTTTATATATCAAAATTATGTACTATTGCTTTTGCTTAGAGCAATCCTTGTAAATAGCATTATATATGTTGAATTTTTTACTGTAGTTCTTGCTTAGGTAAATATTGAAAACGTCTGAAGTATGTGTCGCCAAGTATTTAAGAATGTTACATAATATAACATATATTAATAAAAACTTGAATATATAAGTTCATTCAAACTTTAAGTGGAATCCAATGTTAAAATGCAGATATATAGCTGCGTCTAAGAATTAGCTTTTTGTAGCTTTGATTCGTCAATAATCAAGGATTACCATAAAAAACTGTTTTTTTGTACGTTACTCACAGACGAAACAAAGTACTGCAAAGAAGCGAACGTTTTCAAAATTTAAGTTCAATTTCCTTACGCGAAAAATTTAACATTCTTCTTTTCCAGATATTTTCCCCAATATCAGGTATCATTAACGTTTATTCATAAATCGATTTGGAAATAATTGTATATTTAGTGACCAAAAACATATATGCACGATTTATGCTGTTTTTGCAGTAGCTTCTGTGATGTGTATCTACCATTCGAGGAAATAGAGCTTCAAACGTAAACCAAATTTATTTCAGAGTCTTGTTCTGCTGTGTTGATGTGGCAGATTCTAAAATAATGTACGTTTCTTTTGGAACGAAATAAAACTATCACTCAAAGGACATTTAGGAGTAAAATTATAAAAGAGATTGTTGTATTTTACCCAGCACTTTCTGGTAAACATGTAGTTCATATTAACTATCATGATGTATTTGTTATTTTGTAAACAGTAATGATAGTAATTATGTAATTTCTTGTAACAAAAATATGAAAAGATTTCAAATAAAACTACAGTTGATGTAGAAAGCATGTAACTGTTTAAAAACTACAATATTGTAACATTTTTCAAATAAAACGAAACTTGTTATTTGAAACACTTTGTGTGATGTCTTCAACCCAAATTCTCCCGATCATATATTGATTAAAGGTTTACACCAATGTCCTATTCTTTTCTAATTTCTAACATTTTTAGCAAACAAATTATTTTTGCAGCTGTACAAGAGGAGGAAAGAGGCATCATTGAAGAGTTCAACTTCATTGTGGTCGTTTCTCTATCTACTGCACTTTAATCGATATAAATATTTTCAGAAATTCTTATTGCTAATGTTCTTCTAGGTTCAAGGGGAGTGTGAGAATACGGTGGTCTCTAAACGATAGTGAAGCGTTTGAAGAGCTGGTTGCTAAACAATGCCTTTGAAATTCCGTTCTCTTTGCAAGGCCAAGAGATAACAAGACGAATAACATATTCCTATTTGAGAGAAGTATAAGGATTGCAAATTCAAACGAATAGTAAAGGATATCCCGGAAATGGTCACTCAAAAGAAAATAGCACTATTTGACATAAATTGTGTTTTATCGATATCCACATTTTTTATCTTCTCTACTACGTAAAGCAGAGGAGGTATTGTGTTCCACCCAGAAATTCAATGTCGAGATTTCACCAGAAATATACGTTTTCAGCTACCTGAATAATTAATAATAATAATAATAATAATAATAATAATAATAATAATAATAATAATAATAATAATAATAATAATAATAATAATAATAATAATAATAATAATAATAATAATAATAATAATAATAATAATAATAATAATAATAATAATAATAATAATAATAATAAATAAATAAATAAATAAATAAGGCATTTTTAGAAAGGTCCGTGCGTGTGTCTGTCAGTCTGTGGACAGCATAACTCAAAAATGAAAAGTCTCTTAAAAACCAAAGTTGGTGTTTAAGTTTAATGTCTTTTAAAGATGTGACACGAAGTTTTAAAGAAAATTACTCTACCCTAAACTACCGTTTACATGGAAAACGTTTCGAAAATTTTGATTTTCTTGAAAATGGCTCTAACTATTTTGGTTTAAATGCCCATGTCTTTGGAATATTTTATGACAAATGAAATGTATATCTTGAATTTTCTGGCTATAGCCCATGAAGTCCTATTTACTCTGGACGACTTTTGCATAACTGGTAAACCGTAAGAGGTAGACCAAATCTTAGCATATAAAATGTAGATCTTGCTAAAACACACAATTTATATACTTTTTTTTTTTTTTTTTTTTGTGGAGTGAACCATTTCGGAGATATTCCTCTTTATCTGTGTGAGATTTGAAGAACTTATATTTCTGCAGAATGGAACATCGCTATTCATTTTTATGTTAACCGTGCAAAGAGAACGGAATTTGAAAGCTTTAAAAATTTGACTATCGCTAAAAGTCTACTGTATTCCCATATTCCCGTTGCACATGCAAGAAAACGAGCAATAAGGTAATTTCTGCAAATGTTTATCTCAACTAATACGAAGAAGATAGAAGAATAAGTTTGTGATAATGGTTAGTACAAGGGTAGAGAATGTCATGTGAGTTCAACACATCAGATTTTTATTTAGTAAGCTTTTGTCTGTATCTTACTACTTGCCATGTATGGAAAGGTCATCCAGAATGAAGAGGTATTCTTAGGAAATTCCCATAAAATTCAATGTGCGAATTAGAAACTGCCATTGAATCGCCTGTTGTGCCCGTCACTGGACACTGACTGTCTGGTTGTATGTCTACACGTCACACGCAAGAGCTGAATCATCTGACTGGAGGAGTAGGGTGGGGAATAGCAGCTAATTACGTAAGCGTCTTCAAAGGGACAAGGTTGGACATCACTGGTGCATGCCTTGCCACATGGTAACGAACGCGGGAGCTGGCGGTTGGTCCTTCCACAATCCTCTACAAAGCATTTTCATGGAATTTCACTGTGCACCGAGTTTATCTACCACTCATATCGCCCCTATTAACCTTGGAGGTGCATACTCCCGCAAACGACTATCGAGCTATCTATCCAGTGCAGCTCTCCCGCTGCTAAACCAATATTTCTTGTTTCACCATAAATAAGATTATATCTGCAAGTACAGGGAAGATGTAAATGTTCTCTACTCTGTATTAGACAATCCTCAGCTTACCAGCGCTAGAGAGTCTAAGCTAAAGAATCATTTATTGCGCTCACATGATTTTCGCTGCTCTTGTACATACTAACCATTCTTACAAACTACTATTCCTATATCTTCTCCGTGTTACTTGAGATAAACATTTGCAGAAATTTTGTATTGCTTATTTCCTTGTTGGTGCAAGGGGTATATTAGAATACAGTAGGTTTTGAGCGACAATCAAATCTTTTTAGCTTTGAGATCCCGTTCTCTTTGCACGCTTAACATTTAAAAAATAAACAACGCTCTTGCATTTCACGAACGTTTACGTTTTCCGAAACTGACACAAATAACAAGGAATATATCAGAAATGGTTCACTCTTCAGAAAAGTTTATTTAGACATACATTATGTGTTTGGCGAGATCTACATTTTTGTACAGTGAGATTTTGTCTATCTCTTACCGTTTAGGACTTATTCAAAAATCATCCAGAATAAACAGAACTGCATAGGCTAATGCCATCAAATTCAAAATATACATTTCATTTGACATAAAAATATATTAAACATATGGTATTTTAATCAAAATTGTTAGAGCCATTTCAAGAAAATCAACATTTTCGAAAAAATTTGCAGTGGTTTAGGCTGTGGCTATTTTCCCCAAAATCTTCGTGTCGGATTCTTGAAAGACATCGAACTTAAATTCCAGCTTTGGGTTTTAACCGATTTTTCGTTTTTGAGTTATGCTGTCTACAGGCTGGGAGGCAAACACGGACCTTTTTCTAGAAATGCTTCTTTTTGGGATTCAGGGAACCTCAAAACATATTTCCGGTGAAATCTCGACATCAAATTTATGGGTGGAATACTATAATTCTTCTACTTAACAGTAGAGAAAGTAAAAAGGGGCTATTTGTAATTACCAATCGGAATCGCTTTCTGGCCTCTCTTAAGGCCTTAAAAAGAAGACGAGCCTTGTGTTTCACAACCATCCACATTTACAGATCCTGATTTTGCACCTTATGTTAAATCTGAAGATTACAAAATTTGCCAGAGTGAACTAAATTATTTAGCTAGAGATCTGGAACTTTCTAAAGCTAAAGCCTCTGTTTAGCCTCCAGATTGCAACGATAAAACTTTCTTGACAAAAATGTGAAGGAGACTTTCTTTATTTGTTGAGTGCTCTGAACATAAATCACATCTCTGATCAGTGGCGGTTGTTTATAGATGTTTCAAAATTAAGTCTCAAAGTTGCATTAATCCACAATAGCAATCAGTTGCCGTCATTTGCTATTAGTTATTCTGTGCATATAAAGGAATCATTTGGCAGTCTGGAAGATTCTTGATTCAGTTCATTATAACACGTATAAATGGAAAATATGATACTTCAAAGTGATTGTAATATTAACTGTACTCCAAAAGTCTACACTAAACACTTGTTTTATATCTGAATGGGATAGTAGAGATAGAGCTCCTGGCTTCATAAAAAAGAAATGGTCTTTACGTCAACGTATGAAAACTGGAAAAATGAATGTTAAATACCAACCTCTGGTGGAATCTGAGAACATATTAATTTCTCCACCAACCAAGCAGGATGGCTCAGGTGGTAACATCTATGACCCGTATTCGGGAGGTCACGGGTTCGATCTTCGTGGCCGCACACTACGACGTGGGTTTTCCGTGGTTTCCCCATTTCACTTAGGCAAATGCAGGGGTGCATTTTATCATACCACGGTTTCCTTTCCATCATTTACCTTCATCCCATGCCCTTCCCATCTTTCAGGTGTACCTTCAGGCGTGTAGTGTTGACAGTGCCGGGCAGATGGCGCGGATTATTGCGCGTTCTCGGCGCTAGGTGGCTTTTGGCCGGCTTTGTCCTCCGTCGGGGGGGGGGGGGGACGCTCAGGGAGATACCGAACCTGCGGTGTGATGACTACTTGGTGAGACCTGCCGTTGGGTTGAAGAGATCTCGACACTTGTTAGGGACCTCCGCGCGTCTCTGTGGCCTGTCTAGCTGCAACCCTGTGTGGCACCTTCGGTTTCCTCATTTCATCCTTGCCTTCTGGGGTGTGGTAGCCAGTAGGTTGAAGTGAGCGAGGTGTCCGCCTCTGTGTCTGTACCCTTTACACTTTCATTCCTCCACTAATATAAAATTTGGTGTTTTTAAAACTTTACCAAACAGTTGGACCAAAATAGACTGGAATTCAAATACCTAGTTACAAAGTTTCCTAGAATTAGTGAGGTCAAGTGAAAGGAAGGAAGTTTTTATTTCTTATTTTATTTTTATTTATCTTTTTTTTTTTTTTTTTTTTTTTTCATAGTTTCGTCAACTTTACCAAGATGAGATACATGATGCTGAGAAAGAGACATAGATTTCTTTCAGAGAAGCAGAAAACAATTTTTTGGGAAACAAACGAGACGGAAACGAGCACCTTGTTAGAAACTTGCTGTTATTTTATCAAAACATAGGATGTAACATGTCTGTTAAATTGCACCTTTTGCTCTTCCACCAGAATTGTTTTCCTGAAAGTTGTGGGGAAACAAGTGAAGAACATGGAAAGTGGAGTGCAAGAGTGTCTGCTGCCTACTACTGGACAGTCATCAGGGATGCTCTTCAAGTCGAGTACAAGAGGCAAGCAAACAGAAAGAATATTTAGTAAAGACATGACACAGGATTTCCACAGAAAAAAATAATATCGTGTTTTTGCTTAATATTATTCTCAGACCAGAACCAATCTAGCAAACACCAACACAGTACGAAGATTGAAAAGAACCAAACTCTTGGACTTGGTGCTTTAAAATCAGTGTGATGTTTTTGAAATAGAATTACTCATATGAGTAATATCTAGTAAATGTGATTTATACAGTGAAGACTATTAGATAAGTGTAAAACGTAGTTGTAGTTATTTGAAATTAAAAAAAAAAATATCTTTGAAGGGTGTGACACAAAGATTTTGAAGAAGATTCCTCCACCCTAAACTACTCTTTACAAGAAAATTTTTTCGAACATTTTTATTTTCCTTAAAATGGCTATAACGATATTTATTAAAACACCATATGTTTTTAAGATATTTTAATGACAAATTAAATATATATTTTGAGTTCTCTGGGTATAGCCTATGAGTCCTGCTTACTCTTGATGACTAGTGAACCGTATGAAATAGCCCACATCTTATCATACAAATAATGTAGATCACACCCAAGTTATATCCAAATGCATTTTTTTGTGTGGAATCAACCATTTCGGAGATATCCCTTGTTATTTGTGCGAGTTTTGGAATACCTAAAATTTTCTCAACCGGGAAGTCATTTATTTCTTTTATCGCTTGGACATGCAAAGAGAACCTAATTTCAAAGCCATCATATAACGTCCAGCTTTTAATGATTTCACTAACACTTAATGCCTACTGGATTACCATTGCACCAATGTTGGATAAAGGCATCATTAAAATAACTACTGGAAATATTTATCTCGATTAAGAGAGGCGCAAAGAGGAATAAGTGCTTATTAAAATATTTTGTACAACAGCAAAATCATGTAATTGCAACACACCAGATCTTTTAAAACAATTCTGTTAAAAGCTCCATATATGCTACTTTGACAAGGAAAACCAGATAGTGCTTTCAAAGTTTTGAAAAAATAGTTTAATAGCCACAGCTCAGCAAGCAGGTGCACCAAGTTTGGAATTTAGGCGTGTATCTCAAAGTGGTTTGTTTGCCACCACCAAGCACGTACACCAGCTGAACACGCAATATAACTTGTTTCTATATTCCTATTAAAAATAGCTTGACTTGCAAACAGACACATTCTCGTGCGTTAGCACTGAAAGAAACATTTATGTGTGTCCTTGGTTGCTACCAGCCGGGATTATGGCTTGACTGCCAGTCATGCCTATTACAATAGTTATGTTGACTCCGCTGTGTTAGTGGGAAACATAAAACAGCTCAACTTGTTGCATGCTACAAGAAACGGTGGGGCCGCAACATACTATGAAAATAAAAGCACTAACATACCGATTGCTTAGAGCTTTTTGCATTATACTCAGAATATAAAACATATAGCACCGACACAAGAGGAGAGGTAGCGAATGAACTTGCCTCACTCACACCGCATTTTCTTGCCGAGTGACTGTTGTTTTGATACAATTTTAGTGGTGGCTTCGTTACAGCCACGCGGTAGTAATAATTTCTACGCTGATAACTATTTTGTATTAAACACAAATTTGCATACAGTAGTTATTAACCCTCCGTCGGGCGCAATATATCTGGGAGATACCTCTCTCGCTTTTTTAAACAATATGACGCAACTGTTTATGCGAAATTAATGCAAGTCATTGTAGCTTCCTAAAACGCACTGTAGCACTTCCTGGTTCATTATTGGCCAGCTGCCTGTTGTCTCGTTCGATTATCAAACAAAAGTGTATGTGAGATACATTGCGCCCGCTCACGTACCTCATTGTTTCTGTGGTCTTTTTTTCTGCTGGTCACGTTTTTACGTCCCATAATGTTTAAGAAGCAAGAAGTGTTCAATGCGTGTAAACCTAACGACCTGCAGAAAGCCATGGCGATACTCTGGAATGAAAATGAAGATAATAATGATGATTTTGTTGATTATGAAAGTGACACAGATTGCGAAGCTGCGACAGAAGTCCGTGATGAAGATTCTTCAGGTCCTTCTGCTGAAAATAAGCGCAAAGTTTGCAAGACTTGCCTTTTAGACTCAAAAAAGAAGCGACTTTCAAAATATTGCTGCAAGAAATGTGAAATGTACTATTGTTTAGAGCATACCGGACAGGTTTGCAAGAAGTATGCTGAGAATTTGCAGTAAAAACTCTCAAGTATATTACAGACACACGCACATACAATTTAGTTCAAATAACTGATTAATTGTAATAATGTTTATAATTTCATAAAAACTGATGATGTTTATTGTTAACTTTATGTTCAAATGTAAGAATAATTACTCTTTCACATTTTGTACATTCGCAGTATTAGTTTATTTTCTGCAACTTACATAACTCATATTTTTGAAATGTAGTATGATGTATTGTAATGCTTTGAAAATAAAATTTGGTATATAAAAATAACATAATTAAAACACAATAAAATACAAATATTTCACATTTAGGAGGAATTTCAGACAGCACAGAGGCAGATACGTCCGTGGTATCTCTCAGATATATTGCGCCCGAACACGTAACAATAGGTATTGCGCCTGACGGAGGGTTAATACAGCCCCGTACTATGGTTAGGAAAATTATATAATCTTTTAATTTATAACCTTCCTTCATGTTATGCACGCTGCCTTACCATTAGTATATTAGTGTGTTTCTCTTTCACTATAAATAAAGCAGTAAAGCTCCATGGATATTTAGCCTTAAAATATTTTAAAACTATTTGATCAACATGATAAATTGTTTGGGTCTAAGCTTAATATTATGTTCAAACTTCGAAACACCAAATACAGTAGCTTATATATAAATAAACTAATGAGAAACTAACCACTAAAAAGCGAAATCATATCGTCCCTTTTGTATGTTTTCAAATATGAGTTTTCAGAAAGTACCTTTTGAAATGGTAAATGAAGACCTATAAGGTCACCAAAGGTTGATTTATGCTTCTGATCAAAGTGGCGTTTGATGCTGTAGCGCTTTATATTTGCAGATTGAAATCCGCATATTAAACAGAAAATTTTCCTGTTTTTGTAACCTACAAAAAATCCTCTCATCCACTCTTCATAAAATAGACGCTCCGACGAAGCCATGCTCGCCACTGAATGATTCGTGTTGGAAGGTGAATAACTGTGAAGCTATTGCCGGGATGGGATGGACGGTGGAGTGAGGCAAGAATGTATTTCAGTGGAGTGGCTCTTGGAGCTGTTTGTGCAATGGGTAAAACTGATAAAATCATTAATTGAATAGGTGTAGGACAAGGTTTTGTATAACCCTCTTAGTAGAACTATTTCATACCAGGTCATTAGCACACAGTCTTAGCTAACGGTACCCTTCCCGCTCCTCGGTGAATGACATTGGGGCAAAAGGGTGGATATTCCAGGTAGGCTGGTATAACGCTAGCAAAAGGCAGGCAGAACTCGCTTGGAGGTGATTGAAGGCAGTGCAGAATATATAACATTTTTCGGCGTGATATTTAAGGTTCATTCTTGCACACATGGTAGCGAGTGAACTGAAATAGCATAGGAGAATAAATTTTATTCAATTACGCAGTCGTGTGTTTTCTTGAAAAATCAACGCAACAGACACATGACGTCCCACACCCTGATACATTGAAGCCGAAATTGTGAACGCCATAAAATTGTGGAAATAATACTGCTTCACATGGCAGAATTAAATAACCGGGACATGTTAAAATCGTCGCATGTATAAAAGGTACAGACCTGGGGATATCGTTCATTGTTAAAATTATCAGAAGGGGCATATAATGGTGCACACAAGTCATTAGTGGCAAGTTCCAGGTAATCAGACTAAAACCCTGTAAGACCAGTTTTCCTGGAAATTTCTTAGTGCAGTTGTGTTGAACAGGAAAATAAGGGATAGTCACGTACGCTTCAGTGAAACCCCTTTGTCAGCGTAGAGGTAATTAAGAAGTGAAAGACATTAAGGGGAATTTGAGAAGTTGGAAGGTGACCTGTTGCCCAGATCCCTGAGTGGTCAGGTCAGTCGAACACTTGTTGCCCAGATCCCCGAGCGAGCAGGTCAGTCACAGAACTTGTATTCTGGATCCTCGATTGTGAAGACACATTACATTTAACAGTAACAATCTTCGGTCTTAGTAAAAACACAGTAAAGATGTAACATTTCTAATAGCGATCGGCAAATCTCAAGCATTGTTTTGATTGAGAATAAAAGTGTTTCGACGAGAGTTCTGGTTTTTATGTGAAAATACCCATGCATACCCAGAAATTAAGGTTCATGCAGAGCAGCCGGAACAGAAACCATCTGAGAACAGCATTCCGCTTAGGATAGCGGAACAGAGAAGGCTTCACATGGCGCAACAACGTGGGACCGAACAGCAGTAGAACCGGACAACAGTGGAGCTGAACAGCAAAGCAGCATAAGAGCAGACAAGAACAAAGGAACCAGGACCATGAGTGTCCGCATCAAAGCAGCAGTAGCAGGCAGCAGATAAAAAGGTACCAAGTGAAAAAAAAAATTATTTTTATGTTCTGGTAGTAGATATATTTGAGAAATGGGAAGATATTAGAGAAGGCTGATGTAACTATGGATGTTCAGGAGGGTGATGTAAATAACAGTATAGAGAATGTACAACATGTAGAGGATAGGAGTGGGCAAAATCAGGCAGAACAGTTAGGGGAGAGTAATGTGAGCAAAGAAAGTCCAATCAGAGTTTTACTATGGACAATATGTATGGGGCACTTGTGGCGCTGTTACATAGTTTTAAGAATGATCTAGGTGGAGAGATAGGAAAAATAGAAAATAGTAAAAAATAATTAAGTAGAAAGTTAGAAAATAGTAGAAATTAGGCGGAAAGTTGTAAAACAGTCAAAAAGAGTTAAGGGAGGAGATGAAAATTAACAGTTAGAATATCAGGGAAGATATGAAAGCTAGTAGTCAGACTATTATAGAAAATATGCAAAAAGTGTCAGAAAGTTTTAAGGACGAGGTTAGGAGTGAAATTGAAAACGTGAGAGTAGAGGTTAGGGAGAATCACGAGCAGGTTAGGGAGGATATAAAAATAGTAAAACGAGAAATCAATACAGGAATAGGGGAAAAGCTTAAGAGAGTAAGACAACAGGTCAGTGAAAGGCTAGAGAAAGAGAATAGAAAGCTTAGGGAAGAAATAAGTCAGAAATTAGTTAGAGAGAGGGAGGCTATAAGCAAAGAATTAGAAATACATCAAAGGAGGTTAGAAATGTCTGAAAAAGAGAATAGAAAATTGATAGTAGGGATGGACGAAGTAGGTGATAAGATAAAAAATTTGCTTGAAAGAGTGAGCATCTCAAATAATCGTAGCAATTCAGCTTGTAGTGTAGATAGTGCGACAGGAAGGAACTAGGCAGCGCCAAATGCGTCCGCTGACATTCCGATGCTGAACTTGGGTCCCAGTACTTCGGGTAACCATATCCAGAATGTGACGAGAAATGGCGGTCCACATGTATCATGGCCTAACCATATCCTCAGTGAGATATCTTCACCAATTTTCGAGAACGAAGAATCTGATAGTACTAAGGCATTTATCAGTAGCATGCAGGAATATTTCATTGTGAAGGGCATACCTCAGGAATACAACATGACTGTTAGTACGTAAGTGTTTTAGGGATAACGCCTCGAACTGGCTGAAATTATCTATATGAGTAGAATAGAATAAAATAATGAAACTCTTAAGGAAATATTTTTGAACAGATACTGGGGTGCAACCAGACAGGCAAGCATTAGGTTAGAATTGAGTAATAGTAAATATAATCCACGAAATAACTCAATGGTGAACAATTTTATGGGAGTAGCCAGGAAATCCCGGATGATCGAACCTCCGATGCCGAAAGTGAATTGATTAATTAAGTGACTACTCATTTTACCGAAAAGATTCAGCATTATATAATCATTGCCAGACCAGTTACTATTGCCGCGATGATTGATTTATTGGTTGCATTGGAGAGGAACAAAGGTCAGAATGACGTGACTAATGTAAACATTTTATTAAACATGAAAAAAGCCCTACAAAATTTTTCGGGCAGGGGGCACCATCAGGAAACATTAGAAGTTTTGATACCCGAGAAAGATATCGTGGTCCCGTACCGAAAAATGCTATTACGAGAATAGGAGGAGAAATAATTTCGACAATAATCATAGAGGTCGATATGAAACTTTTCAAAGAGGACGTAACGCCCAAGTTAATTTTGTGCAAGCAACTAGATTTTCCAGAGATAGAGGGAGATAATTCCATAGAAATATGCGTTATTCTGGAAATAGTTACCACGAGAATAATAGTAATAATAATAATAATAATAATAATAATAATAATAATAATAATAATAATAATAATAATAATAATAATAATAATAATAATAATAATAATAATAATAATAATAATAATAATAATAATGTATATATACCTCATTCCCCAAGACAAGAGGACAGGTGTGGAAGTGGGAGAAATTCACCGGTTCAGGAAGATAGGATAGACGCCATTAACACAACTAGGCAATGGATGGCAAGCAAATACAATCAGGATGCGAACCCCGGACCTTCAAATAATGGTAACAGAACAGGAGCAATTAGCAAGGTAACGGAAAACTTCGCACCCAATCAAACTCGCCTTCAGTGAGGATTGGGAAGCACTCCTATTGTGAAGAGTACATGAAAAGTAGGGATAATAGATGGCAACTAATGATAGAGAAACATGAGGAGGAAAAAGATAAAATGGAAGATAAAATGTTAACGGATCCACCGAAAATAATAGTCGGCATTAATGGGAAATAGTTTTATGCGATTATCGATACAGGTGCTAACACTACCGTGTGTTCACGGAGTTTTTGCGAGGGTTTGTTGAGCAGTGGGTTGAAAGCAATTTCTTTGCCAGTACACGGAATATATAGCTCAGTAGCAGTGGGAAAGAGAAAGGTAAGGGTAAAGTTTCAAGCCATGTTTAATATTGAGATTTGCGGAAAAATTACTAACCTGTTATTTTTAGTTGTACTTAGGCCAGTTATGGATCTTATAATCGGGTGTGATAGTCTATATGTCTGGAACGCTATTGTAAACTTAGAACAAAGATTTTTGAAAACTGATACGGAACAAGACACCATAGTCGTTCTAATGACCTAGCTGTCGATGGGCCCTTAAACCCTAACCATAGCCGTGCCATTTGTAGAGGACAGTAATTTAGGTATAATTTCAAGGGATCAGGTAGAGGAAGAAATTCAGGAGGAAACATTCTTCGTGGAGGTAATAAATATTGGAGCAATGGAATTAGCAGAAGTTAAAATAGAAGAATATAATGAAATAGATAAGGAAAACGTCGCTTATGGAAGATATATGGATCTACGTAATGATGTTGGAAAAATGAGTAATCATAAAGATCCCAGATTAGACTCGAAGGATAAGAAAATAAAGATGCACGATAAGGTGAATGATTGTATCGAGTTAGAAAATGTGTTAAGAGAGCAAGTAAACCAAGCAAGTAGACTGAGCGAAACACAGAAAGGGGAATTATGGGAAATTTTAATGGAAAAAGAGAAGTGTTCTCAGAAAAGCCTGGAAGCTGCATTAATTATATCCATTTGTTCGAAATGACTGATATAAAACCCTACTCACACAGAGCCAGAGCAATACTGTATGCCATTAGGGACGAAGTAGATAAAGTTATACAAACTATGTTGTCAGACGGCGTAATCGAGATTTCAACGTCCGAATACATTAACCCACTGTGCATAGTTCACAAAAGCAACGGGGAGGTGATAGTTACGTTAGATGCAAGAAAATTGAATGGACGTTGTAAGTCTGATAGATTTTGACCTTAAAGTGTAGACGTCATTTTAAACAAACTACGTAAAGGAAGTTCTTTTCAGAGCTGGATTTAACGTCATCTTTTTGGTAGATACCATTGAGGGAGGACCTTAGGAAATATACTATTTTTCTGCACTCTGATGGACTTTATCAATTCAAAGTTTGAGCCTTCGGTTTAAAGACTAGCGGAAGTGCGTTATTAAGAGCACTATATAAGATTTTCGAAGAAACTGTGAATAAATTTGTAGCACAATACGTTGATGATTTCATCATATTTTTGGATAGCATAGAGGACCACTTGAAACAATTAAAATATGTATTGAGTAAGCTTAGGGAAACAAATATAACAGTGAAGCCCAGCAAGTCAGGGTTTTTCGTCCCGCAAACAGAAGTTTTAGGGTACACTGTTTGTAAAGAAGGAATTAGGCCAAATCCTGCAAGAATAGAGAGTATAAACAACATCCCAGGACCGAAAAACCTAAAACAACTTATGAGGTTTTTAGGTATCCTCAATTACCAGTCAAGGCTTATCGTAGACTTTGCGTCAGTGGTGACTCCCTTGCGAGAATTGTTAAAGAAAGAGAATAAATGGAGATGGGGAACCGAGGAGGAAGAAGCCTTTGCACAGGTCAAAAGTTGTTTGCAGCTTGCATTTTATTGGAAAAACCAAAGGAAGATAGAGAGATAAATAAATACTTTCAATAAATAAGTTTCATGTGTTAAAATCAGTGCTAGTTTAAGAAGCGAGAGGTACAATTTTGTCAGAAGATTGAGGTCATTGGCAAGTTTCCAGATTTTACATTTCGAACCCCAGATTTCAGGGGTGCGTGAATGAATCGCTCCAAGACCCTCAGAGTTATTTTACTTTTTTCATTTTTGCTTAACATTCCGCGAAGTTAGTTACTGTGATACTATATTGGGTTTGAGTATCTATCTTTATTTAGTTTGGTCCAATTTTGTTCCTTTCCAGAGATGTTGGTTTAAAATAACATGTTTGGGGATTATTTCAGTATAGTTGGTCCTGTATTCTGGCAAGAGCAGCATCTGGAATTTTTCTGTGGTATTTTAGCATGGCCGAAATTAGCCTAAAAGCTCACACCGATAAATATAGAACTAATTCGATGAAACAGTAACGTTTAATCGGCTTTAGTCTTAAATAGGATACCTTCAGAAATACTTAATCATCAATTACGTGAAACAGCGACCAGCTACACCTTTAACCTTTAGCTGGGTATAAGTGTGTTTTGACTCTTCCGAGCAGCAATACTTATCTATCGATGCAACAATAACAACTGTTATTGATACCTACTTTACTCACCAGGATACAGAAAGTAGCTTTGTAACTAATGTGCTCCATCGGTTGTACAATAAACCTTATGAAATAATTATAACAGTAATATTCTAGACGACATAACAAGAAGTAAAGTTCAACAACCAGTAACCAGGGTGGCCGTAATTAGCCTATTTTACGGTACATGCTAAATTAATGCTGGTTTCAATATCTAGCTATTAAAACACACCATTAATTGATTATGCATTTTGTGCCAACTTTCAATATTAAGTACTTTATGCCCCGGGTTTAAGTAACCTTTAGATGGTACTTATTATTTATTTATGCCCACAAGCTTATTGCTGGTGTTTACAAACACACAAGCCGTGAGTGCGCAATGTTTAAGAGATGGAATCACAACTGAAAACTTCAATGCCGGGACATAAGGTAAAGACAATTGCAAGTCGACCATGCGGTATTTATCTCTGATGTGAGATTCCCTTGTGATCTAACCGGGAAAAGTATGAAACAGCATAGGAATTTAACGTCGTACTGGCAAGTTGGCCATGATAGCTTTTTAATTAAAGTAGCCACCGCACAGCAAGCGAAAGATCCATAGTTCAAATAAGGGCTATGCCATTGAATATTTCAGTCCTGATTCCATCCCTTAAACATTGCTCACTAAAGGCCTATGTATTTGTAAACACCAGCAATTAGCTTGCTAAAATAAATAAAGCAAGCAGGCAAGCAAGTAAGCCGGCAAGCAGGCAGGCAGCTAGGCAGCCAGGCAGGAAGGGAGGTAGGAGGCAGGGTGGCAGGCCGGCAGGAAGGAAGGAAGGCAACCAAGCAAGCAGGCAAACCAAAAGGCAAGCAAGCAGGCAGGCAATCAAACAAGCAAGCCAGCAGGCAAGCAGGGAAGCAATCAAGCAAGCAAGCAGGCAGACAAGCAAGCAAGCAGGCAGACAAGCAAGCAAGCAGCCAGGCCAACAAGCATGCAAGCAAGAGAGCAAGAAGGCACACAAGCACGCAGGCAGGCAAGCAGGCAAACAAGCAGGCAGGACACAGGCAAGCAGGCAGGAAACAAGCAAGCAGGCAACTAGGCAAGCAAGCAAGTAGGCAAGAAGCAGGTTAGAAAGCCAACAGGTACCCAGGCAACGAAGCAAGCAAGCAACCACACAATCAAGTAAGCAAGCAATCAAGGAAGCAGACAGGAAGGCAAGCAGGGAGGCAGGCAGGACGGCAAGCAAGTAAGTAGGCCAGCAGGCAAGAAGGAAGGCAGGCAAGCAAGCAGGGAAGCAGACAGGACGGCAAGCAGGCAGGACGGCAAGCAGGCAGGACGGCAAGTAAGTAAGTAGGCCATCAGGCAGGAAGGAAGGCAAGCAAGCAAGGAAGCAGACAGGACGGCAAGCAGGCAAGCAAGCAAGTAGGCTAGCAGGCAAGCAATCAAACAATCAGGCGAGTAAGCAGGCAAGCGCGCAAGCAGGCAAGCAAACAACCAAGCAAGCAGGGAAGGAGGCAAGAAGCCAAGCAGGCCAGCAGGCAAACAAGCAAGCGCGCAAGCAGGCTAGCAAGCAAGAAGGCAAGCAAACAAGCAAGCAGGGAAGGAGGCAAGAAGCCAAGCAGGCCAGCAGGCAAACAAGCAAGCAAGCAGACAAACAAGCAAGCAAGGAAGCAAGCAAGTAAGTTGGCACTCAGGTAGGCAAGCATGCAGGCAGACAAACAAGCAAGCAGGCAGACAGCCAGGCAGGCAAGCAAGCAAGTAAGCACGCAGGCAGGCGAGCTAGCAAGCAAGCAGGTAAACAAGCAGGCATGCAAGCAAGCAGACAACTAAGCAAGCAAGCAGACAGGTAAGCAGGCAAGCATGCAAGCAAGTAAAGAAGCAAGCAGGCAGGCGGGCAGGCAAGCAAGTAAGTAAGCACGCAGGCAGACAAGCAAGCAAGCAAGCAGGCCAGCAAGGATGCAAGCAATAGAGCAAGAAGGCAAGCAAGCAGCAAAGAAGGCTCGCAGGCAAGCAAGCAGACAAGCACGCACACAAGCAGGCAAGCAGGCCCGCAAGCAATGAAGCAAGCAGGCGAGCAGACGGGCAATCAGCCAGGCAAACAGGCAACCAAGGAAGCAAGCAGGCAAGTAAGCACACAGGCAAGGAGGCAAGCAAGCGAGTAGGCAAGCAAGCAAGCAGGAAAGCCAGCAAGCAAGCAAGCAAAAAGTCAAGCAGGCAGGCAAGCAGGAAGGGAAGAAAGCAAACAGGAAGGCAAGTAAACAGGAAGGCGTATAGGCAGGTAAGCAAGCGCGTGACTTTGATGACAGCAGCAGTGCAGAATAACGCGTCAGCTTGCCAAGTAAAAAAACACTGTGCAGCTGGTTCTTACTTCATTGGCTATCTCATGTGTGTAATGAAAATGTTATGGAAAATTAAATCACTGCTGCATTTTGTTTATGGTTCTGCAAAATGAGTAGATTGTAAATTGTGTAATCTATTTTTCAGGTGGAGGACCGTCTAAAAACAGACGGAGTGCTGGAGACGGTGCTAAGTATGCTGTGCGAGGTCGTTTGGGGCCTACACAACCCATACGATGGTGATAGCGAGGTCACCATTGGGGAGCTGCAGGTGTTAACAGTGGGTCAACCATACGGAGCACCAGCGGAGGACACATAAGAGGAAACGGACTGGAGCCAGTGCAGTGTCTCCATGTTGAGAGCCCCAGTACATCCAGTACTTTCAAGTTACGATGCCGAGCTGCTTGACATAACTCAGGCTCCATGCACACCCAGTGCTCCTCCCACACCCAGTGCCGCTCCCACACTGAGTGTCGCTCCCACACCCAGTGCCTCTCCCACACCCAGTGCCTCTCCCACACCCAGTGCCGCTCCCACACTCAGTGTCACTCCCACACCCAGTGCCGCTCCCACACCCAATGCTCCTCCCATACCCAGTGCTCCTCCCACACCCAGTGCTGCTCCGGAACCTCTGGATCATGGCATATTTACTCCAGCCATGACTGGACGAAGTAGACCTTCCTTAGGGAGGCAACAGAATGGCTTGGAGCAGCTTTACCAAGCCAAAAGAGAGGCAGTGGTCGCTGCTCAGAGGGAAGTCAGGCAGAAGCATCTGTGGAGGCAGGAAGAACAATTATGGAAGAGGGAGCTCCACAAATCATTGCTTCGTCAGGAACATTTTAAAGAAGAGCTGCTAAAAGAACAGTTTCAACGCAAAAGAAGTGAATGATATGTAAAACCTAACCTTATAATAAAATGGAAAAATGGCAGAAGTTGTGCAGTTCAACTTTTTATTTTTTGCATGTTGTCAACTTACACATAGCATGGCAGTGTGCTATGATAGATGGCTTAAAAAGCCAAGCACTTCCATAAGTAGGGGCAACTTCAACCCCTTTCAAACAAAGTGGGTAAAATAAATTAAAGCACGTTTGATTAGAATTTGTTTATTCAACTACAATAATATAATAAAAACCTAAATATGGTGAATTTAGTTACATATAACACCATTTTAATGCTAAATCAATGCAGTTTACATACTTTCCAGAGGATGGCAGCAGCCTAACTATAAAATATAGTCCTTCACTATGATACCCACCCTGTCTTGCCTATCATCCTCTATGTGATTCAACTCATTCAACTTATCCTTTGCAAACCCTTAAACTATTCAAAACGGAATATCTGATGTGTTCTTAAGTATATTTAAAAACTGTATACATCTTCCCTTATCGAGTTGTCAACTCTGTGACAGGAAAAATGTTCGGATGATGTACCATGACGCAAAATGTTGCTTCATTTTGTCGGAGGTAAGGAAATGAAAGAGGGAGCTTTGCATATTACACATATTATCCACATAATGCGTAGCATATTGAAATGTGAAGAGTTCTGTTTCAAAGTGGAAAACCTTAGGTGAATAAAGTAATTACAATGCTGCCAGTGATATACAAGTAAGCTTTGTCAAAGAATGCATGTAAATCCAGTATTTTCATCCAATGCACCACTTCTGAAGACAAGCTTCTTGAATGTCACTGTGGAATCAGAATGCAAAAAAAAGAAATAAACATTTTAGTACAATGCAATCTGATGCCCCCCAACTGTGGCACAGCCAATCATGTACAGACGAAATGCCGTGCACCCATTAGGTTTTAGAACCCTGTATCATAACAACATAATAACTGTGTTCATAAAAAGTGTGCAGTGAAATAAGTTAGCAAATTTAATTGGAGAAGTTGAGTATTATCTTTAGGCGTAATGGTCTGAGTTCTTCCCTTTATTAAAGCACTTGTAAATTTCATTACGAATAACGTGGCAGTCAAAGTCGGCGATTATGGTTTTGGTAAACAGGGAGAACACCCTTTTTCGGCTCACACATACAGTTTTTAATGCAATAGTGGCCGATGCTACATGACAAATTGCTTTTATTCATAATATACCTGTACATTAGCTTTAAATTTAGTATTATAAACAAAACTAGTAACATATGTTATAGTTGGAAAAAAAGTATCAGCATTACTGCATGCTGTAAGTTCGTAAAATTTGATGAGATCATATGTATGCTTAAGGTAAGTACGCCTAATTTCAAGGTTTGTTCTTCCTGCTGCAGCTAAACCTAGTCTACAAGGAATATGAATATACTTGCAGATGATGTATATGTTTTCTGTAGATAAATTCATGAAGGCAATAAATGCATAGATTGTTCTGAGAGAATACTTTTTAAGAACATCTACTTAAAAACCAGGAGTTTTCATCTCACATGTTCATAGTCCTTACAAATACTGTAGTGTAAAATGCATACAAAGTTCTGAAGGTTACCAATAGTTTTCATTTTTATGTGTGTGCAATCCAGTGCGCCGATTGCCTTTGGAAATCTTGAAATTTCATAAAATTGCAACTGACACGGTTGGATGCTTTCTGCATCAGTGAGCATTTTTATGTGGTGTGTGCGAAGTCTAGCTAATACACAGCTGACTCTGTGCACAATTTTGTGAGCTGTGGACCTGCTCGCACCACCATAAACCGCAATGGCTAGCTGCCCACTACCAGTGTCGTCAACAACTGGTTCACTGAAGACCCAGCTGCAAAGCAGACATTCAATACTTTAATTTTCTTATCCTATTTTTATGTATATCAGGCGTCAATTGAATATTTATTGTTTAAAATAGTGCAGGGGCATTAAAATATATTAGGGCAAATCTGCATCACCAAATTATATATAAACAGAAACAAAGTTGAAGATGCATTACTTTTTCGCCAACACGTTCATGTGGTGTTTGGGAAAGGGAGAGAAAGGTGTCCTATATATTACCCAGGCAAAATATAGTTCATTTTTTTGAACTCATCATGTAGCAAACTTTGTCATTTTGGGGTTATGGTATTGTCAGATATGTGCTTCCTACATCTGTGCAAATAAAGTGGTAACTTTTGGATTGGATTTCCAGCCTATTACTGTTACTAATTAATGAAACATTTATGGAAAATGTGATTACAATTCAATAATAGGAAATTATTAGTACACGAAATTACGATTATTTTCCCTTATTTCATGAAGGCAACGGCGATATTAGGTCAGTGCTACAGACTGCAGGCGGAAGCATAAGTGTGATAATATATTATTGTACTAAAATACTGCCAGTAATTATACACATAAATATACAAATATTCTGGAGCATAATGGCTGTGAAACACTCACCGGGGGGTTTTCACTATGCAGTACTACAGAAATATAGGTTAGGTGTACCGATGTCACAACAAAATGTGTTTATACTGTGGTGCCAAAATCCTTAAATTATAATTTAAATCCTTATTCCTTGCAAATTATCAGCTTACCTGTTAGATGGAAATTTCAGCGGTAAGTGTAGGTCGTTTGTACCTGGCCGTGTACACGAAACAACGAAGTATTGGCGCATGCGCGGATCGGCTAGTCGAAGCAATGGAGGGGTTATTGCCAACCGAAGACACAAAGCCAGATAGCAAGCCTTGCATGCAATGCAGGGCAATCTGAGGCAGGGGATTTTCTTGAAAATCTTCGTGTCGCATTTTGGGAACATGCAAAACTATATACCAAGTCCGGTATTTAACCGACGTTTTGTTTATGTGTTATATTGTTCACCCCATCCACCCACGGACTTCTTTTTTCCTTCGAAAAATACCTTTTACATGCAGAAATTACAATAACGCATATTTTTAATGAAATCTCGATGTCGAATTTTATTTATTTATTCAGGGGAGCTCATTACGTGTATTTCCACCTGAATGACAGTCATACGTTGCGGTCGTATTTAAGGTGTTGAATAACAGCTATAATACTAACATATCACTACCCAAATTACTAATACACGCATAAATACACGATTGCTGAACTAGTTACGTTTATGCGTTGCATGCAAGGCTTGCTATCTGGCTTTGTATCTTCGGTTGGCAATAACCCCTCCATCGCTTCGACTAGCCGATCCGCGCATGCGCCAATACTTCGTTGTTTCGCGTACACGGCGTACACGGGCAGGTACAAACGACCTACACTTAGCATTTCAGCTCTTGTTCTAAAATAGAAAGAACAGATTGTTTACTGAGACGAAACCGAGTCATGAAATCGACGTCGCCATACTCATAAAAGTAATTGGAACGATGTTAAATCCATCTTGGTCGCCGTATTCCCTCATTTTGCAGTCATTCTTCATCGCTACTTTCATGTTCTTCATTTCCAAATACCAAGTCCATTACTCGTTGCCGCGCCATTTTCTTTACTGATTACAGTCGCTTTGAATCCTTAAACGGTGGAGAAGTGGCCGGTAATCCTTTAACCGGCGTTAAAAGCCTCATAAACAGTTACGTAGGTTATAAGCGCATGGTGAAACAGTAACTTGGCCAAAACCGGGTTTTGTTATTTTTAACCCAGGTGAATAAAATTACTGTTATTGGTGAAACCGGCCCTAAGACAGTAAATAAACAAACTTAACTCTAGTTGTAACCCTGTTCACACGTAATTGCAATGTACAGTTCCTCTCTCAATCAGTTATCACTAAATTCATTTTTAGGATGAGAATAATTTCTGCTTTTGTTTGAAAAATATCAGAACACTTAATACAGCGAACAGATACTAGGATAATGTACATATAAGCTAATCAATGCATGTATTACATAGAAGTTCTATAATGGGGCATGCAGTCAATAAATATATTAGTAACAGAATACACTGACTATTAAGTTATGAAAACTTTTATTCCACAGGAAATTTATATCACAGTACTTCAGATTTTTCCAAGAGTAAGTTTATGTCATCCTTTTGCACAGTAGAATTATGGTTTAAAGATAGCTGGAAACGTGTGTGGGATACTGCACACAATGGCATGTGAATGGCAATCTAAAGGAGGGAGTAAAATCCTATAGTTAACCCTGATTTTAATACATATGAATGTGTGTTAACCATCAATTAGTTTTAGTTAGTCTGGAATGAGACAGAGTATGTCGCTCACCTTCCATCTAGAAACAAGGAACAGTTCCACAGGGAATTTAGGATCTTATCCTGATAGTGTTTGTACAGTGACAATGTATGGGGTGATTATTTCTAAATCGAGAAAGCTAAGAAATGATTTATAAAACCTATTTGTATAGATTGCTACCATGTAGTTAACAATTACATTTACCTCAAACACATCAAACAGAATTTTGTTTTACACCGATTACAAAACTGTTATTTACTTATACTATGAATCTCTATGTGAATTAGATTGCTCTGACAAAACCAAGATAAATAACTATGACCTACACCAACACATATCTAGAAAATCAGCAAAATTATGCTCTGATGAGCCCAGGATATACTGCTTGGTTGCCCAACATTCTCTTTTTAGGAATAGGGAAAACATTATCTAGGTCATGTAACCTGACATTCAAACACAAGATCTCGCAAATGAGAGGCAGATATACTGCTCCCAAACTATACAGCAGGATAATACTTTTACAAAAGAACTATAAGCACCTCTTTGAGTGGAACTAGGAATGCCTCTTTGACACGTCTTCTCAGACTGCTGAGAGGATATAGCTCTAACAAAGTGATATGCTTCATTCAACACTACTTCTTACTCTCATGACTTAAATAATGTCTTTTCAAATGTGACAACTGAGTAAAGCTCTTATCACAAGTTTTACATTTTTGTGGCTTCCTACCCTCATGAACCAAATAATGTCTTTTCAAATGGGACAAGTAAGTAAAGCTCTTATCACAAGTTTTACACTTATATGGCTTCTTGCTTTCATGAATCAAATAATGTGTTTTCAAATGTGACAACTGTGTAAAGCTCTTATCACAAGATTCACACTTGTGTGGCCTCTTACCTTCATGAATCAAATAATGCATTTTCAAACTTACTAGCGAGTAAAGCTCTTATCACAGGTTTTACACTGAAATAGCTGCTTACCTCTATGAATCAAACAATGTGTTTTCAAACTTGACAAGTGAGTAAAGCTCTTATCACATGTTTTACTCTTGTGTGCTTTCTTACCTTCATGAATCAAATTGTCTTTTCAAATTTGACAAGTCAGTAAAGCTCTTATCACAGGTTGTACACTTGTGTGGCTTTATAGCTTCACGAATCAAATAATGTATTTTCAAATATGATAACTGTGTAAAGCTTTCGTCGCAAGTTTTACACTTGTGCGGCTTCCTACCCTCATGATTCAAATTATGTGTTTTCAAATCCGACAACCGAGTATAGCTCTTATCACAAGTTTTACACAGATGTGACTTCTTAGCTGCATGAATCAAATAATGTGTTTTCAAATTTGACAACTATTTAAAGACCTTGTGACACATTTTACATTTATGTGATCTTTTGCTATTACAAAACAAAGCATTTTGTATCAAGTCTAAAGTCCTTATGTGCATTTCCCCTACCTCACTACATCTACCAGATTGTTCTGAGAGAACATACTCTTCTGCACTTGGCCTTTCTATGACATCACTTTTCTGACGTTCATATTCAGGATTGTCCTTTCTAGTATAGCAGCTTGTGCCTCTTTCTGAGGTTTCAGCAGCATTCAATGATGATTTACCACTGACAGCACTAGAAATTCCTTCGGTACGTAATCTGAAATGTTGAAGGATTTGAGCTTATTACCTAAGCCCAATAATTATTGGACTATATCTGAAAACAGGGTTTCTGTTAACTAACAATAGATACATGGTCAGCAATGATAACAACTATAGCTGTAAATTCTTAGGTAAACCAACAGCTGTTCATTGCAATTGAGTTAACAACATTAATTCACATATCATTAGCTAAAACCTTAATGACCTAGTTGTCGACGGGCCCTTCTAACACAACTCATTAGCTAAAAACAAGTTAAAAACATTAATGGTAACAGACTGATGCATGTGGCCATAAAAGCAACGTTATTTACATGCACTGAGAATTAGTACTTTAATTGCAATTATTGAAGGTAGTTTTACAAGCTATTGCTAGGGTTCATTACATTTTTCAAGGAAATATATTTATAAAAAATATATGTTTCACTCCCACGACTTTCTCTACTCTTGTACTAACAATTCTTACAAACTCTTATTCATATATCTTCTTCGTGTTAGTTGAGATAAAGGTTTGCAGAAATTATCTTATTCCTTATTTCCTTGTAGGTGCACCGGGGATATGGGAATACCATAGGCTTCAAGCAATAGTTAAATATTTTAAAGCTCTTTGCACCGTTAACATATCAAACAATAAATAACCATGCTCCATTTGACAAAAATAACAAGGAATATTTCCAAAATTGTTCCTATAAAAATATTTAGACATAAATTCTGCGCTTTAGCAAGATATACATTTTTCGTATTGTTGTTGAAGCGACTTGCATTAGCAAATGATGCAGTCATAGCCGACCAGATTACATACATCCAGAGTTCATAAAAAAACCTTGGAAAAACAGTAAAACAACTACTATAACTCTACAATCTATCGTGGAACATCACTGTACCTGCTGAATGACGAAAAGCAATAACTGTCCCACTCTTGAAGAAAGATAAAACAACATCAGAAATAAAAAATTATAGACCAATAACTCTTACTTGCATAATAGCAAAAGTGATGGAAAGAATGGTCTCAAACAGGTTAAATTGGTTTCTAAAACCACAAAATTTAATATTCTCATGCCAAACTAGATTCACAGAATTCCACTCTACAAATAAACAAGTCTTACTTCTGAGTTAAGAAAAGAAAGAACCCTTCAATAGAAAATAAGATGATGTATCACTTTTTATTGATTTCCAAATTGCATATGATTTTATATGCCGAACAAAACTACTAAAGAAAGTAAGAAAATAGGGATACAAGGTCCAATGTTTTCATCGCTATGTCATTTCCTAACACAATGCTTAATTGCTACCAGACATGGAAGAACAATATCTAAATACAAACAAGTACACCGTGGCTTACCACAAGGTGCAGTGCTCAGCATTATACTTTTTAATATATTTATTAACGATCTGCAACAACAAATACAAGAATCAGGTATGAAGTGTGCACCATTTGCTGGCAGTAATGTGGACTTCAAAACCAAAAAGCAAAAATACAGAACTAGAAAAAACCATGCAACAATCCTTAACCAACCAACAAAAGTGGACCAAAGAAAATTTAATGACTGTCAATACAACAAAATCAAACTACCAAATCTTTTCACAAAGAAAAAACCACTAAAATTAAAACTAAATTTTGAGGGTCAACAATTACCAGAAACAAAGGAAGCAAAGTATTTAGGAGTTACATTTAATACCAAACTTACATGGCCCAAACAAACTGAAAACGTAATACAAAGAGCAGAAACGCGCCTTTCACTGTTAAAACATATATAACAGGAATGAAGTGGAGATGTTCCAGAGCAACTCTTAACACAACATAAAGGTATACATAAAGCCATTATTTACTTACTGCAGTGAAGTTCTTGTAACAGCAAATATAAAAAAAAAAAAAAAAAAAAATCAAATCTTTCAAAACCAAAGTTTGAGACTAATTACAGGTGCTATCAAAACCACATTAATACCAGCTATGGAAATACTAACCAACCAATACCCCACTGAATATGAAATAGAAAAGGCAGTTCTTGCTCAACATGAAAAGTTGATCAGACTGTCATTCTATATACGGAACAAGAGAAATTTTACAGTTACACTTAAGACTCAGGAGAGACATCAAGAAGAATATATACCTTCCTAATTCAAAGGAAAACTTTAATATCTAAAGTCAATCTGGCATCATATATTATTTACACCTGACAGAAGAAGTTAAGAAAATTGGTACTCCAATTAGTGTTCTAGAAGTATTGATACTAGACACAATCCATACTAGATTTCCAGAACACGAATGACTCCATATTTATACTGATATCAAACTGAGATGGAGCAGCGGCTGGAGTCACGTGTCACCTCTTTTCCAATTACAAATCTTTAAGTTATGGAACTACAAACTTTGATGGAGAAATTGAAGCAATTCGAATGGCCCTACAGCAGCTATTCTCTCAGATTTCAGGGCAGCAATTATAGCAATTACTTCCAAGTTGTCACCAAAAAACCAAACAAATATAGAATGTTGGAAAATCCTTACCCATTTAAGAGCACTTCAAAAACACCTAGTCTTCCAATGGATATCAAGCTCACTGTGGACTGAGTGGTAATGAGAAAACTGATTTTCTTGCAAAAAAGGGTACCAGTAGTGTACAAAAATCTATAGTTAATCTACCATTTTATGCAGCTAAAAGATAAGCTAACTCTGAATTCAAAAAAAATTATTGCAAAATATTACTATGAAAAATCAAAGAATAAAAGATGGGAACTATCAAACATTCCTGAGTATCCTCGAAAAACAGCAGTTGCAACCTTCAGGTTGATTACAGGACATGATTGTCTGGCAAAACATTTAAACAGACTTAGGATATATTCTTCACCACTCTGTCCTCTATGTGATCTGCAAGAGGAAATGGACCAAGACCACCTTGAAATATGCCCGGCCACTTCTAGTGCCCCATCCATCAGTGAAAAATATTGGAGAGCAAGAGGATTAATGACTTCATTTTCAGAAATCCAGCATTAGCTAACAACAATACACTTTTCGTATAGTCAGAGTTGGTCTGCCTCTTATGGTTTACCGGTTATGAGTACAGAACGTAAAAAGTGGATGTAAGAAGCCAACAGCAAAAACTTTGTATTGAAACTTCCTGTTGCAATCTGTTTCTATATCACAAGAAACCAGCGAATAACAATAAAAAAGGAAGTCTCGGAAATAAGTAATACCATCAAAATGTGTTTCACAACTTGTTGATTATATAATAGTTCACATTTAGTAACCCTTCGTCTCTTGTGGCCTAAAAGTATTGCAACATTTTTTATTTAAAATCAAGAGTGTTCAGAAGTTTTTCAGATGAAATCAAATATGAAGTACATTATTAGCCATAAAAATATACTTAACATAATGTATTGAAATCAAAACTGTCAGAAGCAATTGAAATAATAAAACTAAATTGTCTTTCGCACAAGGTGGAGGTGTAGGAGTTGCTTCAAACTACTGTCAGAAGCAAATGAAATAATAAAAGTAACTAAACTTTCTTTTACACAAGGTGGAGATGCAGGAGTTGGTTCGAAATATTTGTCAACCTTTCAGGGATCCTGAAGTTAAGACACTGTGGCACTTAACCACATATCATTCTTAAGTATGTTTCTAAGGCATTTCTGTTAGTGTAAATGTTAATCAGTGATATTTGAGAAAGAGAAGAAGAAAAACAAACATGAATATACAAAGTAAGTGCTACTTCTGCTGCAGCAGCATCAGCAATTTTGCACAAAATAATGACTGTCTGCATGTGAAAATACCAAAAATCAAGAAAATTTAGACCCAAAACACTGGAAAGCAAGGGGAAGAATGATTTATTACTCTTTCTTTACCTGATTGCCCTCTCCTTATGTAGGTCTTACAAGCCAGTGCCTAGAGTCAGACAGCTGTCAGTGAGCACAGGAACCTATAGACAGCGTGGAGACCTGGAAGCGGGTGGTCAGCCAGGCATCATGTATGAGAGTGAGGAAGGGAATGATATGAACTGCAGATGAAACTGATTATTGGAAAGGTGATAATGGAGCAATTGGTGGAATGAGTGGCGGGGGAAACTGGAGAACCCCGAGACAACCCGCCCTGATGCCGCTTCGTCCAACACGAAAATCACATGCTGGTCCCTGGGATTGAACCTGGGCCACCTAGGTGTTAGGCGAGTGGTCTAACCTCTCGGCCATGGCACCGCAATGATTTATTATTCAATTCTGAGAATTAGACACAAATATAATAACTTGTTATCCATTCGGATTTTCTGTTTTGAATTCAACACTTTGAAACCAAAATTATGTCAATATCTATAATTGATAATAGAAAGAAACAAAAGGAGATTCTAGTTCATAGTTAAGGGGAAGACGTAATAAAACTGAATAGATTAAAGTCTCAAGAATGGAAGCGTAGGCAGATTTAAATTAGTGATAAGGTTACAATTGTTGTATATACAAAGGTCTAATGATTCCGCGGGCTGATTCCTGTCTTACCATGACGTGCTCTAAAGTTGGCCAATGGAAATTGCTTCCTTCGTGTCGCCCACGCATAAACAAATGCAACGGAACACACACGTCTTGAATCGAGCCAAGAGAACGCACGTGCAATTTGGGATTTGTACGTATGCTAGCGCGTATACATAATTCGGCGGTTGCTAAAGGGTGAGAAGGTTAAAGTGTTATAACGTTGTAGTTGAAGTTACAAAGTTACATTCTATTTAAATATCATCGGCAGTTCTCTACAAATCTGGAAATGAGCAAATAAAGTTAAATGTTGGTTAATTCTTCGTTTGATTCCATTCCTACCACAAATCACGCATACCCTGCAGATTAGGACCTCTTGCTAGAGCTAGTCCGGACACCAAACACTAGATCTTATACGTCTTAAAGGCGACGTCTTCGACAGAGAGGAACGTTTGCGTCAACTTCTCCCTAAGGTGTTTAGAAATTTACAACATTCATAGCTGCTCACAAAGTAACTTTTGTATTTCTAGGTATAGTATCAAATGTTTGACATTTTACAGAATTAATGATAAATTGCAATTTTACCCTAATGTACAAGGACAAGATAAACTGAGCCATAAAAGAGGGTCAACCTAGGACTTTGCTTTGTTTACATAGCAACCGACAATGCCAGCACTGCAACCTTTGTCCTGTTCTGCCTGGCAATGAAGAAGAAATAAACACTTTACTGTATCAGTTAATACTCACAAGATGTAGTATGGTGTTTAACTGTACACATGCAAGGCTTTAGTTCTTCTATTCACATGTCATGTACTCTAAACAGAACAACTTACAACTAGACCCAGGACATAAGGTACTTACGATTGTAAGTAGCTCTATGGTTACCTATCTCTGATGTGAGACTCCCTGGTGGTCTACTGGGAAAATACAAATTAGTTGAATTTAATGACGTGCTGGCAAGATGCCATGGTAGCTCAGTGGTTGGAGCAGCAGCGCGTGAACCAAAAGAGTCATACCCTGCTATGGCCTTAAATATTTCACTCCTCGTTCCACCTCTCAAGGATACATGTTTTTCATACAACCGTAGAAAGCCGTTTACAGTATAAATAGAGAAGCATTAACGTTGAAATTACACGGGGAAAGGGTAGGCAAGAGTATTCATAAAGATTTTAATTGAGTTTAAGAAAGAGTAAATTTTTGTCACATATGAATAGAAATGCAGATTATTATTTACTTGAACATACAACAGATGGCATTTTAATGAATGAATGTAATGAACAAGGAAGCTTCTGGTTTACTACGTGCAGATGATGTAGTGGTGCATATATAGGTACATAGTGGGTGGAAGGGAAGTTATTAGATTAATTTAAACCAGTGGTAGATCTCGGAATTTAGAACACATTTTGTATCTTACGTTTTTGTCTCTGACCGTTTCCTATGGAGATATTTTAGTCTTGTCGAAAACAACCTGGCAACACTGCAGATTGTGAGGGTGGTCACTTTCCCTAGCTCAGCACATAAACAAACAGTGTGGTGGTGCGTCTTGAAAACCAACTGATACCCTGCCTTGTCCTTCAGTGTTTACTGTTCGAGTGTGGGCCAATCACAAGCGTTAACTTCCAAAACATTAAACAGAGTTGTTTATATTCACAAACTATGTCAATTCCCTGACTAACCTCAACTCAACATTGTATACTTACCTTCTGTCCAAGACAGCAGCTAGGAGTACTCCTTTCAAGTGGTTAATTATTTTGTAACCCTCTGTGATGTCCTATGATTACTACTGAAGCTATGTCAGAAATAACTTGCTCTATGCATCTTACAAGTAACAAACTGGTATCTTCTTACATTCTTGTGGTATTACACATCCAATTTGGATAAAAAAAACATTTATTTTTTCGAAATCAACAGATCAAAGAACAAAATGCCCTGGAGCTTCCTGAGGGTTTGAAATGCTACCCAATACAGGCCACACCTTTGGTTCTTCATGTAACCAAGTTGGTCCTTCCCACCATAATTTGTCATTTATAAGATTCTCGGGAAACACACCCCTTGATATCAAATCTGCTGGGTTGTGTTGTGAAGGAACATGTCTCCATACTGCATTTTCAGAAATATCTTGAATCTCAGAAACTCTATTAGCTACAAAAGTTTTCCATTGTGTTGAAGGTGCTGACAACCATGACAATACCACAGTAGAAACTGTCCACAAGTATACGTGCTTAAATGATAAGTTCAGTGCCTTTTTTACTTTTTCCAATAGACGAGCAAGAAGCAATGCACCACATAATTCTAAACGTGGAAGTGATAATTTTAGTGGTGCAACTCGAGACTTGGCACAAAGAAGTTTTGCACATGTAACTCCTTTCTTATTTGATGAATGGACATATATGCATCCGCCATATGCCTTTTCTGAAGCATCGCAAAAACCATGTAACTCTATATTGCCTACAGAATCATAACCAACTACTTTGCGATCTATGCAAATGTTATCAATCAAATGAAGTTGGTTGTGGAGCTTCTTCCAATCTGTAGCCAATTCTTCTGATATGGGTTGGTCCCACATTAATTTCTCTTGCCATAACCTCTGTAGAAACATCTTGCATATAATAACAATATGGCTTATGAGGCCTAAGGGATCAAATATACCAGAAACTATTGACAATACTACTCTTTTTGTAAATGCTTGTGCGTAGCAGTTAATTTTAAGACTTCTTGCAATCTGAAACTTGTCCTCAGTAGAATGCCATAGTAGTCCAAGTGTTTTCACTCCAGTTTTGTCAAGCTGTAATGGTAAACTAGTTTCTCTTTGGTCTGGTGTGCACCATAGGGGCTTAGGTACAATCGTGAAAGGGGGGGGGGGGGGGGGGGGGGGGAAGGAATTGAAGAGAAGAGAGCACTAAAAATTTCAAGAACTATAACATTTATGGATCAATAAATTATACATTTGTTAACAGGAATGATTAATCGGTATAGCAAACCTTTAAACAGAAATGGAAGCCGAAACACAACAGAAATACAGGTGAAAACAAAACCAATTTACATAACCCCATTCAACTCCCTCTCAAAGCGAGGAGTTGGGCAGTCTTCAAGCCTATCTGAAAATGCCTAAATGTTTCGCGTGGATATCCTACGGGTTACAAGAATTACTTGTTACAAGATTACATTTAATTCGTCCGCATTAGAAGCACCTCCCAGGCAAGTAACGGTCTGAAAACCAATCTGTATTTCACGGCCTGAGCCCTAGTTAAAACCAAACAACTTACCCCGCACGCCGAGAAAGGAGCTCTCCGACTGACTGTCTCTACCACCGTCAGACCGAGAGGAAACCCATAGAAAAAACACTAGCGCAACCCAGCGGGGAAAACAAGAGTCGCGAAACAAAAGGAGGTGCCTCCATAAAACAAAATAAGTGCGATCAGCACAGGTGTAATGTTAGTTAATATAACTCAGAATAATTGCTGGACCACTTACGCAACAAAAATCCACCCTTTGATAACATGGCTACCAATTCCTTCTGAAGTTTTTGTGCCTCAGGTAAGGTTGCACATCCTGAAATACAATCATCAACATAAAAATCATTCAATGCAATTGCAGCAGCCTTTGGAACCTTATGTACTTCATCATGAGCCAATTGCTGCAGGCAACGAATAGCTAGAAATGGAGAACAAGCCATACCATACGTTACAGTCTTCAGCTGATACTCTTGTACTGGAGCTGTACGGTCCTTTCTCCACAGTATTCTTTGATATACTTGATCATCTGGATGTAACCAAATTTGTCTATACATTTTGGCAACATCAGCAGTAAATGCTACTTCATGTGTCCTAAATCTTAGGATGATAGAACAAATGTCCTGTTGAATAGTAGGACCAACATACAATAAATCATTCACTGAAATTCCATTCTTGGAAGCTGCAGAACAGTCAAAAACTACTCTTGTCTTCGTAGTTGAGCTGTCTGTCTTAAGTACTGCATGATGAGGCATATAATAACAAAGTCCTGTAGTGGGTCTTGCAGCTTGCATGTGACCCAGTGCTTCATATTCTTGTAAAAAATGCACATAATCTTCCTTCAATGTTTGGTTCTTGATTAGTTTTCTTTCTAACTGATGTAATCTTCTTGCGGCCATCATCTTAGACTCATCTAACTTCTTAGGATCTTCTTTAAATGGAAGTCGAACCACAAATCTTCCTGATGAATCTCTTGTTGTATTCTGGGTGAAATGAGCCTCACATGCTTTATCATCCTTTGTTTTTGGAGTGTGATTCAATTCCTCAATCTCCCAGAATTTCTGCAATTGGTGCTGTATACTGACTTCAGTCTTAGCGAAACATGATACTACCGGCAGCCGTGGAATATTACAGGATCTTCCATAGTCTGAATATTTTCCTGCAAGTACCCAACCAAACTCTGTTTCCATTAAAACAGGATAATTATTATCACGATGTAATTTACCTTGGCGCTGAATGTATGAACAGACTTCTGCTCCCAACAGAATATCTATCTTTCCAGGCTCATGAAATTTAGGATCAGCAAATGAAATATTCCTAGGTAATTTCCAATTACTGCAGTCAATTTTCTCTACAGGCAGATTTTCTGTCACCTTGGGTAAAATTAAGCAATCTGCTGACATAACAAAGTCAGTTACAAATGATCCAATTTTGATGCAAATTCCATGTTTGGTTTCTGAAACTGTATTGCCAATTCCTTGAACAGGTTTAGGATCATGATGTCGTTTAAGTCTTAACCTCTGAGCGCAGGCCTCTGATATGAAACATGACTGAGAACCGGTATCTAGCAAAGCTCTACACGTCTGCCAAATACCCTTGTGATTTTTAACCTTAATCAATGCTGTAGACAACAAAATGTGTTTACAAGGTTCAAATTTCAATGCTCAGTAGCTATTTACACCATTATCTGTGTGCAAGGGATCATAACTTGAATAACCTTCATTGTTACTGGAACTGTATTGCTGTTTGGAAGCATCAAAATGTACTGAAGTGTGGTGCCTTTTACCACAGGTGCGACAATTCGATGATTTACAATTTCTGACTGTATGACCAGAGAGTAAGCAGCTAAAACACAGGTTGGCATCCTTAACAAAAGCTCTGCGTTCTAATACAGGAGCCTGAAAAAATGCCTTACATTTTGATAAGGCATGTGAAGAATTACAATATGCACAGTTTAAGGCTGTAACAGCATAAGCCTGTTGAAAACTGGATTTGTGTTTGTGATTGCATTTAAATTACTCATGGTTTGATTTATTAAGACCCTAAGTTCCTTTGCAGATGATTTGTGAGCAGCGGGTAAACTCAACAAACGTGCAAGATGAGCTGAGGTAATAAGTCTCAAATTGTCATAACGATTGCTAATAGTTTCCAATGCAACCTTGAAATTACAACTTGTGACAGGAATGTTAGCTATTAAATTATGTGCTTCTCCTGTTAGTGAAGAGAGAAGGTAGTGAAACCTCTGAATATCATCTAAAGTTTCATTGTTAACAACTAGGCTCTCAAAGGTATCAATAAACTGCTTAAAGTTTGTTATATCACCATTAAATGAAGGTATTTTAAGAGTTGGCAGTTTTATTGCCTTCATAGCGCTCCTTGTATGTGACAAGGGAGGGCTAACAGAACTTGCTAACATTTCCATCTGCACTTTGAGCTAATAATTTAACCAAAGTTACTTCTAAGCTAAAGTACATCAATTCAAAACTTTCTCTGTCAGCAGAATGACTCTCAACATTTTCAAACAATTCTAATTGAGATTGTGCCTCTTCAAATTTATCCCTAATTTTAGGCAATTCCTTGACTCTTACCTCAATTGAATAAATTTCTGAGCCAGTTTGAAATTCATTAACAAATTTGGCAAGGTGAGTAAGACTTGCTTTCGCCACGGCTCATTTTGTAATTAATAGCTTCTTAGTTTGCTCTTCCATAATATTAGTCCCACAGCAATAAATATGACCCAGTTTGTTCCACCAAAGTGTTATAATTAAATATCGAGTGAAGGACAGCAATGAAAAGTGAACAAAGGAATGGTATGGAACTAATTATAGAAGATATAATGCAATGAGTCAATGTTGCTAATACAGAGAGCCAGTCAAGGTAGGCTAAATAGCTAGTAACTAGATAATGGCTAACCTTTTATACAATCACTCTTGCCTGGTGCTGATGTTGCATTAGTAATTACTCCGGCCGCTTCGATTTCCCTCTTGATGCCGGCGTGAAGAAGATAAGATGGTTTCCATTATGTACATTACAAGTGCGTATCAATATTTTCAATTACTGTACGGCTTGCTGGCAATCTATAGCAGTATCCGGCCCGGAGGACTATATGTTACCCTCATGGTAATAAAATGGACTGTATCCTTTTTGATCATTTATTCTACAACGTTGTTTACATAGTACATAGATACCTCTCTTGGCAACCATCAAAACAGGCTAGCCAACCTTTCGACCGCAATTCAAGTATCAGTCACTGAACAGGATTAGCGCGTCACCTGATTGACTAACCAGCCAATCAGCATGTACGGGCACTGCCCGCTCATGGACCAATCCCTACCAACCATCCATCTTGCCCCTATAAATACCCCTGATTCCACTAAACATTCCCAGAGTATTAAATCCCTGTAGACCAAAACATCATACTATCGCGCAGGTTAAGCCGTATAACGGCTAGGTACTGCGGTAAAGACACTCGGGTGGGGGAATAGCTTCCCCACTCGACTCGAACTGCCTCTGGACTTTTTCATCTTTCTTGAAGATGGCCATGGAGTCTACAATGGCCGAAAGCTTGACATTTATAAACCTAGCACGGCTGATCACCCATGAAGCCTTGATCCATAACGATTGCAGTGAAAGCTTCAAATCTTACATTATATTTCATTTGTTACATTGTGCTCTATGATGAGTTCCAGAAAATGCTTCTTATTTTCTTTACCCATCAAATGTCTGTGTAATGCTCATGGAATGATCGCATACTCTGCATGTCATTATCTCACAGTATGTATGTATGTATATACTGAAGATAGATAAGCTGCTATAGGTCGCTAGTTCATTCTTGATGAATGTCCTTCAACAAAGCTACAGTGATCCAGCCTACTCTATATAATTGGTGAGCATTTAGTTTGTTATAACAAATGGCCCTGTTTCCATGTGTTGTGTTTCTGAGTACAGATGACTGCACATTTTGTGTGGCTTGGGTATATGCCATTGTCAGTGTTTTAATGAGAGGTGCTTATTTATTAACGTAACAATGCTTCATGGGGATCTGGACCCACCACCCTATCCTGAAATATCCTTTAAACATCAATAAGAAATTCTAAAATTCTAATTTGGACAATTTGAAAAGTCAGCGGTCACTGATCATGCTATAGAAGCGGAGGGGGAGCATGTCATCAAGTTTCAGGATACCAGCATTCTATCTAACATCTCACACTACCATGCTCAACTACAGCGCGAAGCCATAGAAATTTATAAACATTCCAATAACTTCAATAGGAAAGAGGAAGCCCTTAAGCTCAACAAAACTTGGTACCCCGTCATCGATAACATTAAACAACACAGACAGTCAAGCAACACAAACCGATCAGAATCTAGTAGCGCCCGAGATGCAGCTAGCCCCCTCCCACCAACCACACTGCCTCAGCGAGCCCCGAGCCAATCAGAGAAGACCCCTCTGTGTATAAATTCCGCATCCCAGACAGTCAACGCCTCAGACACAACTGTACCTTCACCAAGAAGACTTCGACCACACCACCGATGATGTCCATCGCAGTAGTGGACGAAACATCTGGACCAAGTTACTTCAGCAGACCACGGCAAATCAGCCCGGAAGACTCTTTTAGAATTTCGAACACCGGCCGTGAAAGCCTACGCCTACTCATCAATAAGAAACTTAATCACAGAATTCTTTCGTGAAACAATTCTGTTTTAGCCTTTGGAAGTATGTTATGAAGCCATGTTGTTGGAAATCGTATGCAAAGCTTATATGTCTGTTGAAAGCGTAACCCATGCTGATTTGTAAGCTCCAGCCTGTAATAAAAGGATGTTTTTTATAAAAAGAGGAATGAAGCCAAGCAAAACACCCACTGTCCTTCCATAGTATCTGAAGCTATAGCCCAGTTTCAGGGTAAACATTGTAATTAATAACAGGTAATATAACTTTGTAATGAGTGAGTTTGGAGGAAGAACTGAAAGACATCAATAAGGTTTTGGACTTCACTACTACTACTCATGTGTTGGCACTTCCCTGAGCATGTGTGCAGTTATAACAGAATGGTGTTGTTTATTTACATTGTGTGACTGATATCATACATAAGAAAGTGTTACAACATGAGGGTGGATGGTCTCCAGGCTCTCGAACAGATCATATATGCTTTGCTATGTGTCATATGAACTTTCATTATTTGATCATCTTTGTTGTGCATGCAGTTTATAAAGTAAATATCAATCAGTGTCACAGTTATTTAGTTCCAGGTAAGTGTTCTCATGAGATTGTTGATTACTGCTTGATTTGCTTGTGAATAAACATGGAGAGGAAGATTGTGTATTTGCTAAAACACTTACTATTGTCTATCATGGCCATATAGCATTATATAACACTCATTTACTGTAGAACTTTTAACAGTACACTTTACAAGCAATAATTGACAATCATGATATATATTATATGCGTATGTGACTGTAATATCCACCTAAGTGACGCAGAGTGTGAAAAGTTCATAATACCAGAGTAATCGAGGTAATGCAGTCCACTCAAGGCATTATGGGAGTGTTTCTCTCCTGTTCAGCCCTTCCCTTACCTGTCCAGCTGTTGCCAACATTGCACTGCAAATGCAGCCAAATTGTGCTGCATGTGTGAAATTTCCATTGCACCCATTTTCCTCAGGTTTTCCAATTGTGTATAATCATTCCTCAAGTTGACCCACATTCCAATGGACATTTAACTTTCGGGTAAGCAAAGCGCTCATGATCTAGAGTGTCATAGGTTTTCCAGCAGTCACTGATTATTTTTGTTCCTGGGAAATTCTAGTCCTTTATTACTTGTTGGAGAGTTTCCTGCTTACTTTGTACAACAGGTGACCTTTATCTCCATGCTCCACACCAACAAACACACTTTGTCCTTGCACCTGGCATGTCCTATTGTACTTTGTGCACTAGTGTTTCTATTTGTCAATTTCTACAGTTTGTTCCTTTGCCAATTTACCTTTGCATGTCATCCAGTTCACACATACTTTGTGGTTGAATATGGACAAATACACAGCTGTATTAATGTCACATTGTAACTTCTCTGCAATAGCGTACTGATGTGAGAACAATAAACAATAGAGGAAGAAAAACATCACATTATGAATGCTCCATTTAGTGTTCCTGACTAAGGTATTTATTCTAGCTTGTTTCTTGAATGGCAAGTGACCATGTGTTGGAATAGTGAAGATTTCCTCCCTATTTCCTGCATATATCACTCTTTTATAGTTCCCTGCATTTTCATACATGGGCAACACCTACTTCTACTTCCTATTTGCTGCTACTCTGTTTCTTGGGTGTGGAAATGGCTGCAGTATCTGCTATATAAGCAGCTTTGTTGAGACATTGTGTATGTGACCTTGTAAGTAAATCAGGGCAATATCCTGTTCTTAAAACAGTAATTACGAACTCAGGATATGTATGCACTTAACTGGGATTTGCAAACATAAATATTTGTGAAGAAAAATTGCCTTTAGCACTTACATAATCTTAAACAACATGGATAACTTCTGCACCATTATGGAGTTTTAATTTTTTAATAATTTCAAAATAATGTTCTGTATTCTCATGTAGCCTTTGATATGCGTTAGAACATCTGACAGAAATAAGGTGGAAAAATATCACCAGTGAATAACTCCTGGTTCTGCAGTTTGATGAATAACTGTCCCATTTCATACCTAATGCATCAATTCCACATTTATCATCAGTACATTTGCAGTTGTCTAGAGATAAAAGACATTTTTATTATATATTCAGGATAAGCTTTTCCTCTAGATCCTTGTGGCTCTTAATTCCAGGCAAAATATTTTCCCATTCCATGAAATATCTGATGGTTCATGTTTATCTTCATCAAACTTTTCCTCAGGAGTGTCAAAACAGTTATAAATCATTTAACCCAATCTCAGACTCATTTCAATGGCTTGATTCCTTGACGTGATCTGCTACAGTAACAAATGAATCATCAGTCACATTCTGCCCATTGTTTCTTACTGAAGTGAAGTTACAGGTACCATTTCATTAGGTGTACTTGACATCTAAAGGTAAAACTGAATACGTTTAAATAAATAGCTCTGCAATGTGCATAAAATATATTATAAGATTACTATTTAGGAGTCAAATAAAATATGTAGCTGCTTCACAAAGCAGACTGGGTTTAGGAAACGTATCAGACCAGTGTGGCTGATATTCTCCCAGGAGTTCTTTTATATGCTAGTAAAGCTACTGACATAGGGCTGCCACTTTTGAGCCCAGTAAAATACACTGGTATGGAGGAGGTTTGAACCTGTGACCTTGGTGTCAGTAACTAAGCCCCTAACCAACTGAGACATCCAAACCAACATGCATGCAAACTGAGGCTGGTTCATTCCAATGTATCCTGTCTATACAATATTTATTGTTTACTAATGAAAAAGGTTCAAATTGCCAACAACTATCTCCTGTTTATAAAAAGAAAATGCTCAACTCTGATATCAAACAAGTATTTGCTTGGCAAAGCAGCTGAGAATAAAACCATCCCATTAGATCATTGTTCTTTGTTCAGTTGGTGCACATGTGCTGCTTTCAGTGTTTTTAAGGTTTTGAAACTGGATGCATCTGAACAGTTTAATTTGTGGGATGGAAAATGAGGAAATGACAGAGGCAAAGCATCAAATGCCATTAAGGTCCTTCTAAAATGGCAAAACATTCAAAGAAATAGCTGAAATATTAAATAGCCTTGCCTCTATAGTTAAGAGCATCATATACAGGTATAAACAAAGATAAAAAAAAGAACAGGTCAATCTTCAATTCTGACTCAGTGGGACAATGAAAAATAGTTGGAAACTTAAAACAAGTAGTTATATAAATACTTTAGTAAAAAAAGATATTTTGTTGTTCGACACTGTCAGTTGCCAGTATCACATCAGCATCGCTGGTGTGCCAGGATTTTGTTCCATGGGAGTTCTTTCACATGCCAGTAAATCTACTGACATGGAGCTGTTGTTTTTAAGCACACTTAAAAACATCAGTCTCGGCAGGATTTGAACCTGCAACCTTGCGATCAGTAGGCCAGCATGTAACCAACTAACACATCCAGACATACACTTATTTGTGTGATTGTATAGGAACACATGTCCACTTCTGTAGCATTATGGTAGCATGTCTGCCTCACTCCCAAGTGGTGGTGAGTTATCCAGATAAGGTCTTTTCTGAGGTTTTCTCTTATCCTGAGATGATGATTGTAAGGTAACAGGTCAATGGACCTCGGGTTCATTTGAGCATCATTTCACCCATTTCATTCGTTCACCATCCGATTTGACACTATGTTGTAGGATGTTACTAAAAAAAAGTACAGGTCCACAACAGAGAGTGAAAAGTAACAATTATTAGCCACATTAGCTTTATAAGTTATGACTGTATTGTGGGAATGAAACTGTACTGTGTTCTTGTTGATCATGCAGTGAAGTATATGGACTGTAGTATAAAATCAAAGTTGAATAGTATCAGATGAGTAAAATATCAATGTTAATTTTCTAATTTTCATTGTAAGGTCTTCTGTATTCAAGATAAAAAACTGGCTATTATAATATAATGAAAAGCATGTTTTACTATTTTGAATTAACATAACCATAAGTAGGAAAGCTGTGGATCTTTTTATGTTATACCTAACATATACCAAATTAACAATTGTTTTATACTACTTTATGTTGTCTGTTGAAAAGAAGCATAGTGCCAATTATCAGGAAGCAAACTCATGAATATTACTCATGTGTTTATTTTTTGGCAGACTTGCTACTGAAGTTTAAGAACAGAGCTGTTCAACTGCAGCAAGTATAGTAAAATGGATATCAAAGTTGAATCTTGTGTGCTGGACTTTTGTTCAGAGAATGAGAGAGATACCAAAGACCTCATAAAGGAAGTCAAGATTGAAACTATTACCAGTAGCAGTGGTACCAAACCAGAACTTGAAGATTCTACATATACAGGGACTGAGGAACATTATCTATTGGAATTTAATGAAACTGTCAGAGAAACTGAAATTGAAACCAAGATACATATTAAAGAAGAATATTGCTGCCTGAAAAGTGAAGATTCAAGTATTAATGATGGCATTAAGGTAAGTTCTGCAGAATAAGTGCATGAATTTTATTTTTATTTCTTTTCTTGATCATTAAATTTATTGCTTACTTAAGTGTTGATATAGTCATATTTCTAGTTTTCATTCTTAAAGACCAATTTAAATTTAAAGCTATACTGATCACTAATTATTCTTGTTGTTATTTACTTTTCCTATTATCAGTCTGTTTCTTACTAACAATACCTGGGCATCGTGATCTGAAATGCCATTTACAATACCAATTACATTATAATGTAGAATTTTTTTCTGCATCTAGAAAATGATCTATAGCTGTTGCAGTGTTTATATGAATTGTGGTCAGAAAGTGAATCCAAATGCAATGTGCGTAGCAGGGAGGTGAGGTTAGTCTTCATTTGACCATTGTTAAGTGTGCTTGCCTTAAGATGTGCACAATCTATTTTAGCATGCGAATGTAAATGTATGAAATGGCTATCTAATCTACATAGTTATAAATACTTGAAAATTCTCTTTGGAAGTTCTGTATCGTTAAAATATGTTATCTACCAAATTCTGTTTTTATTGTGACTCATTTTAAACTTTAAACCACCCTTTGTTCATTTTACTCTTGAAGTATAGTAGACTATTGTAAATCCAAGCCATTTTTATTTAAGTCTGTCATCGTTTAATCGCCACTCAATACCATATACAATTAGTGCACACCTGAATCATTTATTACACACTTTTGGGTCTCCATGCCTGTCATTAGTGTTGTTGTTAGCTAATGCTGGATTTCTGACAATGAAGCCATTAATCCTCTTGCTCTCCAATATTTTTCACTGATGGATGGGACACTAGAAGTGGCCGGGCATATTTGAAGATGGTCTCGATCCATTTCCTCTTGCAGATCGCATAGGGGACAGAGTGGTGAAGAATATATCCCAAATCTGTTTAAATGTTTTGCCAGACAATCATGTCCTGTAATCAACCTGAAGGTTGCAACTACTGTTTTTCGAGGATACTCAGGAATCACTGTTTGAATGTTTGGTAGTTCCCATCTTTTATTCTTTGATTTTTCATAGTAATATTTTGCAATAATTTTTTTGAATTCCGAGTTGACTAATCTTTTAGCTGCATAAAATGGTAGATTAACTATAGATTTTTGTACACCGCTGGTACCCTTTTTTGCAAGAAAATCAGCTTTCTCATTACCACTCAGTCCACAGTGAGCCGGTATCCATTGGAAGACTAGGTGTTTTTTAAGTGCTGTTAGATGGCTAAGCATCTTCCAACATTCTATAATAGTTTGGTTTTTTGGTGACAACTTGGAAGTAATTGCTATAATTGCTGCCCTGGAATCTGAGAGAATAACTGCTTGCTGAAAATGTGAAATTCTGTACAAAAGATTTTGTAGGGCCATTCGAATTGCTTCAATTTCTCCATCAAAGTTAGTAGTTCCATAACTTAAAGATTTGTAATAGGAAAAGAGGCACCTGCTCCATCTTGGTTTGATATCAATGATCCATCAGTATAAATATGGAACCACTCATGTTCTGGAAATCTAGTATGGATTGTCTCTAATGCCAATAATTTTAGAACACTAGTTGGAGTATCACTTTTTTTAACTTCTTCTGTCAGATGTAAATAATATGTGATGTCTAATGTATGTGTTGGATTGACTTTAGATATGAAGTTTTCCTTTTAATTAGGAAGGTGTACATCCTTCTTGATGCCTTGAATTTTGGAAAGAAAGCTCTCCTGAGTTTTTGCTATTGCTGTCTGTCATTAGTGTGTGAGGGCCTTTAGAGGCACAAAAGTATATTCACACAATTTAAAGAGGTTCAAAGAAGTTGTAAACAAAACCATGTGTCAAGGAACTGGCGGGTGTGCAAACTAAAAATGTTCATGCTTAGCTTGTTGTCTTCCTCTATATAACACAATTAAAACACAAGATCATTCAAACTCATTTATAAATAACTGAACCTTTGTACCAGAGGGTTTATGATGCTATGTGCAGGTGCTGCAGTTTGGTTCCAAATAAGCCGTTAATGTTTGCTTTGCTACATGTACAAGTATAACAAAATATTACCTTTGAGAAGGTAATTGCTGAGAATTCTCCATGACTGTGGAGAAACATATATCAGGAAAGTGGATAGAACACAGCTATGTTGTCTTAAATCATTCATCAATTTGTCTCTAGATAAAACAAACACTTGGAACAGTAAATAACTTTACCCTGTGTTAATGATTTAAGTTTATCTTTTATCATTTGTGCTATAGTGCTTTGTATAGTCCAAGTTGTCCCAAACCCGAGGTAACCTCACCCACCGTTACAAAGTTTAAATTAAATTATTTTATCGTTTAACAATACTGTCAATTGCCAGGATCTCATCAATGTTGCCACTGTGCCAGAATTTCATCCCCAGGAGTTCTTTTACATGGCAGTAAATGTACTGACATGTAGCTGTCGTGTTTAAGCACACTTAAAAACCATCAGTTTGGGCCTGATTTGAACATGTGACCTTGGGGTCAGTACGACAGCGTTTAACCACCTGAGTCATGCACACAACACCGTTACCAAGACTATTGAATTTTCTGTCCTGATATAGTGTTCAAAATAACTATTTAACTCAAAGTTATAACTACCCAATTAATGGTGAAAACAATGAATGCAACACCTTTTTTAAGCTATTTACAAGTAAAGTCTTTGGAAATTGCATATCATAAAATGCCTTAAGTGTTTTAATGGAAGAATGTTATGTATCTTGATTGCATGGCTTTTACATCAATTAATTTCTTCTCTGTAGATTATATAAAAAGTATTCAGTTTGTTTCTGTTCCTCATTTTGAAGATAAGAGTCATGGGGTTGAAGCAGGTCATTTGTTTTACAAATCAATTATTATGTTACAGGATGAAACACATGAAGACTAAGAGGTAGAACCGGAACTTAAAAATTCAATGCCACAACTGGGATTTGAACCACAGACCTTCCGCTTGCTATTGTCACAATAGCTCAGTGGTAGAGCGTCCGCCCGGCAAGCGGAAGGTCTGTGGTTCAAATCCCAGTTGTGGCATTGAATTTTTAAGTTCCGGTTCTACCTCTTAAACTTTGCCCACACACGGCTTGTGTGTTTAAAAACACCAACAGTAAGTTTGTTGGCATAAATAAATAATAATTACCATGTGAAGGTTATTTAATCCTGGGATACAAAGTACTTGCAATAGTAAGTCACCATTGGGGTAATTGTCTCTGATGTGAGATTGCCTTTGTGGTTTACCAGGAAAAAATACGAACTGACTTGAGAATTTAATGCCATTCTGGCAGTTTGTCACAATAGCTCAGTGGTAGAGCGTCCGCCCGGCAAGCGGAAGGTCTGTGGTTCAAATCCCAGTTGTGGCATTGAATTTTTAAGTTCCGGTTCTACCTCTTAAACTTTGCCCACACACGGCTTGTGTGTTTAAAAACACCAACAGTAAGTTTGTTGGCATAAATAAATAATAATTACCATGTGAAGGTTATTTAATCCTGGGATACAAAGTACTTGCAATAGTAAGTCACCATTGGGGTAATTGTCTCTGATGTGAGATTGCCTTTGTGGTTTACCAGGAAAAAATACGAACTGACTTGAGAATTTAATGCCATTCTGGCAGTTTGTCACAATAGCTCAGTGGTAGAGCGTCCGCCCGGCAAGCGGAAGGTCTGTGGTTCAAATCCCAGTTGTGGCATTGAATTTTTAAGTTCCGGTTCTACCTCTTAAACTTTGCCCACACACGGCTTGTGTGTTTAAAAACACCAACAGTAAGTTTGTTGGCATAAATAAATAATAATTAACATGAAGACTTTTTTTCCACAAGGTAAGTCATCTGGGTGATTCTTTGTACAAGGGACTACCTATTTCTAATAAATGTTCGTGACATTCCGTTTCAATGTTATGTATGGAAATGTTTTTTATACCTAATGATCACAGTGGAATAGCTTGATTAAGTTGCATAAGTAACTATCACCAGACACGTCATATTCCCTCTTAGTGTTAGATATGGAACTGTTCACTGAACATAATAAGAATAGCACAGTTATTTGATCAAATTATATAAGTAACTATCACCAAACACTGGACCATATTCCCTGTTAGTGTTAGATATGGAACTGTTCACTGAACATGAGTATAACACAGTTATTCCATCAAGTTGCATAAGTAACTATCACAAGACACATTGTCATATTCCCTTTTAGTGCTAAACATGGAACTGTTCACTGAACATAATAAGAATAAAAGTTATTTGATCAAGTTGTATCAGTAAATATCACCAGACAGATTGTATTACATATTTACTGTTTGTGCCAGAACAGTACTGTGATCATAATGAGCTGTGAATTTTGTTAGTTCTGAATAAAGTGTATGAAAGTTACCCAAATGATGGACCAACAAAGTCTTACCATACAATAATGTATTTTCTGGATGAGATTTATGAGGTAAAGTTTTAACTTTCCAGTACTTTTAGAATATGTTTTATAATAAGGCTGCAGCTGAAACATTTGGAGAATCAAATAAAGATAGTGATATCAGCATATGTTAAAGTAAACCAAAATCAGGCTCTCTTGTGCATACGTGAACAAGAGCAATCAATACGCCAGAAGAAAGGAGTTCTATAACGTTTGTGATGCCGACTTGCTTGCAAATTTCAAGAAAGACATCTCTTACTTCATTCCATCATGGGTTATTCATCAGCAGTCCACCATACTTTAAATACCATGGGCATTCAACAAGTCCCCATTGCAAATGCTTTGACATGAACTGACTTGTCATTGAATGCCTCCCCATTGTATTGTGCCACACCTGCACCAGCAAATACAGTCACCGCAATTGAAATCTTTACATAGTTAGTGCAAGGAAAATCTTTACGTAGACAATGTGCTCAGTTTGCTCTTATCCCGCCACTATACAAAGGAGCAGGCGAAGCTGCAAAACATATGATTCTTGAGTGCACAGTAGCAGCTTGCTTCTATTAGCAGGCCAGGTCTCAGTCAGTCTCTGGTATTTGTACAGAGTGTTTTGTTTCCAGTTTGTCATCGTAATTAAATTTTTAACCTGAGTGCTATTTTTAAAGTTGTGTATTTCTCATTATAATACAAATAATGGGATGCAAGAAGCTCACTTCTGAGGAGAAGACTCGTGCTTTAACTCTATTGGAAGTAGGTGCCACTGTGATTCGTGTAGCTGCCGATCTAAAGGTTTCAAGATGAGCTATTTATGACCTAAAAACAGCAGCAGCATCTTTTCCACCTGGCAACACACCAAGACAAAAGATCGGCTCAGGTGGTAAAAGAAAGACTTCAACAAGAACTGATGGCCTGCTAAAACGTGAAGTGATGGCTGATCCATGGATTACACTGGCAGGGTTAAAGAAAAAACACCCAGACCTTCTCAACAATGTTGCAATAAGGATCATTCAGCATCGACTTCAAAAAGACTTAGGTTTACCAAGTCGGTGTGCAGCCAAGAAGCCTCTTCTGACTGAAGCTATGAAGAAGAAAAGGATAAATTTTTGCAAGACATATCAGCACTGGACATCAGAGGACTGGCGTAAAGTAATGTTTTCTGATGAAAGCATTTTCAAACTGGTCAGAGGAAAGTCCAAAATGGTGAGGAGGCCAAAAAGTGTGTCGCGATATGATCCAAAGTTTACTGTCAAAACTGTTAAACATCCAGAAAGTGTGATGGTATGGGGTGCTTTTTAGTGGCAATTATGGTAGAGGTGGCTTGTACTTTCTCCCAAAGAATATCAGAATGAAGGGAAGTAACTATTTAGAAGTGTTACAACAGCATTTGATCACATTTTGGCCGATTCACCAGTGTCAGTACTTCATGCATGATGATGCCCCTGCACATAGGACAAAGATGGTTCAGAAGTTCCTGAAAGATAATAATATACCTGTACTTCAATGGCCTGGTAACTCTCCTGCCTAAATCCAATAGAAAATGCTTGGAATCAAATGAAAAATAAAATAGAAGAGCTGCAACCATCAAGTATTAAGGAGCTACAGGAAGTGTTGAAGTTGTGGGTGGAAATGGACAAAAAATATTTTGAATATCTAGCAGACTCAATGCCTAGGAGACTCCTGAAAGTGATAAAAGTTAAGGGAAATATGACCAAGTACTAATTGTACGCACAAGTTAAAAATAAAACCATGTAAAGTCGGTATTTGTTGTTTTTATTACCTTGTAAAGGTTTCCATTGCGGCGACTGTATATTGTCAGCCATGTCGATGGTAGGTCCCAAAATGTTCATTAGCACTAGCGATCCTGTCAACAAACATAAGTCCTGTCCTAAACATAAGGTGAGTAACCATGTCTTCAAAGAAGTCCCAGTCTCTCTCAGTGAGCTGCAGGGGATCTTCCAACTTCCAGACATCAAAGGCGTCACAAGAGGATGCGACTTACACTATCATTGGTCCAAAGGTGGCCGAAGTAACAAAAATCAAGACAGCACATTCATACTATGAAAATAGTCCAGTGGAATGTTAAGGGGTCCCAGTATTGCCTTAAATCATCTGTCTACAAGAAACTCATTAGCAGCCTAATCACAGTTTACTCTTTCATGATGTTTCAGCATTTAGACATGACCAGCTGGTTAGAAAGCAGCAGTGTGTTGCTACTGTGGTGGTGCATAATATCTCTATCACTTGCACATCCCTTAACACACTGCTGCAAACTATGGGGGTATGTCTACAGCTGCTTTGCCGCAGTTTCACTATTTGCAACTGCTGTCTGCCACCAATCATGATCGCACAAGAGAACTATCTTTGGGCTCTTTTGGCACAGATAATGAAATTAATTAAAAAATGAAACTATTGATAGTGGAAAGATAATATTTAGCGACAGCATCACCTGTCTTTGGTAAGTTGTGAGTATTAAAAAGACAGACCAAAGTTTCCTAAATCATTTATTCACATCTTCAGTGTTACTTTGTTTATTATGGTGGCAATCATTACCGATACTTGGTGACATTGTTTCCTATCATATTACCAACTATTGAAGCAAAATGAATATGTTGAGAATCATCAGGTGCTGTTTGAAAATTCATTATGTGGTTCTATTCTTCTTAAGAAGCTACTACATCTGTGGGTCCATTTAATTCTTTTAATAATTTAACCTGTGGATTTATTTGCTGATTAAATGACCGAAAGTTATCTCCCTTAGCTGATTTATTAATTTGCTTATAATTAGTATTTCTATAATTTTCTTTTATTCTAGTTTGCAAATAACATTTACTTTCACAAATGTAAACCTTGTCACAATTCCTCTTTTTTTCTTTACCCAATTACCCTCCCCTTATGTAGGACTTAAATCCTCTGGGACTTACAAGCCTGTGCCTAGGGTCAGACACCTGTCGGAGAGCAGAGAAACCTATGGACTGTACAGAGTGAAGACCTGGTTCAGGTGGTCAGCCAAGCACCAGGTATGATAGTGACAAAGAGGATGATATGAAATGCAGGTTAAGTGGATGATTGGAAAGGTGATAATGAAGTAATTGGAGAGAGAGGCAGGGGAAGCAAGAGAAAACCCACCCAGATGCTGCTTCGTCCACCACCTATATCACATGTGGGTTCTTGGAATCAAACCTGGGCTGCCTAGGTGGTAGACAAACAGTGCAACTGCTCTACTATGGTGCCGCCTCCCTATCCTAATACAGACATCTAAATTGATAAGTGCCAAATTTGTTATAATTTGAAATGTAGCAAACTTTTTATTTAAATTGATTATTGCAAAGAAGAAAAATTATTCCATGCTCTTTAAACATTTTTGTGGATTTTCTTACAAGCCCAGGGATGGTAAGTAAACTGTTTAAAGACAGTCATTTTTATTTTCTTGAGGGTAGAAACTTCTTTTGTGCTCTTTTGCTATTAAAATTTCTTATTTTCTGTATGTAAAATCTGCATCACAAACATTAATTAATGCAGTGTTGATAAAGTGTGTACATTTTCTGATACATTCTTTGTTATTTGGTTGTGCATTTATTAACTTATACGAGTAAATTAAACAAATAGAAAAAGCACATTTATGTGGGTGAGGTTTAACAATTTTATTTGTGTGTAAATATGCATGGGAGTTGGTTTCCTGTAAAAGCCATAACTCAGTTTATTGTTATGTTAATAAGAAACAGTAATGCTAAAGATGTGAATGAAACTTTGCTCTGTCTTTGGAGGTATTCAGAACTCAAAAGATAACTGAATCTTAGTCTAAATGCTCATTGTATTTGCTGAATCATTGCTGGTCAAGAAGTCTGCATAATCGGCTGAGAGCGATGGTGCACTGACCATGTCCCAACAGCTAATATTGCACCCCACCCATGATGCCTGTGGCAGACACAATATTCAGCCAGTAGGCCTTGACCTGGATGGGCTATTAGTTATTACACAATGGGTTTACGTTACATTGAATTGCTGATTTTCTTTGATTCTCACTCTTATTTTCATCAATTTCCAAGCTATTATCTCTATTGTGTGAAATGCCTTATCATTGTACGAGGACATATATTCATCCCTTTTTTCACCCAACTATGTATGAATGTTGTGTATGATCTATGACGTTATCTGTGTTGTTTCTCCTCTCTGAAGACTGCTTAGAACTCTGATAATTTGTCTTCTACAGTTCATTTTTAACCTGTCGTCCAGTATTCCTGTGTACACATTGCAAGGTCATCCCCATATATATCTGGATTTTTTATTGCTCCTTTCTCATTAAGAGTGAACATATAATATTGAAAATATATTAAAGTAAAAAAGAAAATTACAGCTACACTGTTGCATACTTTGGTATCAGAGGAGCAGAAAATGCACACTTTACACACAATAATTAAAAACAGAGAACTAGTTTACATAATCATTCCATCTATATTTGCAAAAGCATAGTTGCTTGCACTTCTAGGCAAGAAAATAATTTGAAACTGACCAACTCATTACTTGTTCACATTTAACTCTTTGTTTTCAAAATTAGTAATCCCTTATAACTTGTAATTGAATCCATAATAACAGCATACTGAAACACTTGCAACTGTCATGAAATTATTCTATTTCTCATGTGTATGTGGAAAATGAATACTCGTGTTATCTTCAACCTGTTATTTTCATTGCTGTGTTCTGGCCGTTACTGACAGAGATATGTCTATATTTCAGTTTATACACATTGGATGCTTCCAGTTATACATCAGATTTACTCTCCAGTGAAGACTTAGGAAACGACATAAGTTTTAGTATGAACAAGGATGGTCCAAAATGTAAAAGTCATACAAAATCCAAAAGTCAGAAAAGTGCAATAACTAATATATCTTTGAAACATTTGAAAACACAGAAATTGAATCATGAGGGCATAAAGCAACATAAATGTAACATTTGTAACAGGGCTTTTCCTTACTTATCAGATTTGAAAAAACACGAATTGAGTCATCAGGACATAAAAACACACAAATGTAACATTTGTAATAGAGCTTTTAAGCATTCATCACATTTGAAAAGACACATATTGACTCATGAAGGTACAAAAACACACAAGTGTAACGTTTGTAACAAGGCTTTTAGTGCATTATCAAATTTGAAGTCACACAAACTGATTCATGACGGTATAAAGCCACACATGTGTAACATTTGTAACAGGGCTTTTACTCAGGCCTGAAATTTGAAAACACACAAATTGAGACATCAGGACATAAAGCCACACAAATGCAACATTTGTGGCAAGGCTTTTACTGTGGTCTCAAATTTGAAAACACACAAATTTATTCATCAGGACATAAAGTCACACAAATGTAACATTTGTGACAAGGCTTTTACCCAATTATCAGATTTGAAAAGACACATATTGATTCATGAGGGCATAAAACCACACAAGTGTAACTTTTGTAATAAGGCTTTTACTCAGTTGGCACATTTGAAAAAACATAACTTTGTTCATGTGGGCATAAAACTGCACAAATGTAAAATTTGTAACAAGACTTTTATTGATTCATCACATTTGAAAAGACATAAATTAATTCACGGTGGTATAAAGCCACACAAGTGTATTATTTGTAACAAGTCCTTTACTCAGTTATCAAGTTTGAAAAAACATAAATCTGTTCACAAGGATAAATAGCTATGCGAGTATAACATTGGTGACAAAGTTTTTATTCAGTTATCAGATTCGAAGAGACATTCATTCAGCAGGAAAAATAACCACAGTATAGTAACATTTATGAGTAGGATACCCTCAGCTGTTAAATTTTGGAATCCTTTAATCAGTTCACAATGTCAAGGTCTATGATGAAGTAAGGTATTATGTGTTAGAATCAGAATGCAGAAAAGACTAAGAACTACAGAATATATATTGTACATTGGGCAATTTGAACACAGTATTTAACAATACTGCATGTGGAATTCAAGAAGTCAGATCCTTTTATGACAGTAAGAATTTATTCTTTTTTCTAGCATAGTATTAAAAGTTAGAACCTTTAGTGTCTTGTACTTCAGTTTGTGTCAAAAATAGTATTTATATGTAAGAAGAAAGGAAGAAGAGCAGTTGTTTTGAAAAAACAATTAGAATAATTTGAATTCAGTTTTAAGATTGTGTTACAATCAAATATTCTAGAATGTACTAATTTACCATCTGCAATTTTAAATCTCGAAAATGTAGAGCTTGGTCAAGCATGTTCTCTTGTTCAGAAACCAGCTAGTAATTTATCTTATCAAAATAATTTTGAGAAAATGTCATCAGCTACAGCTTTTTCAAAGAAATGGGGCCTTTGACTACAATTTTAGGGTAAAAGAGTTGAAAATGCGAAAAAGCATTTTTATAAATTGTGTCAGGACGAGTGGTTCATAGATCAAAATATGTATTTAACACCGTTGCTTTTAATGGTTGTTTGGACATTATTGTAACCCAGTGGAAAAGAAGATTTGAGGGTATCTATAATGTTTACAATATTATCTTCAAAGTATTTATCCAAAAATTTCTAAACTCTGGTTACCCCGAAGAGATTCACAATGTAGTAGTGGTTCAACATGAATATGAGCAAAATATATACAGTGAATTCCTAGATAATGTGATAAGTTTAAAAAATGCTGTGAAAGGAGAAATAACTTCACTAACTTCGGTAACTTGCATAACAAGGCTATCCGTAATAAAGAATTCAATCATAGCTGCTAACATTCCAGATTTATGAAAAGTGGCCTGCATCTGTGATAGTGCATCTGCCTCATGTCATAAGTTAGCATTCAGATTAGGGTGAGTTGTATGGATAAGGTATTTCAGAGATATTTTCCCTTAAACTTAGAAGACACGTGTTAGTAACTTAATTTCATTCATTCTCCAATATTATGTCACGTTGAAGGAAGTTAATACCTCCCAAAAAATATGACAGTCTACAGGAGAGAGATATCAGTCTTTCTGCATCATAGAAAGAGGCAGTTTGTATTGGGAATCCAAAGTTCTTTATTAAAGAGACAATTGAATTAATTTGTATTTGAATTCATTGATACATGGAGAAAAGCATACAGTATGTTCTATATATTTATTTATGCCAACAAACGTACTGTTGGCGTTTTTAAACACACAAGCCGTGTGTGGGCAATGTTTGAGAGGTAGAACTGGAACTTGAATTTAGAATTTTACATTCTATATTGCATAAGAGAGACATTGTTAGTACCTATGACACTATACAATGTGTCAGAAACAAAAATGAGTAAAAAGCTTATCCCTTATTTTACTAAAATAAATACATTAACGATTACAGGCCCTAATGATCTATATGTCGACGGGTCCTTAAACACAACTCAGTCACTTACCCATTAATGATTACATAAATGGTGCAGCGAAGAATATATGACTCTGGAAAATATTCTCATTGTTGTATGGCAATTTCATTTATAAAATAAAACACCAGTTTTATTTGTTCTGGTATAGACAGCATTCATTTACATTAGTATTTCCTTTATTTGGTTAGTGGCTGAAATTTGCATCTAAGTGCTCAAGCACTTTTCGATAATGGCCCTGCATTAGTGCAGCAAACTAGCAATTTAATATACAATTGAAGTGTTTTGTGTATTTCTATGCTTTGTGTCACTTATATGTGAGAAGCAGTCACCTAACATGATAATCTTTATCGTCAAAGTAAACAATAACTCACTTGCTTTGCTAGTGCTATGTTTTCATCTTGAGCATGATTTAGGATATCTTAGGTGACTCGTACAGTGTGTTAAGAGTTCTACTTTCCTGGATTAAGGAGGAAACATATAATATATCTGATAATGTTCTTTCACACTAGCCTTGTGTATGCAGTGAGTTGCAAGGGTTAATCGGATTTCAAATATTCAATGTCACTTGCTCGTATGATGTCTTACAATCCAGCATCTTTGTGTGGCAAATGACTGCAATGTTGACAGCTGCCTCCCAGAAATTTGATATATACATTTTACTGTCTCTGTGAACATTGTTTTGACATTCTATGATGAATTATTGCTGAAGGTTGCAATGGTTATATAATAGAAAACAAGATAAAATAAGCGAATGGAACACGGCTCCCCCCTCCGCTCAGACAAAGAAAACGGAACACGCCCTACTGCATTTAAAGCAGGGGAAGACGGGTATCGCTCGAGGCTGACGTGAATATCAGCAGGACCTCCTAAATACCGGACCTGACACTGGGATTCAAGATGGCGGCCTATGTGGTGGGAACTACTTATGAACAACTCGTCTATAGGCTACGATTTCAACGCAGTAAAATAAAAATGTGGTGTAATAACACGCCTATTTTGTGAATATGGGCTGTGTTAAAAACAAAACCACTGTCTGAAACATAACCTCAAGTAAACAAAAAAGAATGACATTTAATATTAAACAATAACCCATGGGCAATGAAATATATAACCTTAAATAACATTCATGCAATCTACAATTTTACATGCCATTATGTAACTGCATTACACACTCAAATTACAAAGAAAATAGATAAAACTGCAAGCAGTATGTTACTTAAATAAAACAGAAATGTTGACATTGAGTTGACTCAGAATTATTAATCATTGTTTACACTGTTTTTCACACCGTACCATGTACATAATCTTATATACCTACACAAAACATATACTGGATTGCTCATATACAAATGCTGCTATTTAGAATAACCTAAAGTTACCTACTAAATTCAAAACTTTAGGGTGGAATTTTGCTTTTACTGAAAACTTATGATTACTCAGTTTGCAACAACTCAGCACTTCATGCCACTTCATTTTACATGGGGAATCCACAAAAGCAGATGAAATATTAACAATAATATCCAGTGGCGGCTCGCAGTCAAAATTTTAGGGTAGGCAAAGTGTAACAGCAACAACAACAACAACAACAACAACAACAATAATAATAATAATAATAATAATAATAATAATAATAATAATAATAATAATAATAATAATAATAATAATAATAATAATAATAATAATAATAATAATAATAATAATAATAATAATAATAATAATAATAATAATAATAATAATAATAATAATAATAATAATAATAATAATAATAATAATAATAATAATAATAATAATAATAATAATAATAATAAACACCGTTTATCAGAAATATAGGGGGCGAAGTCATTGCGGATAACGCAAACAATATGTTGTTTGGTTGTTTAATAAGAGCAGAGTGAATGAGTGTGAGTTAGGAACGAATTACAGCCAAAACTAAAATCATGAGTGTCGGCAGTCTTTTTTCCAGGGGGGGGGCACATGTTGAAAATTTGCAATCATATAATATTGAATCATTATTTTACTGTCAAAATTTATAGTACTTGTTGCAGATAACCGTATTAATTTGTGCTAAACAAACATTGTTCTTTACATCAAAATTAAAATAATAGTTTAATAGTCAGTAACTGACTGCACATTATGTTCACCAACTTCCAAGGGGGGGCCGTGGCCCCCCTTGCCCCCGCTTCGCGACGCCCATGACTAAAATGGATTAAGAAATTGAAAAATTCTGACTGCAGCTTTATGTTAAATAGCTAAAACACTCCTCTTTTCATTGTCAGTGCGCCGCGAAAGCGGAATTTGTAATAGTTCACTAATTAAGTCGGTCATACTGGTATTACACAGAGTGATAATGACACGATTCAGGTCTCTGAGATCTTCGTTCGTGGAGTGTGGCTGTTCGGAAAATGTCGCATAAATTCGGATTTAGGCAGGCAAGTGTTCGGATTGCCTGGCAGACGCGTCTACGCATGCTCGGAGTGTATATACAGACCGAATGTTTCTTTATCCCTGTTCAAGGGCCTCGTACTGAGGAAATGGGGCCGGGCAGGCAGAGGTTAAGCTAGCCTGCTCTCCACTACCCAGGTTCCATACGTATAATTTCTGCCGCGCGTTTCAAACACGCAGCGCAGTTTTGATGAATCGGAATTGAGATTAAAGGATTTGACCATGCGCTGGTCATTATAACGAAGAAAACTTTTCTTGAACTGCAATTTAGGGGAAAATGACGGTTCAAATGATAAAATGCAGAATCATAGTTACATTATTTGTTGATGTATTACGATAGGGTAGGCAATGCCTACCCTGCCTACCCTGAGGAGCCGCGCCTGATAATATCCCTAAAACAGCACTTTAAATGAAATATATGAAATACATAACCTTAAATCAGCATTGTAAAGCAGCTTTGCTATAGTCTATAGTTTTACATGCAGCAACATAACATATTTCTTCTAAACTACAGCTACACATTTAAATTACAAAGACAAAAGATAATGTATAAATACAAGCAGCATACAACTTACATGGGTAAAACTGTAGGAGAGCGGCGTCTCGAAAGTATTGTCTTTCACTATTCACCATGTTATATACACACCGGCAACACACATAACACTGCAATTTATAGTAATTAAATACTGAATTTACAAGCGTTACGTTGCAATTTACCTTTTATTTTAACTGAAAGTTTCTCATTTTTAATTTGCATCCGGGAATGCAACAGTTACGGTGCATTGCCATGTTTGAGGTTAGGTTGAGATATGACTACAATAACGTACACTACTGGAACAGTTTTTCTTCAACAACCTCTCACCACTGTAATCGTGACACAAATTGTACTTGTAAACAGATAAATTAACCACACTATACGGCTAACGTAGCCATAGTCTTAGATGGAATACAATAAACCTGAACACGTGGATAACCCACGGCGCAGTCAACACGTTATTAATTCCTGTTCCCTATACTGCCCAAATAAAAGTTTTTAAACACTCGCTTTGCTAATATGAAGACAAACTTACATAGGAATTGTTATAAGAAACAATAACTCAAAGGCATAGAAAACAATACGAAGGATAGCGTGTGGAAACACCTCAGAAATCGCGACCAACAGCCGACGCCATTTTTGTACAACTTAGATGGCAGTGTCAGGTCCGTTAATCCAGAGGGTCCTGATATCAGGCTCTGACCCAGGGCGATCAGCTGATAGCCGGGAACCGGGTATGCTAACAAACATGGCTACCAGTGTGGAATGTTATGGGGCAACACGTGTTAGTTTTGTATAATTGAAAAGTTCTACTTGTTATAGTTTAACTATTAAACTAAAATGATTATTTTCATTTATAGTGTGTAATTTTAAGTGATTTAAGAAATGGTTAATTCCTCAGTGAAGTTATTCAAGAATCCATAACCTATATTGTAACATGGTGATACCGGTACTGAAAGGTATGTAATTCTACTTTTGTTTTAGATGTAGAATTGAACAATATGGGTCGACGTTGTAGTGTGTATCGATGTAAAACTAGTTAGGACAGTTTATATATATAAATGTAACACTTTGAAAGGACAAATCTACACCCAAAAACTGTTGAACTAAAGATGGTATGGGTTGGTTTTTGTTAAACCATTCTGGCAACAGTTAAATGCAATGAATGTTAACAAAACATTTACCAAGTTAATCAATAAATTTAGAAAACAGGCAGTAGCTAGGTCATTTACATTTACAATTTACATTACTAGGTCATTACCTTCATCAAAAAGGGAAAACTATTATACTTGGGTCAAATTTTGTCCTCTGTCTTTACTCACACATGATGGAATTATGTAGGCAACAACACCTAGGTTAATGTGTACCTATATGAATAGGATGACAGACTCCTGTGTTATCAAAATTTAGCCTGTGTTATCAGAGGCAGCATCCACACCTGCCATCAATAATAATATGCAACCCTAACCTAACTTTATAACATATCTCAACTCTTTCTCCACGTTTACAAATTCACACGGGTATCACAGCTTAGCCTTTTGTTGATAATTGCTATTTATGTGCAAATTTGCCAAACCAGCATGGTAAATGTTGATAGACTGAGTTTAATTAGTATTTTGCTTCAGTTTCTGGGATGCCTATCTAAAGGACAAATCCACACCCAAAAACTTCTTGGTATGGTCACCGTATGGGTTTTGTTAAACCCCAAAACAGTAAACTTTGTAAATATTTATAATTGTAAGTTAATGTTAATTGTAACCTGTAAGCCAGGTTCTTTGTACAGGCACCAGGCCAAACTTTCAATAAACAAAACTGAAACTGAGAAAACTATATATGCCCCGCTGATACTAAGTTAACATTTATAGATTCCATCATTAATAAATATTATGTAAGGTAAGTGGATATTTTGGTAAGTACTTTATACAAGTGATATTGAAAAATAAGTCTTCCAGCTTCTCCGGGGTAGGCAACATATCAATATTACCATTATTTTGATATGATTGACTAGTTATAATAATATATCGATTAGTCACAATGGGCCATTAAAAATCAAAATATTGAGGATGGAATATTTCCATTTACATGTATATATTCAGTTTCAATGGAATTAAGTTTGGCAATAACCACGTGCCTCATGTTTAAAATTTGATGATAATAACAGCAGCTATTGAGATCGGTAGTTAATCTTTATTATATTGATATGTGATTTATTATTTATGTAACGTATTATAATATTGTTTAGGTATTTTTGTTACGTGTTTTTATTTTCAATAATGAGTGACAATTCAATGGATATCACTTCCTTACGCTGTTCCTCCAAACGGGGAAGTCATAATCACGTTCGGCTTCGGTCGGTTCCCTTCGATCAGCTGTTCCAAAGATGACGCAATCGGGCCGTAACCTGTATGTCGCGCGAGCCTCGGGTATCGATGCTGTGACGTAAGTTCACTGAGCTTGCATGCTCCCATCGATGGCCAGTTGAATGTGTGACGTCACAGCGGTAAAGAGCGAGGCTTGCGCGAAATACAGGCTACGGCCCGATTGCGTCATCTTTGGAACAGCTGATTGAAGAGAACCGAAGCCGAACGTGAATATGACTTCCCCGTATGGAGGAACAGCGTAAGGAAGTGATATCCATTGAATTGTCACTCATTATTGAAAATAAAAACACGTAACAAAAATACCTAAACAATATTATAATACGTTACATAAATAGTAAATCACATATCAATATAATAAAAATTAAGCATCTATCTCAATAGCTGCTGTTATTATCATCAAATTGTAAACACGAGGCACGTGATTATTGCCAAACTTAATTCCACTGAAACTGAATATGTACATATCAATGGAAATATTCAATCCTCAATGTTTTGATTTTAATGGCCCATTGTGACTAACCGATATATTATTATAACTAGTCAATCATATTAAAATAATGGTACTATTGATATGTTGCCTACCCCGGAGAAGCCGGAGGACTTATTTTTCATCGTAATTTTAATGCTGACTGTTTCAATTACGGAATAGACACAGATTATAAATAATTACATTTCGACTTTATGCCATATATATAAAATTCTAGTTTATGTGAACAGTTATATAACGCAAATAGATCAGAAATAATAACTATTTTTCCTGAGCTAGAGGAGAGTTATACAGAACTATTAGGTAGACATTTCCGACATTTGCCGTTTCGCTTTTCTTTAACTAGTTTGTCAATGTTAGGGCGTAATGTACGGTACATTTGCAACCGAAGACTGCATGTTAGATTGTGATCTGACAATATGCTTCGGGATTTTGACTTAGGTTCATAACAGAGATAATTGTTCGCACACATACGTAGAACCAGACATACATAATATCCGTGCAACAAGGGCTCAAAAATCTGGTTTAAGGAACATTCTTATAAAAATCAGCCAAATCTTCCTTGTGTTTGTATTTGTCCTTCAGCAAATCGTCGCACTGTAAATATATTTATTCAATTTGCTACCTGCTAGGAACATTGTTAACATCCAATGAATACGGGGCCGCAAAGATCTGAAACGCAGGTGACAATGTTTCTGCATCCTGAACCCTGGTCTCAAACTGGTGTGAAACACGGGGAACTGAACACAAACACAAAACCACTACACACAACACTGCACAACGTCAACGAAAATAAAAAATAAAAACAAAATTCGCACTAATGTGGTTGAGATTTCTCACACAAATAACCTCAGACTAGGCTGAAGAGGATTTTCCCTGAACATGCCCAAATAACATTTTTCATATTGTCACTCATCGCATTATTGTCGGCACTACCGCAAAGGAGCCGAAGAAAGAGACAGAGAATGGCCGCATTGTTGGGGCGCTTGCCGAAAGAGAGAAAAGGATAGAGGCTTCTGGAATCTTCTGCTTTGTATTTCACCGCAATAACTGAACTTTGCAGAATAGTGCCTGGGAGATATAAATAGCGGTAAAGTGCGACAGACAGGGTCAGACGTATGTGAAGCGTTGAGGAGTCGTGCCGACGGAGAAGGGACAGTTGTGTTACTAGTTCGGAGCCGTGCTGTTGGTGAATGGGAAAAGACTTTTACTGTTGCAACGAGTGTACAAAGTTACTGTTTACGGAAATAAAAGTGTTTCTTTATATAGACTACATCTGTCGTCTTTACTTTACACCCAACCAAAGTCACAATATTCATTCAGTTTCGTGCAAGTAGCGCCGCTGATCTATGCAGCATAGCAATACACCGCTCTCGCCTGACGTCACACGAACGTTTTTTTTTTTTCATTTATTAGAAAAGTGTTGGCCTGGTGCCGGTACAATGAGCCCAGCTTACAGGCTATATTTAACATTTTTTTACATTTGGCTTTGTTTATATATACACTTTCTTCGGTGTCTACAAAAAACCCATACGGTGACCATCTGTAGGTCACCGAGAATAGTTTTCCTTTGCCTTTTTAAGTCCTGTTTCGTCTTTGTGTTATATATACATATGTACATACTTACAAATTATTTACAGACACATTCACGCACGCATTCACCCACGCACACTCTCACATACATACACACATCTTCACTGGACACACAGGAGATATGCGTCCCACCGCACTGCACTATTTACACTATGTACACTGTCCCACGGTGGCAGGTCCTGAACATTTTCCGAGGCGAGGGCCTCTGCCGGAACATGTATGTGGCCTAGGATCGAGGTTGCGTGGACGCGCATTAGTCGGCGAGCCGAGCCGCTTCTAGAACATTTTGATCCTATTATGCTTGCGGTGCTTCGGCTCGCCTTTGCCAATGTTGGCGATCACGTCGTTTTGGTGGTTTCTAATGCGCGTCCATGCAGCCGTTGCTCGTTTTTCAATTGCCTCCGGGATGAACGGGATCCGGGTTTCAAGGTGTAGTGTTTGGGTACTGGTGAGGAGTGGAACAGACAGGATTCTTCTGAGGGAGAGGTTTTGCAGGTTTGGAGCTGTTTCAGGGCGGTTTTGGAGGCATTAGCTCAGGCCATACATGCATACAGGACCACCGAGAGAATAAATGACCTATATAATATCAGTTTTGACTTCAGTCGCAACTGTTTACTGCGGAAGATGGGGCGCACAACTTTAGCCGCTGTCTGCCTTTATTGGCGCTATTTTTTATGTGGGTGGACCAACACATTGTACGGTCCAAGGTGACACCTAAGTATTTAACCTGCTGACGGCAGTGCAATATTTGACCACCGACCATTAGGTCCTTTGCCAAAGTGTGACGCCGCTTAGAGAAATGAATTAGCTGGCATTTTTCGGGGTTAATTTTGATTTTCCAGTCATGTTGCCATGAGAGAAAGTTGTTGACATAACGTTGCATTTCTGCAAGGCCGAAACGTGGATTTCTATGGTGGTTGTATATTGCAGTGTCGTCAGCATACATGGCGACCTTGCATCTGGCGTCCACTGGGAAGTCATTAGTGAATAATATGTACAGAAAAGGGGACATGATTGCCCCTTGTGGGACGCCAGCCCGCATCACTCGCTCCCGTGAGGAGGAGCGGCCCACTTGGAAGTAAAACTGCCGTTTTTCTAGAAAATTGTGCAGCAAGTATAGATAATTTTGAAGAGCCGGGAAATTGTGGTGCAGTTTGTAAATGAGGCCATTGTGCCAGCACCGGTCAAATGTGTCTTCTACGTCCAGAAATAGCGCCAACGTTGAAGCCCCATTGTTAAATTGCTCTGTTACGTTATCAGTTAGTCTGAGGAGCTGTAGTTCAGTGGAATGTCCTTCTCTAAAGCCAAATTGTGAATTTGAGAGTTCATGTGTTGCCGAGACTTGTTTTTGTAGTCGAGAAAGGATACATTTTTCAAGCAATTTACCAATAGTAGACAAAAGACTAATGGGTTGGTAGTTTTGCGGTTGTCTGGTGCTTCTCCCTTGCTTTGGGAGCATGATAACCTTAGCTCGTTTCCAAGTAGAGGGGAAATAGCCTTGCTGCAAACAGGCGTTAAATATCTAGTTAGTTGCACCAGAGCTTTTCTCGGGAGATGCTTAAGTTCCTCATACTAGCTGGCTCTTCGCTTAAATACGTCACACGGCCCGAAGTTGTCTTCCCCTGATTTAAAGTATGTACCAGTCAGGTTTGCCAACATTTTAAAGTAAAATTATCGTACCAGCAACTCAACATTATAGATTTGATTTCAAAATTATCGTACATCATAAACCAAATGCTACAACAATAAAAATAACAGTATATGACTTACGAAAATGTAATAGTGGTGATTTTCATGATATCCATTTCAAACATTGATGACGTCAACCAGTATTACAACTTCAGCTCTTATGTTTCTCGCACTATTCATCTGAAAGTGCATTTTCCTCAACCCTTGCAGTAGTATACAAATTTGTTGTTAAGATAAACCTTAACATCTTCTCGGTGACTTGCAGATTTTCGCATCTACACCATTTTTTCATAAACTGAGACGACCGAACAAGTTTATTTACCGTATGTAGTGCCAATCTGTTTCTAATTTTGGTTTTTATTAAACCCAGTTTAGAAAAAAAACTTTCACAAGAAGCACTTCTGTGGGACAACGAAATCACTGATAACACAAAGGCTGCTAGTTCTTAGAACTCAGTATTCCCACCAACACGTTCAAGAGGTCGCGAGTTCGAATCTCGCTTAGGGTAAGTTATCCGAGTAAGGTTTTTCTCCGAGGTTTTCCCTACCCTGAGAAGACGAATGTCAGGTAACTTAAAGCTCCATGGACCTCGGGCTCATTTGAGCATCATTTCACCCATTTTATTCATTCGTCCGATATGACAATGTTGGAGGACGTTAATTTAAAGAAAAAAAAAATATTCCCACCAAGGTGATACATGTGTTTAACAGCACTCCAGAAACTGCCAAGTTCAGGCATCTTCTTTATTTCACACGGAATATCAATTATTCCGAGTTTTTCGCATTCATCAACAGTTGTCTGAACAGCGTCTTCTTCATCGAGATTACCAGATCTGGGCACACTGGCAGTAGGAGGATAAAGGGTAGGAGGCGCAGTAGGGTATGAAACGGTTGCCTTAGAGAGGTGGAGACAGGCCATGAGGGCAAAAGTGATGTCGCTGGTTGTAGTTAGTTTCCTTTCGCTGGTGTGACAAACCAGTGAAAATGATATTTCGCTGGTATCGAACTATCATACATTCAAATTATCGTATACCCCCATAATTATCGTACGGGCTGGCAACTATGTGTGCAAACATTAAAATTATCGTATGCCCCCATAATTATCGTACGAGTTGGCAACCCTGGGACTGCAACTTGTTTCCAATGGAGGGAGATTCGGAGTTGACGGCCGCTCTAAAGAAGTGGGTGCCAAGTGCATGGGACTGCGTGTACCTGGGGCAGGGAGCACCTAGCGGGCTAGGTACCAGTTACGCCCGTCCTCGAGAACGGAAGCATAGGACATGACGCTCCATGCGTCCACCAGTCCGTCCCTCCGTCCCTCCGTCCCTCCCTCCGACCCACCCTCCATCCGTCCCTCCCTCCCTCCATCCCATCCATCCATCCCATCTATCCATCCCATCTATCCATCCCATCCATCCATCCCATCCCATCCACCCATCCATCCATCCATCCATCCATCCATCCATCCATCCATCCATCCATCCATCCATCCATCCATCCATCCATCCATCCATCCATCCATCCATCCATCCATCCATCCCTCCATTCCTCCCTCCCTCCCTCCATTCCTCCCTCCCTCCATTCCTCCCTCCCTCCATCCATCCCTCCCTCCCCCATCCCCCTATCCCTCCATCCATCCATCCCTCATTTGCTCCATCGATCCCTCCGTTCGTCCCTCCCTCCATCCCTCTCACCACCCCCCTCCATCCCGCCATCCCTCCAACCCCTCCATCCATTCCTCTATCCCTCCATCCCTGCATCCCTCCATCCATCCATCCAACCATTCATCCATCCATCCCTCCCTCCATCCCTCCCACCAGCCCCCCTCCATCGCTCCCTCCATCCATCCCTCCCTTCATCCATCCATCCAACCATCCATCCCTCCATCCATCCATCCATCCTCCCATCCATCCACCCACCCACCCATCCATCCATCCATCCATCCATCCACTCACCCATCCATCCATCCCTCCATCCATCCATCCATCCATCCATCCATCCATCCATCCATCCATCCATCCACCCATCCACCCACCCACCCATCCATCCATCCATCCATCCATTCATCCATCCATCCCTCCATACATCCATCCCTCCATCCATCCCTTCTTCCCTCCATCCATCCCTCCTTCCATCCCTCCCTCGCTCCATCCCTCCCTCCATCCCTTCAGCCCTCCCTCCATCCACCCACCAACCCACCCACCCACCGACCCACCCACCTACCCGTCCGTCCGTCCATCCATCCATCCATCCATCCATCCATCCCAAGCTTTCTCTACTTTATTTCAGAACGACTTTGAGTTTCTGCAGCATCACGTTTAGCATGCAGTTAATGACCATTTCTTGCAACAAGGAGCATGCGCTTATAGATGAGAACATTTTCAACGCCATCGAGGTTTCGAAAACACCTGTTTAGCTACCAGAGATTCTTCTAGTATATTGTCTTCACTTATTGCTTCATCTGTAGAAAATCTACGTTAAAGTGCTGCATATCCGTGAAATATTATAAGTATCACTTTTCAGCAATAATTTCATCATGACCTGAAGTGGATCCTGAAGACTGCAATGATTCATACTTAACGAACCAGCTGACATTTTTCATTGTGGTCAATGTAACTTCATAAAGGAGTGGTGCAAACGGAAGATTTGTCTAACACTGCTTTGCCTGAATAAGTTCGTCCTTAATTGAAATCACTATTTTGAAGATGTTATAGCCTAGAAGCTTATTGTCCCCTTTTACTCGTTCTGTATTTTAAATTTGCTATATTTCGTAGAACTTCTATAGCATGTTGAATTAGAGCTTTCAAGTCACCTCATAACCATTTAAAAGGAAATATGTATGAACCTGAAAAAAGAGTAAAATCTGTACGTCTTGGAGGAATATAGAAATCTCAGGAATAAATTGGATGAAGAAACTGCGCTAACTCCCATCCACTTTCCTTTAATGCAACCTTATGTAAATTGTGTATTCCATTAGCTCACAAGAGCCAATATTCGGCAATATAGGAGAGTCCCCATTATGATGTAGAAAAGGCTTTATATCCTGAAGAAGTCTTTTATTGACATTTGGACAATTCATGAATATCTGTAGCAATTCAAATCCATCAAATAGCTACAAATATTTCTAGCAAACCTGAGGTGGTAGGGTGTGAATCAAAATACTCCATAAAGAGAGTTCATTTGTTTCAGAATTGAAAAGCCTAATTACAAGACATTTGAACTATTTTGAGAAACTTGATTTAATGGCTGGTCAAAATCAGCAGTGAAAGTAGAAGTAGTAGTGGGGCTTTTGGGAGCACATCTGCTTTAGTCACTAGCGACCAACACGATAACAAATATAAAACCGCAGATCCTATATCTGGAATCTCAAAACTTTCCAAGAGCTAAATACGTCACTAATTTTGTGCCAGCAACTGTAAACGTATAGCTTATGCATGGACTTGCAAGTGAGATAAAACAAAACGTATTGAGTGCCAAATAACTGAGGACAAACTGAAGATAAAATAAGCGAGTCAAACACGGTCACCATACCGCCGAGACGAAGAAATGGAACAAATGGTTCACTGCAATTCAAGTATCAGCCAGTCCCTCAGCTAGGATCAAGAATACAAGTAGTGGAGTTAACACCTGGCACTGAAGTAAAACATGTCGTACTGTCAAAGACTCATGACATTGGGTACATACTGGTTCAACGTCCTAAGATAAAACGTGACCATATCCAAAAAGGCAGTGTGTGATGCAATCTAATTCCAATCATTCCTCACTACGAAATGTGCTCAAGGAGCTCTTGCAGGATACAGAGATTGGCTTCCTTTTCCCAAACTTGTTTGTTGTATATCCGTCCAGTGATACCAGCAACGCGAAACAACAGAGGCGCATATAAGCGAGCTAAAGTCATGTGAAGAAACGTAAGAACTAAAACATAGGGGAGCTAAAACCGGTGTCATCACAGCAGCATCGGCAGCCCCATTTCCTACGTGTCCAGGCACCCATACAAAGGATATGCTACTGAGTGTATACGTTTCTGGATACGCTGCACAAGTGAATAGTAACTGCAGTGGCCGTAGGCTTTGAAGAGCACCGAAGGAATCCAAACAAACAATGCAAGTCTGCAAGGCTTTCTGATGAATATATAAAAGATCTAAATGAATACCAAGAAGCTCGACCGTAAAAATCGAAAATGCGCTAAAGCATATAATCTAAAAATCTGGCGACCAGAATAAAAGCACATCGCAGTCACAGATTGTCCTTCAAGCCATTAGTGCAGATAACACAGCCCCCGCCAAGGTGCACATTAAGGACTAAACAGGCCCAACGAAGCCGACGAGTGCACAGTACAACCGTGATCAAATTGCAATCGGACCAGTCCGATCAGCTCTAGGATGTGCCACTTAAAACGCGTAAAACTTTAGTTCAAACCTTGTCTTTAAACAAGAGAAATGAGGACATAAACTACGTTTTCTGTCAAAAATCAGTCCCAAAAGTTTTGTCTCGTCTGCGAAAGGAAGTACATCTGGACCGAGCTGTAGAGAAGGCGGAAACAGCTAACACAAAGGGTTTTTACGTTGGAGTACATATAGCCGATCTGAAACTCCAAAAGAAGAGCCGGCCAAGGCAATAGAGGCGGTGCTCAAACGGAGAAGTCCGCTGAGGACTACAGTAAGTGGTAACGTCATCCACGAGAACATAAAGCCGGATGCAGCGCACTCCATAGTGGGATTGACTACATTAGTAACTAATGTGACGCTGGGTACAGAGCCCTGTGGTACTTCGTTCTCTTGAGTAAAAACACTGGAGAAACTGAGTTCACCCATATGCGAAATACTCCTGCATTAACTCCAAAATAAAAAGGGCAAGTGACACGAAATTTCCATTTATGGAGGCTAAGAAGAGCACCATTTCTCCAGGTGTCATATGGCTTTCCAGGTCAAAGAAAACAGTAACCGTTTGACTTTTCCTCAGGAAACCGTACATGGCGTGCATGCACAGAGACTAAGTAGTCGACTGTTGAATGGAAAGGAAGAAAATCGCACTGAAGACTGGACAGCATATTCTGAGATTCCAGCCACTATGCCAGTTGCCCGATGATCATTGACTCCAACATTTCATGGCCTAATGATGAGAGAGATCGGACGATTACCGGAAGGGAGATTTCAGGTTCTGAAATTGGAACGTGCCACGCGGCATGAATAGCGGTGCGCCAGATATGCTTATACGCCTGTGCTGTGTATTAAAATGTGGACACTACCCGGTCAAGTTGCAGAGCGCCTGGAAGAGGCCAGGCCGTTCTCCATTTGCTGCGTGGTGGAAAAGACGGAATAACCATTGCCGTAGAAGATTGAAAGCAGACTTCATGATATGCAACCCTACAGTTCATAAGCAAAATTGCGGATGGTAACGTGATGAACTGGGAGCACCAACGAAAGCGTCAGCAGCGCCTCCAGGGAACACTGCATCGTTAAGCCTACCAGGATTCTAAACTTTGAAACTCTTAGCCACACGAGTGTAATCCCTAACGATGGAAGATGGTATGAATGACCAAAGGACACAAAGCGGAGAAAGGTCCTCGTGCGGTCCTATATGATGCAGCGGCCTCTGGCACGTACTATTCTGAAAGTGACCATAACATGAAGGGTTATGTTGCCGCCGAAATATCCGTAACGCACCACTCCCTCCAGTATAGACGAGGGTGAAATATCACGTTCAGCACAAGAATACATCAGAAATGTAAGGTGATTCACTATTTGATCAACATATTTGAATAGGTGGTCACTAAAAGCAGCTAAGCTGGAATAAAGAACCCAGTTCGCTCTACATATACCAGCCAGAGAATAAATGAATTTTGTCCCTCAGTGCTCCTCACTTGTTGACTGCAGGTTGACATGGGTATGGCTTAACCTCTAGCCACCCCTTTAGGTAAACAAACCAAAAGGATGCATTGGTAATGAGTACCCTTACTGAAGACGGCACCAACCATGCTCAGACACCATCTATCAAATAACTAGCGTCTTCCGTTCTACCGAGACGGGTCTCCACTCACGACCTACATGTGAGAGGGTGAGTTGCCTGACTCCCTCACCACAAGGAGCCCACACTTGGGGAGTCAAGAGTGGTTCGGAACCCCGGGTGCCAAAACGTGTACTTCAATTTGTAGACCCCTGACATCTAAGGGCAAAATCTCACGAGAATGGGCTACCCCAAGGATTGCAGCCTTGTATGCATACTCTTATACTGGTGGATCACCAATATTACAACTTCAGTTGATGGGAATCAGAATCCATGGATCAAAAGTAAAAAGTAAAGTTCAAAGTATTTAATATTTTCATACATAGAATTAATAAGAGGCAAAGAACAAAAGTCAAGTGTTCAGTTGCACATGTTGGAATTACTCAATATGGGCAAATCTTGTATCTTAAGATATTCAGGATGTCTCACCTACTCCTAAAAAATCATCACAAAAATCCATCACTGAAAGACAAGTGAATGCTCATAGGGATACTACATTACCTTTCTGGGAGGGAGCTGTTAACATTGCAGGCGTCATTTGCTACTCAAAGAAGCTGGATTGCAAGATATCTTTAAATGTACTAAATTGGCAACATAAGAAAGTATTGAATATAATTTATGCTTTTGTCCATTCATGAATGAATTTATATACAAATAAATATAAATTTCACTTTAATAGATAATTTCGGATTCACAACACAGTTTCTATTCTAAGATGAACACTGAAATGCTTCATCACTCTCCTGTAGACCTTCATTTTCTTGTATATTAACTTCCTCCACCGTGACATAATATTCCACAATGGATTAATGAAGTTAAGTTACACAATACTAGTTTTGTCAGGATAAGGGTAAACCTCCGACAAATGCCGTATCCCTTTTTGAAACCTATCAAATTGTTTAGCAATTCACTTGATACATTTTCCTCACATTTATTTTGAAGAACTACTGCTGCATTGTGAATCTCTTTATCAGAACCAGAATTGAGAAACTTTTGGATAATTATTCTGAAGATGTAGTAAACATTACAAATATCTTTTCAACTGGCCTACAATAATGTCCAAACAGCTGTTAAATACGGATTTTTATCTATCAGTAGCGTCTCCTGTCACTATTTATAAGCATAAAATTTTCATGTAAGATTTAAAGCTTTCACGGCGCACGTTATTTATTATAGTTTCACGGGCGATCAGCCGTGTGACGTTTGAAAATATTGAGCTTTCGGCCATTCTAAACTCCATAGCCTTCGTCAGAATGAAATGACCGTTCCAGAGGCTCCAGAGGCAGTTCGAGTCGAACGGGTGCAATGGTTACCCCGTCCGAGTGTCATGTCCGCAGTACCTAGCCGTTATACGGCTTAACCTGCGCGATGGTTTCGATGGTGTTGCTACAGGGATGTGTGTTACACTGGGAAGTGATTAGTGGAAACAGGAGTTTTTATAGGGGCAGGAGGGATGGTTGGAAGGGATTGTTCCGCGAGCGGGCTCTGCGCGGCTTCTGATTGGTCGTTTCCGGCCGGTCAGGTGACGCGCTAATCCCCTCCAGGGTTCTGGCCGTCAGTCACTCACTGAGAGATGAACTGAAACAGGTGTTTTCTCTGTTTTGGATACAGATTGTACTTTCGCCTTTCCCATCTTCAAAGTTAAACCGCCGGGCTTAGGATGTCCTTTGGTAGTCTTTTTGATGGTAGTCGGCGTGGCTCTCTCTGGTCGTATTGACCCAGAGTATTCACCAGAGGGTTAGGGTGGTTCTGGAGTTTGTTGTACATTGTTCGAGCGCGGGTTTTAATCACGTCGACAATGTACGGGATACCGGAGTGTTCGTGAAGGATATGGGCAGGAAATTTCCAGCCGGTATCATAGATCATCCTTAATGCCCGGTTCTGCAGCGTCTGGAGTCTGATGAAGGTGGACTTTGCCACCACTCCCCAGATCTCGCATCCGTACAGGACCAGAGGCGGGATGATCGCTCGGTACAGCTGGAGCTTCAGGCGTAAGGGCATGGTTTGGGATCTGAATATGGGGTATAGCTGCCGGAGAGCAGCATGGCCTTGTAGTACTTTGCCCCTGACGTGATGCCTATACGTCAGCCGCCGGTCCAGCGTGACCCCAAGATACTTCGCCGTAGTGACCCAGGGGATCCGACGGCGCCGAAGCTCGAGGTCTCGCGGGCGCCGGTTGGCTTTCGTATTCGCCAGGAGAATCGCAGGGCTTTTCTCCGGGTTTATCGACATACGCCAGTTCTCGCACCATCTACTGATGGCACGGAGGTGGGCTTGCACTTGTTGGTAACTGTAGCGCGGATTCTTGTTAGTAGCGAAGATCATAAGATCGTCCGCATACTGACAGATGAGTGTGTTTGGGTGCGTGGGGAGATCGGCCATGTAAGCTGCAAAGAGCGCCGGTGACAGTACACTGCCCTCGGGGACTCCTGCGCCAATGGGCCTCTCTCTAGAGAATGATCCCTCCACCTTCACCCGGAAGCTACGTTCCTGTAGGAAACTAGCCACCAAGTAAATGTATGGAGGGGGGATTTCGTGCTGTATGAGCTTGTAGACAAGCCCCTCATGCCAGGCGATAGAAAATGCCTTTTCCACGTCAAGCAACACTGCCACCGTTTTAGCCCTATCCTGGTAAGCCAGGGAAGCTTTTTCGGCTACACGCAGTAGTTGCTCGGTCGTGGAGTGGCCAGAACGAAAACCAAACTGATGTTCAGGAAGGAGACCTTTTTCCTCCAATAGGGATCGAAGGCGGGACAGGAACAGTTTCTCGAATACTTTCGAGATAACTGGTAGGAGGCTGATGGAGCGGTAACTAGATGGAAATACCGGATTTTTGCCCGGCTTCAACACGCATACCACACGCGCCTGTTTCCAGACAGCTGGAAAATGACGCATGCTGAGGCATGCGTTGTAAATCCGGGTCAAGTGCATCACGGCTCTAGGGGGAAGGTGCTGGAGCATTTCCGCTGTTACACGGTCCTATCCAGGGGATTTTCGGGCTCTTAGGGATTTTATGGTGTTAGTTACCTCGCGAGGGGTAACTATCGGGATGTGGAACACCTCGTGGCCCGCGGGTCCGACTTCTAAGAAGTCTTCTACCGCCTGTTCCACGAGGTCAGTATGGTCATCGTTCTGTGGATCTTCCCTGGGCTGGAATTGAGTTTCCAGATAGTCTGCTATTGCCTCAGCTTTTTCCCTCGGTTCGAACACAAGTCTTCCCCGAGGGCTGTGCACAGGATGCTGGTGTACAGATTTATCTTTCCGCAAGCCTCGGACGATGCGCCACGGTTTCCTCTCCTGGAGGTTTACGTGACGCAACGTAAAAAATGACCGTTATTTTTCCGCTCCCCATATATATACAATGTTAGGTGAGAGGGGGTTGCGTTGCCCTGGCCAATGAGCGGGTGACGATTTGTGATTGGGCCTGCTGTTTCCGGCTATGTTTGTCACCGGCCACACTGACCCTCAAGAAAACACTGTGGCCGGTGACAAACATAGCCCGAAACAGCAGGCCCAATCACAAATCGTCACCCGCTCATTGGCCAGGGCAACGCAACCCCCTCTCACCTAACATTGTATATATATGGGGAGCGGAAAAATAACGGTCATTTCAAAATTGCAAGGGTAACCCGCATGGCTTGCGGGCACACCCCATAACCATGGAGAACCTCCACCAGCAGCTAAAGCTGATCTCCAAAGATCCCCACAGAGAGTTGATCCTCTCCAAAATTTCTTCCTCAATCAAAATTCAAAATTCTAAACACCAATTTCATAAACTTTTAAAAATATATTTTTTTAACGTCAGAATGCTAACATTGTTGCATCCTGCAGGACAGCTGTCAAGGGGCCTTAGTGCTCCCTTCTAACCCACACCAACCTAAAACAAAAACAAGCCACCCTACAAAACCCCTATCCAAATTTCCTACCTGTGGTTAAGCCCTATCAGGGGTAGGTACGCAGCAAAAGTCGTCGGGCTGCCAGTAGCACGTCGTCGACGGTCATTTCATTCTGACGAAGGCCATGGAGTTTAGAATGGCCGAAAGCTCAATATTTTCAAACTTCACACGGCTGATCGCCCGTGAAACTATAATAAATAAAATTTTCACTTTTCCAAATCTTTTATCTTTAAAATTGTGATGAAATGCCCAATTCCTTTGCCAAAATTGTAACTGATAACATATTTCCTTCAAAATTATTTTGAAGGCAAGAGAAATTATCAGCTGCTTTCTGAACAAGAGAGCACACTTCACGAAGCTCTTCACTTTTCAGATTAATAATGTTGTTGTTGTTTTCTAGTGCCTTGCATCTGGCAATGAAGCCATTAGCATTCTTGCTTTCCAATACTTTTGAACTGTGGTTTCTTTTGATCTTGGAGTGTAAGGGGTAGTGATGCGCCTCCTATAGCCTCTCCTACCCAATTCCCATCCTCATCCTGCCCGTGGTGCACGCTGCTTTTAACAGATGAGGTTCTGGGGACCGAATCACAGCGGTATAACTGTTTCATCTAAAATGGAGGAAATGCCATTTACAAATGTACTGGCCTATCACAGCACAACAGCATCCCTCAGAGGCACATGAGGGGAAGGTCAGTGGATCTAAATACCACCTATTTAGTCCTCCCGGCTGGGTCCGATGGACCCGTTGACCAACGATAGCTGTGGTCCCCCTTGCAAAATGGGGGTTTAAGTCGGGTGATGTAACTGCTACATTGCAAAACTGGTGCCCGTTAAGAAAACAGTTACATGAAAGCCAATCGAATCTCCGGGTGGGGACATCTTTAGGCAAATTTCATCACAATTCCAATACTTTAAGAATTCTACAATGTATGTATGTCAACTCATACTTGTGTAAATCATTTGCTAGTGATGTTTGAATATTTTTATTATGAGTCACTTTTTATACAGCCACTTAAACTTCTAAAATGTTAGAAAATTTGTAAAGTTTTCGAGGTATTCGAACCTCATCCTCAGCTGTTGGGCTGTTGAAGCTGTCCATCTTCCTGCTAATTAATATTTATGCTAGTGAAGCCTGGATAATAGTAGGAGAGATGAATGTTGGGTTACAGCTAGTGAGATGTGATTCATATACCAAAGAGCACATTACAGAAAGTGAAACCACAAAAGAAATGGAGGAGCTGGTTTTAGACCCCATTCTACATCATGCTTTATCTGTTTTAGCTCACATTTTAGTGGTTTTAACATTGTAAGTATGGCGTCGTTAATGGGGTGCAGTACTGGAGGTGGAATGGGTCAGTGTCCCGGTACCTTCCAGCCAGTAATGTAGTTTTCCCAAGCAGGTACCACTACTTCCCAATCAAGTAGCTTCTCAATTGACCCCTCAAGAATCTAATGAGATTGAGTGCACCCTGGACCAGTGCTCCCAGCAGGAGAAAATCCCCACACCAGTACCAGGAATCAAACCCGGGTCCCTGTGGGTTGCATATGCAATACAAAAATCAAATCATGACTGTTGACATATCACAAACAGTTTTTTTATTAACATCTTTTGGGAAAAAGTAAGAATAGATACTTTAATGCCAAATGACAATTCAATCTGAGGTCATCGGGTTTAGCAATAGTTATGTCAAAAGCTTGCTGCAGGAAAGTTATCTTGACATAAATACTGTAATTTCCCATTGGTTTTACATTTTTTATGTAAAAAATTTTTGTTCATCTTGACAAAATTATTCAAAATCCACTCAGAATAAAGAGAACTTAATAGTTTATTCACAAAAATCTGATGTGTTGCACTCATGACTTTCTCTACCCTTGTACTAAGCATTCTTGCAAACTCTTATTCCTATACCTTCTTCATGTTAGTTAAAATAAACATTTCTACAAATTATCTTACTGATTATTTCCTTGTAGGTACAAGGGAAATATTAGAATACAGTAGGCTTTGTGCGATAGTCAAATCTTTTAAAGCTTTGAGATTCCGTTCTCTTTGCACGCATAACATATAAAAAAATGAACAACGATGTTCCATTTCACGAAAGTTTTGTTTTCCGAAACTCACACACTTAACAAGAAATATATCAGAAATGGTTCAACCTGTAAGAAAATTTATTGAGAGATAAATTGTGTATTTTAGCCAGATGTACATTTTTTGTACTTAATATATGGGAATGTACCCAAATTCCACTCTTGTACATTTTAAATCTTACTCAGGGGTCTCCGTCCAGGGGATATGTGAATGGCAACCACAAGGTACCCAAGCTGAGCAGAACATTACTTCCACTTACTGGTGTTTTGCTCCTCACTGTAACTTTTCTATCTGACCGTACCTTGGTCATCTCTTGTTCCCAAGGGCTAGGGAGTGTTTATTTTTCCAATCCCTCCATTTCTCTATAAAATCTTAACCCCTAACATGCTGACCTGTCATGGCATGTAATACGTCCTCTGATTGGTGATCAGAGGATATGGTCGGTGAATTTATTTTGATAGTTCTCCCGGTCAGGTCGGTGAGACCCATAAACCAACGATATGTGTGGTCCTCCAGACATTCTGGGGGTTGTGAGAGAGTGATGTAACCGCCGAAACATAAAAATATGGTGCTCTCTAAAAAGCGGTTACTATTACTGCTATTGCTCTATGAGTGAAAAACATTGTAGAGCAAGAGGATTAATGACTTCATTGTCAGAAATCCAGCATTAGCTAACAACAATGGAATGCAGGAGGCATGTCCCAGCCTAAAAAACAAGAGCCAGATTCATAATTGCAGATGCTAAATTCGTACATTCAAGAACATTTGACTGTAACTCAATCTGAAAACTGAATTCAAATTATTCTAATTGGTTTTTAAAACGGCTTGTTCTGTTTGTTCCTTTTTACTTACATATCAATATTATTTTTCACAAAAACTAAAGTACAAGAATATACTAAAAGTTCTCATCTTGTAATAGGTACTATGATTGAAAACAGAATAAGTTCTTATTGTCTCATAAAATGACCTAACCTCTTGAATTCTACACGCTATATTGTTAAGTACGGTGTTTAAATTAGACACTGTACGCATATATTTTGTGGTACTTTGTGTTTGTTGAAGGTTGCTTCTAAATATATCTTACATTATTATAAACTTTGTCATTCTCAAAGATTAAGGATTATGGAATTTAACAGCTGAGGGTATCCTACTCACGAACATTGTACTACTATGGCTATAAATCTTTGTGAATTAATGTGTCTCTTCAGATGTAATAACTGAGTAAAAGCTTCATCACCAATGTCACAATTCCATGACTATTTGTGCTTGTGAACAAATGTATGTTTTTTCAAACTTGATAACTGAGTAAAAGCCTTGTTACAAATGTCACATTTGTGTGGTTTTATGCCCTCATGAATCAATTTGTGCCTTTTAAAATTTGATAAATCATTAAAAGCCTTGCTACAAATGTTACACTTGTATGGCTTAATGCCCTCATGAATCATTTTGTGTCTTTTCAAATCTGATAACCGGGTAAAAGCCTTGTTACAAATGTTACATTTGTTTGACCTTTTGTCCTGATGACACAATTTCTGTGTTTTCAAAGCCAAAGCCCTGCTACATAGGTTATTCTCGAGTGGTTTTATCCTGTCATGAATCAATTCATGTACTTTCAAACTTGATGACTCAGTAAACGCCTTGTCACAAATGTTACACTTGTGTGGCTTTATGCCCTCATGTATCAATTTGTGTCTTTTCAAAACCGATAAATGGGTGAAAGCCTTATTACAAATATTACAATTATGTGCTTTTATACCCTCATGAATCAATTTGTGTCTTTTCAACTCTGATAAATAAGTAAAAGCCTTATTACAAATATTACACTTGTGTGGCTTTATGCCTTCATGATTCAATTTGTGTCTTTCCAAATCTGATAAATGGCTAAAAGCCTTGTTACAAATGTTACAATCGTGTGCTTTTATACCCTCATGAATCAATTTGTGTTTTTTCAACTTTGATATATAAGTAAAAGCCTTGTTACAAATGTTACACTTGTGAGGCTTTATGCCTTGAGTAATCAATTTCTGTGAGTTCAAAGGTGATAACTGTGTAAAAGCCTTGTTACAAGTGTTACACTTGTGTGGCCTTATGTGCTCCTGAATCAATTTGTTTTTTTTCAAACCTGGTAACTGACTAAAAACCTTGTCACAAATGCTACAGTTGTATGGATTTATGCCCTCATTATTTAATTTCTGTCTTTTCAAACATTGCAAAGATGTATCAGTGACTACACTTTTCTGATTTTCGCCTCTTCTATCACTTTCAGATTCTGCACCATCCTTGTTCGTACTGAAACTTATGTCATTTCCTAAGTCTTCACTGGACAATAAATTTGATGTATAACTGGAAACACTTTGTGTGTATAAACTGAAATATAAAAATAACATTATCAGTAATTACTGGAACACAGCGATGAAAACAATAGCAAGTGGAAGATGACATAGGTGTTCAGTTTCCTCATTTACATGAGCGAATGACTTAATGAATATGCTAATGTATTATGGGCTCAATTACAAGTTATATGGGATTACTAACTTTAATTACTGCAGTACAAGGGACTATTGAGCCTGTCTGTTTCAAAACTTTTCTTGTACTAAAGTGTAAAAGTAATAATTTTTCTTTGTGCAAATGTGGGTAATGTGGGATGATTATTCAACTTGTTATCTGATTTTCACTATCCTATGTAAAATGTGCATTATCTATTTCTCTGACATCAACGGATGTAATGATCTAAGCCGTAATTTTCTTGTTTTACTTTAATACATTTTCAAAATTATATGTTTACTCTTAATGAGAAGGGAGGAATAAAAACTTCAGAGATCTATATGGCATAAGCTTGCTATATATACTAAGTAAAATACCCACAGGGGTACTGGATGACAGATTAAAAAATTAACTGGGGAAGAACAGAAATTATTAGAATTGCAAGTAGTTTTCAGAACGGAGGACCTGAACATAAATAATATCACAGATCATAAAAGATAGTGCATAAATACTTGGATGAAAAAAGGGATGAATATACGTTCTCTTTTAACAATGATAAGGCATTCCACATCATAAACAGATGTTAGCCTGGAAATTACAGAAAATAAGAGTAAGGGAATAATAAAGAAAGTAAATAATTCAATGTCAAGTAACTCCATAGCAGAACAGCCCAACCTACGACCAGACCATTGCGTCCCCTACACTTGACATGAGTGGGATACACAACTGGACCTTGGGATGTAGTCAGCGCACCGTCCTTTCCGGCAATTATGCGGGCTTCTCGACCAGGAGTAAATCAAGAAATATAATACACATTTAGAGACCAAGCTTTACTTATTTCTGTAAAGTGTGAATATTTCAAAAGAGAGACCAAGTTTTTATTCACATCTTTAGCATTACTGTATTTCTTATTAATATAACAACAAATTGAATTTTGGTATTTGTAGAAAACCAACTCCTAGGTATAATAATAACCTGTAGTGCAACAGCCCTTCGCGAGCCAAGGCTTACCACCCGGCCATTGTGTACTCCACCTCTGCCCCCTACAAGCATCATGAGTGGGGCGCAGTAAAAAATTATTTTGTTATTTAACGACGCTGTCCATTGCCAGGATCACATCAGCGTCGCTGGGGCGCAGTACTGGAGGGTGGGGCGTAGTCAGCGCCTAGATCCCTCACGGCCAGTTATGCGGCCATCGCGACCTGGGGTCGCTATTTCTTTATTCAAGTAACTCCTCAATTGGCCCCGGAACCTAATGAGACTAAGTATACCTCGTGCCAGACCTTCCAGCGGGGAAAAAGGTCCCATTCTGGTACCGGCGAACGAACCCGGGTCCTTCGCGTCAGAGGCAAGCGCGCTACCAACTGCGCTAAAGAGGCGGTCAACTTTAGGTATATTTACACAAAAATAAGATATTTAAATCTTACCTACATAAATTTGCTTTTTATAATAATTTAATTTATACGTTAATAAATACACCACCTAATCAGGAAAAAGTAATCAGAGAATATAATCACTTCATCAACATATTAATTAGATTTTTAAAATACAGATTTGGCATAGAAAGGTATAGAAAATTAAACATGCAAAGCGCATTAAAGGAGCTTCTGCCCTCAAGAAAATAAACGATGAGCATGTTTTTAAACAGTTTACTTACCATCCTTGGCCTACTAAAAAAAATTTACGAAAATGTTGAAAGAACATGGAATAATTAAGAGGTTGAATCAAAAATTGAAAAATTCAATGCCATGGCCGGAATTTGAACCACAGATCTTCTGCTTATCGAGATGCTGCTTTGACCACTAAGTTACCATAGCTAACTTGCCAGTACAACATTAAATTCCCCAGCTGATTCGTACTTTTTCCCGGTTAACCACAAGGGAATCTCACATCAGAGATAAATACCCCAAGGGCGATTTACAATTCTGAATAGTTTATGTCTCAGGTTTAAGTAACCTTTAGGTGGTAATTATTATTCATTTATGCCAACAAGCTTACTGCGGGTGTTGTTAAACATACAAGCCATGTGTGGGCAATGTTTAAGAGGTTGAATCAGAAACTGAACTGTGTGAAACACCTCTTACGTTATTAATACCGTTATTTCATATTGAATTTAACAATGTATACTAGTAATTGCTAAACCTTTAGGAAAAGCATAATTCTTAATGTGAATTTATGCTCCACTGTCATACGTTTAAATAAAATTTGGCTCAGTAAGTGTGCAATTCGTTGTAATGTTTAAGGACTATTATGCTTTATGCAACCAGGTACCTAAATCTAAAGGAATTTACATATGAATAAGAAGATGCAGAAGCTTTCGGAAGAACTTTCTCTTCCAACAATTACTCCAACAATGTTTAGGAGGTGGAATCAGGACTGAAAAGCTTGTTGGCATAAATCAATAATACTCCAACAACTTACAACAAGAATCTTATGAATACCAAAGAACTCGAATTAGTGAAATTTGCAGCACTAAGTTTATTATCAGATGTGCATGAGTATGTGCTAAAGATATAAATATTTCAAGAAATGTAGATAAACAAATTTGACACTGCTCACAGTCACGGACTAACCATTTACGTGCTAGCTTTAGAGACAAAAAATGGTCATACATTTAATAACTAATATTTGTTAGCAGTAACAAGTATGCAATAACATTGGGATTAATTTGAAATGAGTTTAGAACAATTATTCAATACCTGTAGTCAGGCTTTACATCATTTGCGGCTTTGACAAAAAAAAAAAAAAAAAAAAAAAAAAAAAAAAAAAAAAAAAAAAAGCATGCGATTAAGTGAATATTCTGCACAATTTACACGGATATGCAAAGATAATAAACACAGCTGATGCGATGATGCCAGTTCTACCAGACCTAATAAAACAACTTATTGTGGAGTTTTTAAACTTAATTTACACAAAAATTGTTGAATCTCTTGCAGCACACCAAAGGAAAAGGTTGTAGTTTTTTTAACTTTCTATGACTACAGCCATAAATCAAGAATCTTTAATCAATAATAATTCAGCCAGGTTAAGATAAATTTTTTTGATAAACATATAGTTTTTTAGAAAACTATAAACATTTCAGCCTTTTGGTATTGTCTTTATCACAGTAAGAAAAATTCGCAGTTTAAGTCTGGCAGGTTATTTCACTTCCATGCTGTATATTTGGAAGAATACAACAATGTAATGAATTTTGAAAGACTACACAATGATTCTCAACAAATTTGTTTTGCCTCAGTAGTTAGTAATACAATAAGAAAAATGTCACCTAGTGTCCACAACAATTCCCACCATAATAAACACAGTAACACTAAAGATGTGAATGAATGATTCAGGAAACTTTGGTCTGTCTTTTTAATATTCACAGTTTACCAAAAATAAGTGAAACTTAGTGTAAATATATATCTTTCCACTGTCGATAGCTTCAGTTTTTCAAATAATTTCAGTTTTTGTGATAAAAGAGCCCCATAATTGTTCCCTTGTATGACACTGATCGCTGGAAGATAGCCATTACAAATAGAGAAACTGAGGTCCAACAGCTGTATACCTACTGCAATAGTTTGCAGTGGTGTGTTAAGTGGTATGTAAGTGATAGATATTATGCACCACCACAGTAATAATCCCACCACTTGCTCGCCAATCAGCTGCAGCATCAAGTCTAAATGCTAAAAGATCATGAAGGTGTAAACCTTGATTAAGCTGCAAATAAGTTTCCTTTAGACAGATCATTTAAGATGATCGCTGAGAAACTAACTAGTGTATATGCAGATAACATGCCTGGATTGCATTAAAATTCCACTATTTTCGTGGAGCAAATGAAATTAATGGATTGTCACGATTTTCTTCTTTACTTCGGCCGACTTTGGATCAGTGATAATTCCATCCTCTTGTGACTCCCCACCAATACTGTCTTCTGGACTACAGTTCGTTTTCACGCCCGAGCTCTTGCCAGCCTTTATTTTTTACTTTTTATCTCCAGTTCACTACCTGGACATTTTCTTATCCGTTGCGACTCTCCGAGCACTATTCAGGCCCTGCAACAGTTTGTTGGCAACTCGACCTGGATTCTCAAGATACAGAAACTCGCATCTCAGTTACTATCTCGAAGATACCAGTTCATTTTTACCTGAACCCCAGGCCATGTGGGCATTCCCGGCAATGAGGAAACGGATGCAGCTGCTAAGTCTGCATTATTAACGCGCACACTGCCTTACACAGATGTGCGGTGGTACTTCTATTGTCATCTATTAGTTGTAAGGCAGGAATTGTGGGAAGCGCTGACTACCACTCCATTGCGGGCAATTAAGGATGGCATTCAACCTTGGCTGACCTCCTGTAGAGATTCCAGGCAGGCTGAAGTTATTCTAACACGCCTGAGGTTAGGTCACACAAGAGCCACTCACAGTCACCTTCTGCGTGGTGACCTGGCACCTGTCTGTCCGACATGTGATATTCAACTCTCCGTCACACATGTATTACTAGATTGTCCGCAATACGCTCGTGAGCACCAGTCCATTGGCCTGGGGTCTACTCTAGCCTCTATTCTGGGTGACGATCCAGTGTTTGTATCCAAGACTGCGGTTTGTTGCCGATATTAACTTTGAAAAAGAGGTCTGTTATTTAAAATATTTAAGGCAGTTTTTAGTTTTTTAAGACTTTTTATGGTATTTTAACCTATCGATTTTCTTGGAAGTCAGAGTGGTTCACTTCTTAGTTTTCAAAGGTCGTTTGGAATTTTGAAGTTTAAATTATGTTCTTTTAAGCTTCTTGTCCTTTATGTTTTACTGCTTTAATGTTGAGTAGTTTAACCTTCTCTTATAATTTTCTTAGCTCTGTGAGTGTTTTTTAGATTTGTTTGACTATGGACCCAAATCACCTCATCGACAGGCTCTTAAATCCCACACACTCACTCACTCTTGTGACTCCTCTGATGTCCGGAAGTCAAAAGATTCCCTGTAGCTCACTGAGGCAGACCAAGACTTCTTTGACGATGTGTGACAACTCACCTCATGTTTAGGTAGGGAACTATGATGACAGGATCGCTAGCGCTAATGGACAGGTTGGAAAACAATTATTTTGTGTTTTAATGACGCTGTCAATTGCCAGGATTACATCAGCTTTGCTGATGTACTTGAATTTTGTCCCGCAGGAGTTCTTTTTACATGCGAATAAATCTACTCACATGGAACTGTCATTTTTAAGCACACCTAAACCATCGGTCTGGGTCAGATTTGAACCCGCAACCTTGGGATCAGTAGGCCAGTGCCTAACCAACTGAGCCACATAGACTGACTGGACAGGTTGGAAGCTAACGTCTGCACAGCTGAAGATGTGTTTGCAGGTGCTGGTATGGTACAATACAATGGAGAGGCACTCGCTGACAAGTCAGTCTGCATTGCAGCACAGGCAATGGGGACGTGTTGTACGCCAATGGTACTTAATGGTGGACTGCTGATGACTAACCCATGACGGTAGCAGATTTGGGTTGTTGAAGCCCTGGGAGAGGACCACCGAAATGGAAAAGATCCCTGCTGGTGAGATGACAGTTAATGAACCTAAAATCTTATGAACTAATAATCATTATAATCCTAGATCAAAGGGGATGATCAATAGTAGCAAACAAAGCAGCTGCTCATGGCATATTTAATAGTGGTGGAGGGGGTGAAATGGCAGGGGGTGGTCCGGGACCCAAGCACCTCAGGCCCCTACCTACAGTCGTAGGTCCCTGAGGGAACCTGATAAACAGAAAAATGATTAAGAGAGATTAAGGAATTTGAAAAGTCACTAATTTCTGTACAATTCATATATTAGAATTGATTAAAGTACAAAGGCTGGTTTTTAGTTTTGGCAACCATGCTGCAGCGCCAAGTTGCAACGGTGTTGGGCGCTACCACTTTTACCAAAGGTTTAGGACCTACATCCCATCCCTCAGAGCACATGAGCTCGCCCGTTCCGCCGACCACTCGAGCACAGTCGCACCCGTTAGATCAGCAATGGGAAGCCAGCCGCAATGTTTTCCAAGCAGGAGCAGCGAACATGGATAAAAATTCAGTGTGCTAGGGGTCGAACGGCTCAACAGTGCCACTGAGGATTGAACGAGGCGTGCGGTGCAGCTACGTTACCTTACAGAATGGTAGCAAGATGGGTTGCGGCATTTCAAGATGGGTGCGAACGTGTGGAGGACATGCTTCGATTTGATCACCCACCAGAAAGTGATAAAACTGTACAGATGGTGTCCGCGTTGGTGGAGGTTGATCACAACATAACGATTCGTCAATGAGAGCAAAAAAATGGACTGGCGCATTCGACTGCCCTCCACATTCTGGAGGACGTACTGAAAATGAGGAAGACTGCGTCCAAATGGGTTCCGCATGATTTAACCAACATGTACAAATGGCTGCGATATGACGCTTCTCGTATGCACTTGCAGCGTTATGAGGACAAAGGAGAGGTCTTCTTACGGCGAATCATAACCACTGACAAGACGTGGGCCAAATCTTATGAGCCACAGTTAAAACGCCAATCGAACCAGTGGTGGCACCACGGATCACCACGGAAGCAAACAGTTCAACCAACCCCCACCAATGTGAAGGTGATGTTTATTCTTACTTATGATTGGAATGGTGTGAACATCAACCATACCCTTCCCCAAAATCAAACCGTTAATGCGGCGTACTATTGCTCGTTCCTGCAAGGCTATCTCTGACCAGCACTGAGAAGAAAACGGCGCCACCACATGGTTACACAGCCCATCGTTCTGCATGACAATGCTAGAGCACACACAGCAGGCGCTGTGTCGGCATTGTTGAATCGCTGGGGCTGGGAGGTGCTCTATCACCCCCACTATTCTCTCGACATCAGTTCCTGCGATTATGATCTCATCCCGGTGACGAAGATAGCAATGCGCAGGAACCAGTATCTTACCATTGAAGACATTAAGCAGGCTCTCTTCGCACCATCAATAGATTGAGCAGTACCAACGGGATCCAGCGACTTCCGCATTGCTGAGAACACGTACGCAATGGTGGGGACTACATCGAGGGCCTGTGAAACTTGGAACCATCTAGGTGAACTATTTATCCAGTTATAACATTGTTGCCAAAACTAAAAGCCAGCCCATGTATTTCTCATGTAAATTTAACCCAATCAAGTTTTGTTCACTATGTAATTATCCCATGTATGCATACCTACCTGTAGATCTGAAATTATATAGCACAATTTAAAATAAGAACTCACTTGTGAAGAATAAGCAATTATACACGGATTACAGAAGATACTACTATTCATTGTAAGGTTGATCCACGCGAAATTGAACCCAGGTGGCCAGTGCACAGTTATAATGTATCCTTCTGCCATGCACGCCAGAAATACTGTCACAACACAACCATGTGGTGAGCGCATGTGGTACGTAATAGAAAGGAAATGATCTCTTATTCCGTCAATTTAAAGAGTGACTAACATGTAACTAGAGATGATAAGATTGATAATTACAACCAAATAAACGATGCACATGTCATAATTATAATAATTAACTTTAAAAAATCTAGTGAAAAAGAAAATAATAGGTAACTTACATCTATTTGCTTTCTGGAAGTGGCTCTATCCCCTCCAGATCAGAATCGTCATTTGTGCAGCTGCGTTGCTCTCCAATGTTGATAACTAAGTTGTGAACAAGGGTGTCACTTATACTATCTCCCAGAACGCCTCTTTGACTATGTGTTCGATGAACTTTTTCCAGGAGGGTGATATCACGTGATTAAGAGCTGCTTCGGTCAGGACCTTGACATTTCTTATCTTAAATGTTGTGTTACATTGTCTAACGTAGCCTTTCACCTGACTGCGCATCATTTCAATCGGATTTAATATGCAATGGTATGGAGGTAGCCATTGCACAATAAGATTAGCCTGTTTTGCAGGGGAGTCCACAACATACCTGTCATATTTGAGGCTTTGCCTCCCAAACAGATTGCAAAATTTCTTCTTTTACCATGTTCCCATCATATGGAATATTTTTTGCTTCCATCCAAGCAATGGTGTCATTTTTTTATCCACAATCTATTTGGTAGACGTTTGGCTTTAACGCTATGGTAAGAAGCATTGTCCATGATTATTACACTGTTTGGTTCCAGTTTTGCCAAAATGTTTTGGAACCATTTCTTGAAAACTTCCCCAGTCATTTCTTCGTGGTAGTCTCCAGTCTTTTTGGATTCGAAAAGTAGTTCACCACCTTCTACAAATCCATCTTCACTCCCTATGTGCAATAATATTAGTCGTTTCCCTTTACCTCAGGGATTTCTCAGGCCAGAGCTCAGTCCCGATAGAAATGCTTTCTCCCTTGTTTGTACAGTTGTATCTATCCACACTTTGGATGTTGTATAGCCATTATTAACCCAGGTTTGATCTAACAAATACAACTTACGTCCTTCTTCCCTAAACCTACGCACTGTCTTCAAATAGTCCCTTCTCCACAAAATAATGTCCTCCTTATCAATTATTATAGCACTTTTTCGGTCTCTTTTGAAAAATTCAAACCCTATCTCACACAGAATTTTATAAAAGGTGGTTCTTCTCAAATTAGGCAAGTCTGGATCAGCATTAACCTGTTGTAGCATTTTGTCAATTGTTGGCGGCTCATTTTTAAAAAAGAAATTGCGCACTATGACATGAATTAAGTTGTTAACAAAATCGTCAAATTCCTGCATGGCATATTTCACGCGCTTTCGTTTTTTCCCAAATGTAACCACTTTTCCCGTTTCAGCTTTTTCTTTACGAGCACTGTTTATACTGGTACTCGAAACACCGGTGAACTCAGAAGTTAATTTCACTACTTCTTTAATGGGAACAGTGGGATATTTCTCACACAACTTATAATACACGTTCAACACTATTGTTTTTTCACCACTAGTCAATAGTTCACCTGCCTAATGCTTTACGTAAGTCCACAAAGACGCACGAGCAAATTCACCACCGCCGTCTGCCATGATCCTAAATAGAAACTGCTGACTGTAAACAGTGCTCAGATATCAGGTAATTACACGAGTTGTATGTTGGAACTTGTAGCTCTGTTTATCAGCATACACCAGCGTTAATTAACCTCTCAGGTGTTTGTGTAGAATATTTTATCATTTAATGATAAATTCATTCTAAAGCTCAGATTACTAGGATGGGATTGTTTCCCTGCATGCATTGCTACCGTGTTGTACCACGGTGCATTGATCACATGGGTTTGTTTTGACGTGGACAAACCTCAGACTGAACTTAGTATAAATAAAGATGAAGTACACAAATATCAATGTGGTTATGAGTGGTAGAGAATATTTAAAGGTGCCAAAGTGAACTGTGATTCACAGTGAAACAAGTTAAAATGTATCTGATTAGTCATGGTATTGTGTGACTTCAACATTTGACAATACAATCACTCTACATTCCCAAAACTGCTTCACTGCAAGGCTCACTCCTACACGATAAATCCCAAAACATCTGTTGACACATACGGTTCTCACCACGACTGTATACACACATGCACACACTGTTAACAGCCGTCCCATATGAACCAACAACTATACCTTCCTTTCTGTCTCAAAAGCTGTTCCTTCTCATGTTCCTCAAGCTTTTATACTGGGAATGATATAGGGAGGATATTTATTGAAATTTAAAAGCAAGTCAGCAGCACAGACATTACAGAACTTTATTCCTTTCATAGAAGTTTGAAAACAGTGTTGTTGTAATTAATTTAATTTAAAAGGTGAGTTAATTAATAACACTGAACAACACTTACAACATAAGAGGTAGAACCGGAACTTAAAAATTCAATGCCACAACTGGGATTTGAACCACAGACCTTCCGCTTGCCGGGCGGACGCTCTACCACTGAGCTATTGTGACAAACTGCCAGAATGGCATTGAATTTTTAAGTTCCGGTTCTACCTCTTAAACTTTGCCCACACACGGCTTGTGTGTTTAAAAACACCAACAGTAAGTTTGTTGGCATAAATAAATAATACTTACAACATATTTTTCCGGGACGCGTTTCAAAGGTAACTTTCCTCCATTATCAACCGGACAATAACTGTAATATGTTGTAAGTGTTGTTCAGTGTTATTAATTAACTCACCTTTTAAATTAAATTACAGAACTTCTTTGTTCTGATGTACTGGTTGCTGTCAGTCATATTCACAAAAGCAGCCTGATCTTGGTTCACTAAGACATGCGCTACTGTCATACTATCCTTCTTTTGGTTTTCATTATCTAAATGTTTCAGTTGCTACCTCATCATACAACATATTCTACAAGTATTGAAAAATTAAAACTTTACCTCATATAAATCTTATCCAGATATGCTACATTTTTGTATGGTTAGACTTTGTTGGTCTATCAGTTGGCAACTTTCATAAACTGTATTGAGAACAAATAAAGTTCAGAGTTCATTATGATCACAGCACTGTTCTAACACTAACAGGGAATATGACAATGTGTCTGGTGATAGTTACTTATACAACTTGACCAAATAACTGTGTTATACTCATGTTCAGTGAACAATTCCATATCTAACGCCAACAGGGAATATGACAATGTGTCTGGTGATAGTTACTTATACAACTTGACCAAATAACTGTGTTATACTCATGTTCAGTGAACAATTCCATATCTAACGCCAACAGGGAATATGACAATGTGTCTGGTGATAGTTACTTATACAACTTGACCAAATAACTGTGTTATACTCATGTTCAGTGAACAATTCCATATCTAACGCCAACAGGGAATATGACAATGTGTCTGGTGATAGTTACCTATACAGCTTGATAAAATAACTGTCATACTCATTAAGTTCAGTGAACAGTTCCATGTCTACCACTAACAGGGAATATATTTATGGGGATGGTCAGTGTTACAACTTATCAAATAATTGTGCTATACTCATTATGTTCAGTAAACAGTTCCATATCTAACACCAACATGGAATGTGATAATATGTCTGGTGATAGTTACTTATACAACCTGACCAAGCTAGTCCACAGTGAGCATCAAGAATGAAAAACAGTTCAATGCCTTACACTTGGTGCCGTTTTTATAAATAGGTCTTTATCAAGCAGTGGGAATATAGCAGCACGAATAATGTTTTTACTAAAAGATGGAAAGTTTGATAACAGACGCTACTCTAATCTTCAGGGTCGATGGTTTCTGAATGGAATGCACAAATAAACGTTTCTTTATTGCAACATGTTTATTCGTTCATCTACACTTTCGGCACCATACCAATTAGTTAACAACTTTCAAAATTCGTTAAAATTTACACTGGTTAAACGTTTGGGTGTAATTTACATGTTCACACGCCATCAGCAAATATACGTCCTTCCACTTTGAGTTCACAGACGCTAATAATAAACTAGTCCTTTGGCGTCCCTATGACGCAACACCGCCATTCTTATGTATTCATCCGCGCAACAGTTCTCATTGGTTGAACTCAAAGTGACGAGAAGACATTGGATCTTGAATATTAAAAAGAAATAAGTCCCTATTACACCCACATTAAAAGAATTAAAAATTTACACACTCTTATAAAAATATTTACATGAACAATTTTCTATTGATCAATATTCTGTCTCATATGCCCCTTGTTTTGTTTTTCAAGTTGTCACCTTATTTACAATCTTGAAACACAATACAATACTTCTCCCTACTCCTATGATTCAATCACTTTGTACAATATTTTTTTTTTCTTTACAGTCTTCTTCACTGTTTGTCTTTGTCCTTCGTTGTGACATAATACAGCATGTCTTTATAAGTTTTACATATTCGATTACCACACAATACATTCAGTTATTATACAATACATATCTAGTTATTGTACAACACATTTAGTTATTACACAATATGTCCAATTATTATACAATATATATTCAGTCATTGTACAATATACCCAGTTATCATATCACATATGTTCTGTTATTATGCAATACATATTCAGTTATTACACAATACATATTCAGTTATCGTACAACACATTTGATTACTACACAACATGTCCAATTATTACACAATATGTATTCAGTTATTGCACAATATATCCTGCTATCACATCACATATGTTCTGTTATTATGCAATACATATTCAGTTATTACACAATATGTATTCAGTTATTGCACAATATATCCTGCTATCACATCACATATGTTCTGTTATTATGCAATACATATTCAGTTATTACACAATACACATTCAGTTTTTGCATAACACATTTAGTTATTACTCAACATATTCAGTTATTACACAATATATCCAGTTATCATACAATACATATTTAGTTATTGTACAACATATATTCAGTTCTTATACAACACATACTCAGTTATTGTACATTTGACATTGACACAAATATAATTTAAGTGTTTCATGTGGTTTTTGACTTGTATTCATTGCTATGAGGAGAGAAAAACAGGATACAAATTTTGGGCTAATGATTATGATCATGTTTATGGCAATACTTTATTCAGTTCTTTGCCTTCTTTGTCTTATAAGCTTATGTATAGGCAGGTTGTTGAGTCGGCTCTTAAACTCTGATGTTACTTATGATACTAATTTTCTTGATTGGGTTATTTTTCATTGCTGTTTGGTTCAACATTTCTTCGAGCTTAGCATTGGCTATATTCATCTTAATTCATGGGCATTGTTTTTCTAGTTATGGTTTTCCTCATTTCACTAATTGTCATTTCACTATCTCTTATTTCTATAAGAGAAAACTTCTATACTTACAATTATTCTGTAATTGTATTATTTTTCTTCTCCATTTACCCTCGACATCTTTGTGTCGAAATATTATATCTTTTTCACCATAATTGATTCATTTTTATTTTTGTCCCTGACATCCTTATGTCAAAAACATATCATCTTCCGTCGCTATGATTCATTTATTTAATGACAATCAGTGTCCTCGTCTGTTTTTTGTTAACACTGCTCTTTGTGGTCGATATAGCCAATGACTATGTAGATTTTCTTCCTTGTTGTAATTCCTAATCTGAACATGATTTTCTATAAGTAACCCATTAAAAATTGTTATCTTCTTTCATCTACTACTCCTGCCTTACACATTCGTTGACAAAGACTATTTGGTCCTTTCTTTGTATGGCTTCAATTTGTTTTTATGGTATCTTCCTACCAACTTGCCATTTGTATTCTGTAGCTCATACGTGTGGTCTCCCAGCTGTTTTGTTATGACCAGTGGTTCCATCTTTCTCTTCGTGTAGCCATCATGGTGTCGATGTCAATTGTAAGTTGCTGAGATTTTGTTGTCATCCAGCCAGTTGGGACGAACTTAGTTGTTGTGATTTCCCTGAGTGTTGGTGGTGGTTGTTGTTTCTGTATTCTGTGTAGTATCTGTCCTATTTGGCACATCTTCATCTACTTCCTGCTGTCTTGTGTTGTCAGTGTACCGTTGGTCTCTGCCCCTTTGGCGTGAACCTCTGTCATATGACGATCTGTGGTTGTTCAAGTGTTCCCTACTGAATCGCATGTGATTCACTTGATGGGTATGGTCTCCTGGTCTTCCACGATCATATGTATATGTTCTGTATCTCGATTCACCCCTCGGTATCGTGTCGTGGTATCGCTGTCTTGTGTTCTCCATCCTCTCGCCATGATTATGCGGTTGTGGGAAATGGTGTGCCCCTCTCCCCCTTTCATGGGTACTCCTAGTATTTCTATGTTCTCCCTCACTCTGGTTGTTCGTAGCCGTGTTCCGGTTTAGGATGGGTGAGTTTGGGTGACCGTTCCTATGTCTATGCTCATTAGGCCGACCATTTTGTGTTTCGAAGGCTGTCAGCAGTTCTATCATATCTGCAAAATCTACTGGCCTCGCAACAATTAATCCTGTTCTCACTGTGTCTGGGAAATGTCTTGTTATGCTGGCAATTAGTTCTGCCTCCGACAAGTTGGGGTCTAATAGCTTTCCTTTGTTGGCTACTTTCATAAAATAATCGACTAATGACAACCCTTTGGTTGGATCGTATCTACCTGTCGCTAGCTCTACCCTAGTTTGGTTTTGTTTAGCTGGGCCCCAATACCTTGATAGAAATAATTTTCTGAATGAGCTATAAGACTCATGACCAGCTAGTGTTAACCTGAGCCATTCTAATGCCTTGTTTTTTAAGCTTTTCTTAACTATCATCATTCTAAGCTCGTTTGGTATCCTTTTCACTTTAAAGTATTCTTCCATCTCTTTAACAAAGAGTTTTGGATCGTCTCCCTTCTCCTCGTCAAATGTAGGTGGTGTGATTTCATGTAATATGCTGTTGGTGTAACATGTGTTATGTGTTGTGTCATTGTTTGGTTGTGAACCTCTTTCTCTGTATGGTGAGTCAACATTTTGTACATTATTCAAATAACTCTCATCTTGTACATTACTTACATCTAAATCATCTTGTCTTTGTAATGCCTTCACAACATCATTTACATTAGCCAAACTTTCTTTCCCTTTTTTCATTTCTTCACAAATTGATTTCAAATCATTCTTTATTTCTAAGTGGCTTTGTTTCATATCATTTATAGCATCCTGTTGTGAAAGCATCACATCATTCATTGTCTTAATTTTAGGAATTACTATTTGTTCTAGTTTCATTAATAATGTCTTTCTTTACTACCTCTATCTCTTTCCTTAATTCCTCAGTTATTTCTGCTTTTACATTTGTTATCTTACAGTCTACACTTGTATTACATTCTGTTATTTCATCCCTACATCTAGCAATTTCTCCTTCTAACACAATTTTATTCTCTCTCATCTCTGATTCTATCTTTCCCATCCTATCTCCTACAATTTCTATCCTAGCTTCTAAGGCTTCCTTTGTTTCATTTAAGTTTTTATGAACTAATTTTAAATTAGTTTCCATTACTTTCATATTTTCTTTACACTCCTGTCTTCCTAATTCTATTTTCTGTTCTAGGTTCTGTCTACCTAATTCCATTTGCTGTTCTAAGTTCTGTCTACCTAATTCCATTTTCTGTTCTAAGTTCTGTCTACCTAATTCCATTTTCTGTTCTAAATCTTTTCTCACTTCCTCCATTTTCTGTTCTATTTCTTTTTTATTATTTTCCAAGTCCTCTCTCACTCCCTCTATTTTTTGACCTATACTCTGACCTAAACTTTGTTCTATATCCTGTTTCAATTCTATGTTATTTTGTTTCATTTTCTGACCTAAACTTTGTTCCAGTCTTTCAAACATCATCATCATTAACCTTTGGTCTTTGCTTATTTCCGCCTGTTCCTCATTCTCTAATTCTATCTGATAACTAGGCCTATCTGCCCCTTCCCCTGTTACTAGATCTCTCTCTTTTCACGACATTCTAGTTTCTTTATTCAGTTCACTTTGGCTTAAAAGTCCTACTATTTTGCCGCTTCGCAGTAACATAAAAATAAAATGAATATGAAAATAAAAATTTTTGGTCCTACTCTTTTCTCGTTGATTTATCCAGTTACGTGCGTCTCCTGGGCGGTTGGCTTCGCCAGATGACCTCCGGTGTTTTTCCCACGTTGATTCTCCGTGTATCGATGTTTTGTTGATATCAGTCGTTGGTCTAATGGCGTCTTTCTCCTGCGCGGTGGGATAGCGTCCTTTTGATGTTAACACTTTGTTCTCGTAATTTTGCATTCCATTCTAAATTCGCGCTCCACGTTGGGCAAGCCATTTTGGTGCCGTTTTTATAAATAGGTCTTTATCAAGCAGTGGGAATATAGCAGCACGAATAATGTTTTTACTAAAAGATGGAAAGTTTGATAACAGACGCTACTCTAATCTTCAGGGTCGATGGTTTCTGAATGGAATGCACAAATCAACGTTTCTTTATTGCAACATGTTTATTCGTTCATCTACACTTTCGGCACCATACCAATTAGTTAACAACTTTCAAAATTCGTTAAAATTTACACTGGTTAAACGTTTGGGTGTAATTTACATGTTCACACGCCATCAGCAAATATACGTCCTTCCACTTTGAGTTCACAGACGCTAATAATAAACTAGTCCTTTGGCGTCCCTATGACGCAACACCGCCATTCTTATGTATTCATCCGCGCAACAGTTCTCATTGGTTGAACTCAAAGTGACGAGAAGACATTGGATCTTGAATATTAAAAAGAAATAAGTCCCTATTACACCCACATTAAAAGAATTAAAAATTTACACACTCTTATAAAAATATTTACATGAACAATTTTCTATTGATCAATATTCTGTCTCACACTAAAAGTGAATATGGAGAAAATTTAATAGAAACAGATAGTCTCTTGTACAAAGAACAAACCACATGACTTACCTCGGTAGTTTTGTGGAATAGAAGTCTTCAGATGTTTCATCCTGTAACAATAATTCTCTTGTAAAACAGATGATCTGTTGTAACCTTATGACTCTCGTCTTGAAAAAGATGAGCAGAAACAAAATTAACCGTTTTGTATAATCTACAGAGAAGAAATGACTTTAAATAGCAATTCAATTAAGGTAAATAGCATTCTTCTATTAAAACAGTTGACATTTTATACTATGGATTTCCAAAGATTTTGTTCATAAATAGCTAAAAATAGGCATCTCATTTACTGTCTTTATTATAATTGGGCTATTAAATCTTCAATTTAAATATCGTTATAATGAACACTATCTGGGCAGAAAAATCATTGCTTTTAAACTAGAAGTTCAACTCTGGTGTGTGGTGAATCAAATAATATTGATCCTCTGCAACTAACTTGCAAATTCTTTATGTACAGTAGTCTTGGTAATGGTGGGTGAGATTATGTTGGATTTGAGAGATCCTATACTATACTAAACATTGCAGGACTAATCCTAAAACATAAACTTAAATCATTAATCCACAGCAAAGTTATTTACTGACAGCGTTTCAAGTGTGTCTATTTTATCTAGAAAGAATTTGTTGAATACATTTAAGACAGCATAGCTGTCTTCTGTCTACTTTCCTGATATATGTTTGTCCACAGTCATGGAGGATTTGCAGCAATGACAATCTTAAAATTAATATTTTCTTATACTTGTACACGTAACAAGAAGAAAATTAAATGCTTATCTGGAAACAAACTACAGCACCTGTGCATAGCAAAATGAACCCTATGGTATAATGGTTCAATTATTTATTAGTGAATTTGAATGATCACAGTGTTTCATAAATTGAGCTGTTACAATAGTAGACGTTTTTAATTTATCTGCATAGGAATAACTTATTTTTCTGAAAGTCCATACCAGGATAAAGCAGTCCTAAACCTGACATACATACTCACACAAATCTTTACAAACCATGGAAAATTCCACACAGAATTAGAAAAGCAACCTGACCAAAGTGCTCATGCTCAGATGACCACCAAACTGCCATACATCTCTTACTTCACTGTAAGCTACAAGCCAGGAACAGACTAGCACATTTGAAGAACCCCATACTAACACTCATCATATTTGATGAGTGTTAGCACTCTCATCACCTGTACAATCCAGTTTATATATGAAATATTTAAATATTAAGACATTAAGTTAAAACTACTCTCATAAGCATGTGTATTACACTTCAAGTAAAATGAACAAAGGATGGGTTAAAGTTTAAAATGAGTCACTGTAAAAATAGAGTTTGGTAGGTAATATTATATCATTTTAATGATATAGAACTCCCAAAAGGAATTTTCAAGGATATATAAATTGATTAGGCAGAAACATCAGTGGACTTACATTCACATGCTAAAATATAAGTCTGTGGACATTTTATCGTAAACACACTTTTATTGTAAAATTAAGACTAACCTCACCTCCCTACTACACCACTTAACTTGGAATATGTGATTCACTTTCTGACCAAAATTCACATGAACACTGCATCAGCTAAAGATATTTTTCAGACTCAGGAAAAAGTTCCACATCACAATTTGACTCCTATTTAGAATAATATGTTGGGTCGCAGTGGTCAGGTATTGTTAGTAAGAAACAGACTGATAATGGTGGTGCAGTTTTTGTGATTATTAATAACGCTGTGTCTTTTAGCTATTGGTGTGGTAACGGATGGAATGAAAAATCCCACGATGTTTCTTCACCACAATGTGTTATTTTATTAACACTTTATCAATATTTTATATTAAATAATTCCTGTCAGCACCATTCTAAGTGATTTAAAATGTTTCCACTTTTTCATTTAATAGAACTAATGTTTGATGAGTCTGGTAATGTTCTACGATGTTCACACTACCTAAATATGTATGTCCTTTCACTTCGCTTACACACATGCGAATGGACAGTTTATGGCGTCCTCACGTGACACCGCCTATTTCGTATACATCCATCAAATAGTTCTTTCTTGTTAGGTAAGCGATCCCTAACCATCCTCCCTTACTTTTATTATGGAACACATATAATTCTAATATTTATACATATATATTAAAATTAAATATGGAAATATTTATGATGTCTTTGGGCAAACTTAGTTGTTTGTAACAATGAGTATTTGCAACACGTTTTCGCCATTTAATCAAATTATACCAACATGAAAAAACAAATTACACTTTTAACAAATATTCACATAAACGATTTTCTTTTGGGGTCTTCTAATATTCTGTCTCAATGCGAAAAGTAAATTGCAACAAGAACAGTTAGTGATCATTATACTGTTATTGTTTAAAGTGGTGGTGAAGAATGAAAAGTAGACATATCTATGTTAGCACGTCAGTAAACAATAAATTTAATGATCAAGAAAACAAAGGAGAATAAAAATGATGCACATTAAGCTTAATATTAATGAAATGGTAATTATGAAAATAAGAAAAGAAAGAAAAATAAATTGATCCACTTTATCTGCAGAACTTACCTTGAGACCATCATTAACACACGAATCTTCACTTTTCAACAACCAAACTTCATCTTTATCATCTATCTTGGTTTCAATTCCACTTTCTTTGATGGTGTCATTAAATCTCATTAGATTGTCTTCTTCATTGTCAGAACATGTAGAATCTTCAACTTTGATATCACTATTGCTTGTTACAGTTTCAATCTTAACCTTGTTTACAAGGTCTTTGGTATCTCCCTTATTCTCTGAACAAAAGTCTGGTACACAAGATTCAACTTTGATATCCATTTTACTATAGTTGCTGTATTTATACAGTTCTGTTCTTAAACTTCAGTAGCAAGTCTGTGGAAAAAGAAACATTATTAGTAACATCCATAAGTTTGCTTCCAGATAATTGAAACTACATTACATTTCAACAGACAGCACAAAATAATGAACGTAATTTGGTGTAATATAGTAAGTATAACATTTTTAACATACAAAGATCTATAGCTTCCTTACTATTGGTTATGTTAGTCTGGCTCTAACCTGTATTATTATACAAAAAACCTACTTTGAATTATACAGGCTGTTTCAAAATGAGAATAAGGACTTTAGGATTTTGTAGTATCAATTACATTTGTTATGATCATAAAACATACATAAAATGAATGAGCAATTCAAACAATTTTTCATCCAGGTGTTCAACTTTATCTTGGACACAGAGCTTAAAATGAGCCTTACAAAATTAACATGGATATTTTATACAATTTCGTGCTATTATTTGGCACAAACACTTGTCAACTTCAATTTTAAAGGTTTATATTCATAAACTATAGTCCATTAGTTAATTAGATGATCAACAAGACCACAGTACAGTTTTAATCCCATAAAACAGAGAGTTATCACTTATAAAGCTACTATGGCTAATAATTGTTACTCTTCACTTCTGTGCTGTAGTCTTGTACAATCACTCAAATAAGTATTCCTATGAACTACTTGTTTTGAATTTCTGTTTTGTTTTTCCACCTGAGTCAGGATTGAAGATTGAACTGTTCTTTGTTTCTTTTTGTTGGTTATGCCTGTATATGATGCTCTTAACTATAGAAGCATGGCTATTTAATATTTCAGCTACTTTTTTTTAATGTTTTACCACTTCAAGAGTATCCTGGTGCAGTCTGCTGTTCCACCTGGGTTGTTTCATTTTTTGATCCCACAAATTAAACTGTTTAAATGCAGCCAGTTTTAAAGATGAAAAAACATCCAATGCAGCATAAGTGCACCAGCTGAAGGAAGACCAATGATCTACTGGGTTGGTTTTGGTCTCAGTTGCTTTGTCAGCTAAATATTTTTGGCGTTCTCTTTTTATAAACAGAAGGAAATTGTTGGCAGTTTGAAAGTTTTTCATTAGTAAATAATAAATAACATTATATAAACAGGATACACTACAATCAACCAGCCTCAGTTTGCATGCATGTTGGTCCAGATTGTCTCAGTTGGTTAGGGGCTTGACTACTGACATCAAGGTCACAGGTTCAAACCAAACTCTCCCTGCCCCAAGTTAGTCTATTTCTCACCTCCCCTCCAATAAATGCACTGTTCTACATGAGCTGTAGAGAGGAAATTAATCTCCTGTTAGTTGCTGTTCTAACCTGTTGTGTTTTGCCAAGTTTACAAAGCAGGAACAGTGGTCTTGGCTAAAAACTCAATATGTGCATGGCTTTACAGCACATCATGATGACCTTATTGGGGCTTATTGGGAGACAGCATTGGCTTACAGGACTATGGCAAGGTGAATTAGAATGTGGAGCATGACCATGTAAAACACATGGCTCTGCTGGGTTGTCAGAGTGTTAGTGCAAACGATGTGCCAGCTGTTTCTGCTCTACTAGACACCAATCGATAGATAGTATGTGAATTAGCCCTGGTGGTAAGAACATTGCATTTAACTGTGTTTTGTATTCTAAACAATTACCTGAAAATATGAAAAACTCATCTCGGTGACTTCCCTGGGATTTGACGGAAGTACAGCAATGGTTTGGCACAACCTTGCTCAAACTCACCTGAAGCATTATGGTTGTGATGGAGACACCTTATAGTGCATTACTGTGCTGGATGAAACATGGGGCAAGTTCATACAAACCTTTACTAAAGCACCAATCCAATCAGTGGAGTTATATGGGTCTCTACGCAAAAAATGTGTGTCATACCCCTACAAATGTGAAAGTTACGAGTTGATTCTTGCATACAACTTGATTGCATCATCCTAACACATACTGTTCCGCAAGAACAGTATGTTAATCCACACATTTTTGTCATCTTTTGGAGAATAACCTGAATGCAATGTTGCCAAGAAAGCACACACATTTTCCAGAAACCTCCAAACATTTTGCATGGTAATGCTCAGGCACACCTTGTAGCTGATGTGTACCATCACTGGGGTGGAAAGTGTGTTTCCATCCACCACATTCACTAGAGTTAAACCCCTTTGATTATAATTTGATACCAAAGATAAAGGAACCATTTTGTAATGTTCAATTCTCCACTCTTCTGAGATTCAGCAGGCATTAAGGCAGTCCATCACTACTGTGACTTCCCCATCACTGACAACAAGCTATAGACAATGCTGGGTACTACATTAAAGGACTGTATAACTTTCACTTGTCTACCAGTAATACATAAACAGTTACAACTATTAAAGTTACAGCCTAATTATGAAAGTATGACTCATTTGTATTCTTTACTGCTTTTCCTCAATTCCTAAGTTCAGTGTGCTGTATGCACTGATGTCATAGATATCACACTCTGAGATCACAAATGCCAAAATGTGAACATAACAAACACTGTCAACCTTACGCAATATGTCTTTGAGTTGGTTATGGGCTGGTCAACTGATCCCGAGGTCCTAGGTTCAAATGTGGCCCAGACAGATGGTTTTTTAGATATGCCTAAAAGTGACAGTCTCAATTCATGAGATGTACTGGCATGTTAGAAAACTCCTGCACAACAACAGTAGTGATATGATCCATGTAACTGGCAGCATCATTAGGAAACAAAATATTTATTTTCTTACCCAAATATAAGTACAAGCCGTAATCCAGTAAACTAAGAGGCATAGGTGAAACATCAGTGTAACAAAAGCAGGAAACTAGTAGTTCACTTTGGTTAGTACTCTCATTCCTGCATACACAGTATCCTACATATGCCGTTTTAAGCTGTTGTGATGCAATATTTTTCTATAAAAGAGAGGCTCTGGAATAGGAAGAGTAGGTGGTCCAGAAGACATTGTCATGGTAACATATAACCTTTAAACACTCTTCCAAGGTATTTTTGGTTATTCCACTCACGTTTTTTACTATTTTTGAATGGGGCAAAGTAGCAAATAAGTCCCATTACTTTTAACACTCCTCAAGTTTTAGTATTAGTTATTTGCATCTATTAGAATTGCACTCATTGATGGGTAATGGTTCTATATCACATATTGTAACCCAGAAGGTTTGCTTATTGGGAGGAATTGTGATGCAAGTTGTGCCAAGATGAATATTTTTGGGATGAATTCAAAATTTGGGGCATACAGAAATACTGAAGTTATCCATAGTAATATAACCATATTTATTAGTATGTTTAATTGACTAAAGTATCTAACATAATTTGATTCTCTTAGGTTGTTCAATTAAACGTTTGTATCAATAAACAAGCAACAAAGCAAATTTTAAGAATAATATACGTATATTGTGTAGTATAATGCAGCCTATATAAAATGAAGTATAACACCAGACAGGGAGGAACCACCTGCACAGTGTTTTGCCTATCTGCATCCTCAGTGCCTATTGCCATGTGTCACTATCAGGGTAAGGCACGGATGAAACCATACATCGTTACAACTAATTTTAAAGGCTTTAGTTACCACTTTATGAAAGGAGATGCTGAAACTGGCCACCATCATTATCCATACATTTTTGGCACCTCTTTAACAAACTATCCATCACTCGCCATAGTTCACATTGACAAATACTGGCAATTTCCTGGTGGATATTTTATTTTAACCCTTCCAGGCTGTGTGGGTTTGTCTTGTACATTTTTAGTTACCTCAGAGATAGAAATTATAGGGGATAATGCTGATAGTCCAAGATGGCCACAAATCTCTATTAATAATTCTGTCCTGGAACACGCTTTCAATTGTTCTCATCGGAAGATTGGCCATATGAGCTGTTGCAGTCCTGTTGAAGAAAGGCGAACTCATGCTCACTATCTCTAAATTCACTAAAACAAAGCGGGGGAAGAAGGGGGGGGGGGGGGGGGGCAAAATTGTATTTACATATGTAAGGGCAGCAACTGTTGAGTACAAAAACAAATTTTGAAAAATTGAACATATACTTTTATCCAGTAATGGCACACCATACACCAACTTATTCATCATGAAGGGATACTACATGAACAATATTAGGTTCCTCAGAACTCCAATAAGTACTATTTTATGTACACAAATCCGTGAAAGTGGGACCCAGCCTCATCTGTGAAAAATAATAAATGTGCACCTACATATTTTGCCATCGTGTACACTATTGAGAATCTGCTCACAAAGTGTGCACCTAAATACAGGATCATCTGGTTGAAGAGCATGTGCTACAGTTATTTTATATGATTTTTTAGCTCAACCAATGTAGTAGCTGTTCACACAGAGGCATAAGAAATGCCTACCTGTTGTGAAACACACGTAAGTTATTTTTTGGGGGAATCTTTCAAACAATGGCCAATGTCATCTAATGTTTCTTTGGTAAGAACAGTAGGCCATCTTTTAGATTTGTTAGCCTGAACACTTCCTGTGGCCTGAAATTTATTGTAAAGTTCATGATCGCTGTATGGCCTGAAACTTTGACACCTGGAATTCTTTCTACAAATCGTACTTTTACTTGGCAAGCTGACTGAGTTAATACATATGAATCATAAATGACACACTGCAGTAGAAAACATATACTAACATTGTTAGTAAGTACAGAACAAAATAATAAGTCACTCATAATAACTAAACCACATCACATCACCATCAACTCAATACTTATGTAAGCAAATCCTGAGTATGTACAAAGTTATCCGGAGTTAGTAAGTAGTGGTTTAAGAACATAAGTTGTCTTGTTAAAATCATTGAGGCCACCCACTGTCCCTTTTAAAGTTCACTTTATAAAGCATATAGCTAAATCTATAACCACATATATCAGTAGAACTACCATATCCTGGATGTGAATTGTCAATTACACGTATTACTACAACTTGCTCAACATGATGCTACATGTTGAAAAGCAATGTGAAATGTTTTAGCAAATAGACAAACAATCTTGTAGTTGCGCATGTTTTCATTAATGTTAGTAGTCGTGCAGGGTGTTCCTGACAACCCCCCCTAAAAAAAAAAAGCAGGTCTAATTTTATATTTGTGCAGCATATTAATATAAATAGGTTTACTGAATAAATGACTCTTCAGAATGCTACCTCACCTTATATGAGCATATTTTTTATATTAATAAAGATTATTAAAGATTCTGAAGGTACACTCCTATCCAATGTGTAATAATACATACATCGATAAGAACGACTAGGGTGTTCTGAACGCCCCGCGCGACCACTACAGGGTTAAACAATAAACGGAATTGTTGTTGTTTGTTGTTAGCTAATGCTGGATTTCTGACAATGAAGTCTCTTGCTCTCCAATATTTTTCACTGATGGATGGGGCACTAGAAGTGGCCGGGCATATTTGAAGGTGGTCTCGATCCATTTCCTCTTGCAGATCACATAGAGGACAGAGTGGTGAAGAATATATCCCAATTCTGTTTAAATGTTTTGCCAGACAATCATGTCCTGTAATCAACCTGAAGGTTGCAACTACTGTTTTTCGAGGATACTCAGGAATCACTGTTTGAATGTTTGGTAGTTCCCATCTTTTATTCTTTGATTTTTCATAGTAATATTTTGCAACAATTTTTTTGAATTCAGAGTTGACTAATCTTTTAGCTGCATAAAATGGTAGATTAACTATAGATTTTTGTACACTGCTGGTACCCTTTTTTGCACGAAAATCAGCTTTCTCATTACCACTCAGTCCACAGTGAACCGGTATCCATTGGAAGACTAGGTGTTTTTGAAGTGCTGTTAGATGGCTAAGCATCTTCCAACATTCTATAATAGTTTGGTTTTTTGGTGACAACTTGGAAGTAATTGCTATAATTGCTGCCCTGGAATCTGAGAGAATAACTGCTTGCTGAAAATGTGAAATTCTGTACAAAAGATTTTGTAGAGCCATTTGAATTGCTTCAATTTCTCCATCAAAGTTTGTAGTTCCATAACTTAAAGATTTGTAATAGGAAAAGAGGTGACATGTGACTCCAGCACCTGCTCCATCTTGGTTTGATATCAATGATCCATCAGTATAAATATGGAGCCACTCATGTTCTGGAAATCTAGTATGGATTGTCTCTAATGCCAATCATTTTAGAACACTAGTTGGAGTATCACTTTTTTTAACTTCCTCTGTCAGGTGTAAATAATATGTGATGTCTAATGTATGTGTTGGATTGACTTTAGATATGAAGTTTTCCTTTGAATTAGGAAGGTGTACATCCTTCTTGATGTCTTGAATTTTGGAAAGAAAGCTCTCCTGAGTCTTTAGTGTATGTGTAAAATTTCTCTTGTGCCATGTATTGAATGGGAGTCTGATCAACTTTTCGTGTTGAATAAGAGCCGCTTTTTCTATTTCATATTCAATGGGGTATTGGTTGGTTAGTCTTTCCATAGCTGCTATTGGTGTGGTTTTGATAGCACCTGTAATTAATCTCAGACTTTGGTTTTGAAAGATTTGAATTTTTTTTGTGTTTGCTGTTACAAGAACTTCGCTGCAGTAAGTAAATAATGGTTTGATATATACGTTGTATGTTGTGTTAAGCGTTGCTCTGGAACATTCCCACTTCATTCCTGTTAGACGTTTTAACAGTGAAAGGCGCCTCTCTGCTCTTTGTATTACATTTTCTATTTGTTTGGTCCATGTAAGTTTGGTATCAAATGTAGCTCCTAAATACTTTGCTTCCTTTGTTTCTGGTAATTGTTGACCCTCAAAATTTAGTTTTATTTTTAGTGGTTTTTTTCTTAGTGAAAAGATTTGGTAGTTTGATTTTGTTGTATTAACAGTCATTAAATTTTCTTTGGTCCACCTCTGTAAGTTGGTGATAGTATCAATAGATATATTGTTGGCAATTAATTGATCGTCCCACATAGTCGGAGTGTGCGGGAGAATACTACATAATTTTTAATCTAATCTCATCAATATTAATTTTTAGATATATTGTTGGCAATTAATTGATCGTCCCGCATAGTCGGAGTGTGCGAGAGAATACTACGTAATTTTTAACCTAATCTCATTAATATTAATTTTATGAAATCCCATTTAGTAAGGCTGAGTATGACAGGTTTTACTGTATTCTACAAAACCTGTCATACCCAGCCTTAGTAAATGGGATTTCATAAAATTAATATTAATGAGATTAGGTTAAAAATTACGTAGTATTCTCCCGCACACTCCGACTATGTGGGACGATCAATTAATTGCCAACAATATATCTATTGATACTAACTGCTAAGTAGATAGTTTACCTAACTGATTTCTGTAATAACCCAGTTTTATCCTAAGTTGAAGCGACATCGGAGATAGTTAAAATGTAATTTTCAACACCGTCGTTAACATGTTGTTTGGAGGTAAATTAATATTAATGAGATTAGGTTAAAAATTACGTAGTGTTCTCCTGCACACTCCATGTGGGGCGATCAATTAATTGCCAACAATATACTGATACTAACTGCTAAGTAGATAACTTACGTACCTGATTTCTGTAATAACTCAGTTTTATCCTAAGTTGAAGCGACATTGGAGATAGTTAAAATGTCATTTTCAACACCGTCGTTACCATGTTATTTGGAGGTTCACAAACTCAGCTTAGAAAGAGAAGCCGTGTAATCCATGCGGCCGTGGCGTGCTGTGCATTTGTCTGGAAGAAAAGCTGGTTAAGAGAGATTCTGAGAAAGCCTCCGTTAGTGTGTGCTGGTAAGGTTAGAATGACATTTATTTAAGGGACGTACCGACAATTTATCACTACATTACTCAAACTGCAATTAAAATGTGCTGTATTGTTTCATTCTTAACCAAAGTTTTTAGATAGGTTTTGCACAATTCTGGGTAAGTGTACGTCGTTTGTACCTGACCGTCTACTCGAAACAATAAAGTATTGGCCAATTGGCGCATGCGCGGGTCGGCTAGTCGAAGCGATGGAGAGGTTATTGCCAACCGAAGATACAAAGCCAGATAAAAAGCCTTGCATGCAACGGCAGTAGCGCCAACGTTGCATAAACGTAACTAGTTCAGCAATCGTGTACTTATGCGTAGATTAGTAATTTGGGTTGTGATATGTTAGAATTATAACTAGGGCTTGGAAATTCATGCCCTAAAAAACACCGAAATATGCATGCATATATGCTCTTAAAAACTTGAAAATATGCCAAGAAATATGCACTATTAATTAAAACGATTGATGTCCCTTTGCAGCAGACAAGACGAGTTAGTATAAATAATAAATGAAGTTACCGTATTCCTTAGACGTTGAAGCAGAAGTGGTCCGGCTGCTAGTATTAACTGCTAAATTGCAGCTCACAACGTTATGGCTGTTGGTAAGAAAGAAAAGTGGCCAGATATGAAATTAAGATCCTCTTTTAACCCAGTGTCTGACAGATTATTTTGCACAGTTTCCATTGATGAAGCATCTTTCGAGTCCAATGAATTAACAACCTCTTCGACCATTTCTGTGTGCTCAGTATAATATAAAACTGCATCGACTCATGTTCCCCATCGAGTTAACACTGGTGCAGGTGGAAGTCGGATATTAGGTGCTGTTGATCTAAACAACTTAACATCGGTCTGGGTGGCTCAGTTGGTTAGACGCTGGCCTACTATTCCCAAGGTCGCGGGTTCAAACCCGGCCCAGGCCGATGGTTTTTAAGTGTGCTTAAAAACGACAGCTCCATGTCAGTAGATTTACTGGCATGTAAAAGAACTCCTGCGGGACAAAATTCCGGCACACCGGCGACGCTGATGTGATCCTGGCAATTGACAGCGTCGTTAAACAACAAAATAATTAATTAAACGACTTAACTCTTTTAGAAGATGTAACAAAAATTTTCTTGGTACTGGACACAAATCTATCTACCAGCGGAAAAGAATATTGTCTCAGAAATGCGATGAAGAGCGTGTGCCAAACAAGTTATATGAATTAATGTAAGATTTAAAGCTTTCACGGTGCGCGTTATTTATTACAGCTTCGCGGGTGATCAGCCGTGTGAGGTTTAAAAACATTGAGCTTTCGGCCATAGAGTATACAATGGCCGGAAGCTCACTGTTTTTAAACCTCACATGGCTGATCACCCGCGAAGCTGTAATAAATATATGAATTAAGTTAGGAAAAATACCTTTCAGAGTTTGTCCTGATTTTAGCATATAAAGACCTGCATCAGTAACAAATAAAAGTAACCGGGTGTATTTTGATTCCACATGACCATAGTAATTTCAAAGTGTCCATCACAAACTGGGTCACAGTTACATTGTTAGTGGCCGACAATTCGCACACATTAAGAAGATAAGGTGTAGTCTTTTGTTCATTATTTAAAGCACCCACGATTATATTAGCAATAGAACGGCGCTCAGAATCAGGGGTTTCATCAACAGACAACCACACAAACTGATCCACTAATTCATTTTTGTATATTTGGCAATACGTTGTTGTAACAATGTCCTATATAAGTTTTACGCAGTGTACTTTCTTCAGGCACATGTTGTCGAGTGTACTTGGGAAGAAAGTTTTTAAATGTCGGATTATTAATTTTGAACAAGGGAATATCAGCAGCTAAAAATGCTTGACAGAAGTCATATAAGTAACCCTACTTCCTAAACACTCTACTAGCTGTTTTTGAACACGTTCTTTGTTTGCGAGTTTTCTGATTAAATTCTTCTTATGTTTTGCTGTGTTTATGTGCCGACCTTAATTTGGTGGGAACCAGTTCACAACAGTGTTACGTTTGAAGACCACTACACAACTGCTGATGGGTAGGCAAGCATTGCTATAATCGTGCTGCTCAAAACGTTGACCTGCACTTTATCTTTGGTACTATAAACCTCTCAGATAACGCACTGATTATTTTCTACAAACATACATATAATGGAAGGATGAAACAGGGGATTCACTGCATGACAACATGACTCAGCATTAGTTCTCACCACCTCGTGAGTTGAATCGTCATGTGCAATACTGCCAATGTAAAAAAAAATTATACAGATGGAAAAAATAATTGTTGTTGTTGTTGTTGTTGTTAGCTAATGCTGGATTTCTGACAATGAAGTCATTATTCCTCTTGCTCTCCAATATTTTTCACTGATGATATTGAAGACGGCAATAGCAGTAATAGTAACCGCTTTTTAGAGATCACCATATCTGTATAAAAAATATAATGGAATATAAAAAATATTATGGAAAAAATAATAAAAAAGCATAAAAGTAATTAAAATATGCAATATAGGGGCTATAATATTGAAATCTTTGTGATTTGTGTCATCATGTGCAATATTAATTTCCAATATGAAAAATGTTATCCAGATGGAAAACAATAATAAAAAACCATAGAAATCATTAAAATATGCAATATAGGGGCTATAATATTGAAACAATATGCATTTATCAAAAATCAAGAAAATATGCAGTTATATGCACCACAAAATCATGTCCAAATAACTGAAAATTCGTGCACATAATGTAAAAACATGAATTTCTAACCCCTATAAAAAAAAAACATGTTCAAATAACTGAAAATTCCATAATTCGTGCACATAATGTAAAAGCATGAATTTCTAACCCCTATAAAAAAAACATGCAAATGCATGAACTTCCTGGCCCTAATTACAACTGTTATTAAACACCTTAAATACTTACCACAACATATGACTGGCATTTGGGTGGAAATACACGTTATGGGCTCCCCTCAATACAAAATAATATAAGCTCCGATGAATAAATAAAACAGTGTTGTTGTTGTTGTTGTTGTTTTCTAGTGCCTTGCATCTGGCAGTGAAGCCATTAGCATTCGTGCTTTCCAATACTATTGAACTGTAGTTTCTTCTGATCCTAATGCTTCACAGGTCTTCAAGTGGTCTTCATTCATTTCTGCTGGATCGTTACACAGGACACATATTAGTAAGGATGAGATACCTATTCTGTAGAGATGACTTGCTAAGCAGTCGTGATTTGTCAATAGTCGGAAGGCTGCAACCGCTGTTTTTCTTGGTCTCTGGGGGATTATATCTGGGTTGGAAAGTAGTGTAATCCATTTTTTATCTTTGGCATTTGTTTCTATTTCTTGTAGGTATGAATGAGAAAATTTTTTTAATGATCAAGCGCTTTATTGAGGAATATGAGAAATTGAATTTAGACTTTTGTTTTCTTGTTGTGCCTTTCTTTGCAAGTGAGTCTGCAGCTTCGTTCCCCATGACTCCACAGTGTGCTGGAATCCATTGGAGATGAACAGTCTTATTAACTTTTTGGAGTTGTGTTAACATTTTGTAGCATTCTCTAATTTTTGTTGACTTCTTTGTAGTATTTGAACATATTCCCTGAATTGCAGCTTTAGAATCCGAAAGAATTACTGCCTTGTTAAAATTATTTAAGGGAAGATTTAATAATAAAATTGTTGGAGAGCAATGTGTATAGCCTCTATTTCTCCATCATAATTTCTTGTGTCTCTGCCAACAGAATGATAAAAGGAAAAATGTGAACACGTAACTCCCGCTCCAGTAAGGTTTTCCTTGGAGGATCCATCAGTATATATGTGCAAAAAAAAAAAAAAATTCTTGTTTAACGACGCTGTCAATTGCCAGGATCACATCAGCGTCGCCGGTGTGCCGGAATTTTGTCCCGCAGGAGTTCTTTTACATGCCAGTAAATCTACTGACATGGAGCTGTCGTTTTTAAGCACACTTATAAACCATCGGCCTGGGCCGGGTTAGAACCCACGACCTTGGGATCCGTAGGCCAGCGTCTAACCAACTGAGCCACCCAGACCGACAGCATATATGTGCAGCCATTCTTCTGTGGGATACCTAGTATTTATTGTTTCCAGAGCTAGAAGTTTTTGTATTTCTTTTGGTGTGTCTGATTTACTTATTTCCTCTATTAATTCCAAATTAAGTTAGGTTGCAATAATTCCAATGGATTTTCTCTTATAAGTAGATTTTCTCTGGTGTTAGGAATGTTCAATTTTGATTTAATCTGTGTTACCTTTTCTAGGAAACTACTATGAGTTTTAAGGATTGAAGGGGGTGAGGCGATATTGTTTAGAAGAAGCCTCCTAAAATAGTTAAAATTTGTGTTTATAGTGGTGGCAGAAAAAGCCCCCTAAAATTGTGAATCATTGTCCTAGTGGGCAATGATATAGATCTTCAATTGTTTTAGCTCGTTCATGTGTTATCGGGATTGGCATCATGTGGAAATCGCGAAGTCCGCGAATAATTTGAAAAGTTATCGACATATAGTGTTTATTGGAAGAACATTGTGTTTTAAAAGTTAACAGGAGTAACAATGCAGAGAACTAATATATAATTAGTAAGGCTGCATCAAAAAATAGAGGAAGATTACGAACTCGCAAAATTACGTAGTCCGTGTTCGGGTTGTGTGAACCCCGCAGGGCTTGAGACAAAGGACGCCAATCCAGAATATTTGTATTATTGTTTGTGACGTAAAGGAACAATAAATAAGTATATTAAAAATATAAAAAGGAAATTTAATCATCCTTGGAAGGCGTAGACCTATACCACGAAGAACAAATAACCGTACCAAATGGCGCCTCAACGCTAGGCTCGAATTAGGTAAACCCGAGGTCAGAAGAGTTAAAAAAAAAAGAAGAAGAAGAAGAAGAAGAAGAAGAAGAAACGAGGAAACCCAAGGACAGCGAAGGTCGATAGAAGAGAGGAGAAATTAGCGAAGTGAAATATTTGACAAGTAAGACTGTTCTAATTATATGTAAAATTAAAAAAAAATAATTAATTTTGGATAATAGTTTTAATGATACTGAGAAATAGGAAATTAGTAAAAAAAAATGGAGAATGTTAAAGAGTTAAGTGGTAGTAAGGAGGGAAAGAATAGTGAAGAATCAGTGGTAAAGGTTTGTGAGACAGAATTAGGATTGAAAGAATACATGCAATTATTCTCTAAACAGATAATGGAGTTATCTCAGAAGATGGACAGTACGAAGTCAGATTTAGAGAATAAATTGGATAGTAATGAGAGTAGTTTAGAAAATAAGATAGTGGAATTAAATAATAAGATGGATAATAGTTTAGTTACTGTAACTGTGAGAATTGAACTGTGTAGGAAAGCATGCAAAGAAGAATTGAAAACATTGTCTTTAGAATTAAGGGCAGAAATTGGATCTTGTAAAAAGGATATAATTAAGTTAGAAGAACTAGTGAATGAAATCAAGTTAGGGCAAGAAAGAGTAAAGAAAGACATGCAGACTGAAATGGTTAAAGAGTTAGATGAGTTTAAGAAACAGCAGGATAAGAAATTGGAAAAACAAAGAGTAGATTTAGAAAGACTAGAGGACAAAATGATGCATGGGATAGAAGCAAACAGGGCAGATATAGATGCAATAGCAGAGGAATTCTAAGACAGTTCATAATGAAACTAAATTAGCTCAGGGTAATATTGCTGTAGAAATTAGTAACCTAAGCAGTGTTGTGAAAACTATGGGTGCTGAAATGCAATTACAACGTCAGGAGTTCAATAAGTTCAGTGGGGAAGCAAAAATTAATATGCAGGAATTGCAAGATAATTTAGAAAAAAGAAAAAGAAAATACTGGAAAGTTAACCCAAGTTGTAATTGCAATGCAGGCCAATAATGTCAACAAAAATCAAAATGTAAATGTAGATAGGAATGTATCTGAGATTGACTTACCTGACAATGGTAGTAACATTGTTAACCTCCATGGAAATGTTTTGACTAAAATCTATCATATAGCAAATCAAGGTCACCCTCACAATATGAATTACCTGTTACGTGGCTTAACCCCATCATCTTTTGATGAGGAAGTTAGTGACAACGAGCAATACCAACATTGGAGAATAAAGTTAGGATCTCAAAATAACAAAGATGTATGGCACTCGCAAAGGAAAAATACGAGAGGCGAGGCATACAGACATAGTGTTGAGGGTGACCAGACAGACAGTAATTCCATCACGAGGTTACGGTATGGGAACCACAAAGTTTAAAAAAAAAAACAAAAAAACAAAAAAAAAAAAAAACAGATATTGTGACAATATATATAGATGTTTGTTATGTATATGTTCTTCATGTTTATGTTAATTTTAAAATTGGTAACTTGTTTGTAAATTAAATTGCCGAGAGGCATTCATCAGAATGTATGTAATATAGGTACTGTTATGTTTTGTGCTTGTTACATTTCTTTTGTGTTTGTTAGAAATTACATACATTCTGATGAGAGGCATTTGAGGCGATATTGTTTAGAAGAAGCCTCCTAAAATAGTTAAAATTTGTGTTTATAGTGGTGGCACAAAAAGCCCCCTAAAATTGTGAATCATTGTCCTAGTGGGCAATGATATAGATCTTCAATTGTTTTAGCTTGTTCATGTGTTATCGGGATTGGCGTCATGTGGAAATCGCAAAGTCCGCGAATAATTTGAAAAGTTATCAACATATAGTGTTTATTGGAAGAACATTGTGTTTTAAAAGTTAACAGGAGTAACAATGCAGAGAACTAATATATAATTAGTAAGGCTGCATCAAAAAATAGAGGAAGATTACGAACTCGCAAAATTACGTAGTCCGTGTTCGGGTTGTGTGAACCCCGCAGGGCTTGAGACAAAGGACGCCAATCCAGAATATTTGTATTATTGTTTGTGACGTAAAGGAACAATAAATAAGTATATTAAAAATATAAAAAGGAAATTTAATTATCCTTGTAAGGCGTAGACCTATACCACGCCCTGAGGTACGTCGAGAAATTCGATGAAAAGTATTTAGAGTCTCATAGCTGCATTAAACGTAAATAACTGTCTCAAACGTCGCATCAACAACGTGTGGCAAGTAAGAAGATCAAATAACCGTACCAGGGGGAGGTTCTCTTCTGTCCATTTAGAGTTTGGCAGTCGTAACATTTTTTCGTGTTTTGAAGACCTGTGAAGCATTAAGATCAGAAGAAACTACAGTTCAAAAGTATTGGAAAGCACGAATGCTAATGGCTTCATTGCCAGATGCAAGGCACTAGAAAACAACAACAACAACAACAACATTTTCTCGTGTTGGAGTAATGCTTTTTCTTCTATTTTTGTTGTTATTGATGGGGTCCGTGTTAAGGCAAGCATGGCATCAATAGGTGTGGATTTAACTGCTCCAGTGATTAGGCGAAGAGCGTGATTTTGTATTTGTTCAAGTTTATTGATGTTAGCATTTGCTGCTGTTATTAAAGCTTCAGAACAGTACAAGAGGTTTGGTTTAACATACATTTTGTATGTTGTGTTAAGGACTCTCCTTGAGCAGCCACATTTAGCACCAGCTACCCTTTTCAGGATTTGCAGTTTCTTTTCAACTTTTCCTGAAATGTTTGTTATATGTTTTTTCCAACTTAGCTTTCTCTCGAAAGTGATGCCTAAGTATTTGGCATCATCAACTGCTTTGAGTGGTTTACCATTATAATTTATGTTAATATTAACTGGTTTGTATTTTAGTGTAAATAATTCATAATTTGTTTTTTCCACATTGATAGTCATGAGGTTTTTGGAACTCCATTCATGTACTTTGTTTAGGGCTGTTTCTATTCTGTCTTTAATTAATTCAGGTTTTTTTTTTTGGAGAGCCTGAAGTCCAAATAACTACATCGTCAGCAAATAAAGCAATTTTGGTTTCTATAGTTTTTATTATTGATGGAAGGTCATTTATATATATATGTTAAAGAGTGTTGGGTTCAGAACAGCACCTTGTGGAAGTCCTCGGTGTGTTTGTTTATATTTGGAAATGTATGTATTATATTTTGTGGCACAAAATCTTTGTGAAATAAACTGAGTTATCCATTTAAGCATGTTACTTTTCACACCTATTGATTGCAACTTCTCCATTAATTTGTTTCTCCAGACTGAGTTATATGCTGATTTAAAATCAATGAACACTGCTAAGGTATCCTCCTTTCTATTGAAAGCTTCCTTGATGTCTTGGCTTATTAGGAGTACATTTTCACTTGTACTATGATTCTGTCTGAAGCCGGTCTGTGAACTATTAATTAAGTTGTAATATTCTAGGAACCAGTTAAGTCTAGATGCCACCATTCTTTCCATCACTTTTGCAATAACACTGGTCAAAGATATTGGTCTGAAACTATTAATATTGTTTGAAGGTTTGTTTTTCTTTAAAATCGGGATGATAATGGCTTTCTTCCAGTCGGAAGGTACAGTCATTCTCCAACACGTGTTATACTGTTTAACTAGGATTTCTTTTCCTTGCCTGCCAAGGTGTTTAATAAATTCTGGGTGGATCTTGTCAGGTCCTGGAGATTTTTTGTTCTGTAGTTGTTCTATTGCTAAATCCAGTTCTGTTTCATTAAAATCCTGAATAAAAATATCATTTTGTATACCTTTTGGCTTATTAGTTTCTCTGATAGTTTTTTGGATAGCCTTATCTTGTTTTTTATACACTTGGGGTATTCTTTGTGACTGAGCATAAAACTTGTTAAGGGATTCTGCTATTTCCCTATCTGTAGTTAAGCTTTTGTTATTATATTCTAATGGTTCAGTTGTATTTTTTGATAATTTGTTTTATTAAGGATTATGTATATTTTATTTCCATCTTTCCTATAGTCCATATGTTCTACAAAATTTGTGAAACTGGCCCTCTTTGCTGTAATTAATTCTTTCTTAAAAATGGCTGCTTTTCTTCTCCAGTTTTGTACATCTTCTGGACACTTGGTTCTTTCGGCTTTGACTCTTGCTATATTTCTTTCGTGTTTTAACTTAGATAAAGATGGAGACCAAAAGTAGCTATATTTCTTTAACTTTCCTTTGGGTATATGTGTTTTGGCTGCTGTCAATAATATTTCACAAATTTTTTTATTCATTTCATCTGTTGACTTGAACTCTGATTCTCACAGTATATTACACTTCCCTTCTATCTCATTTTGGAAACTGGACCAATCTGCTTTTTTAAAAGAAGTTTTAATTTTTGGGTTTGTTACTTTTATTTATTAGACCTCTTATGGAGTTTATGGTGATTCTGTGGCCTGAACCTGGGTCTTCTATTATTTCTCTTTTTGTATTGTCAATTATGTCAGATGACACCATCAGAAGGTCAGGATTTGTACCCGAACTATTATAATGAAGGTAAGTGGGTGGATATCATTTGGATTAAATATTAATTCCATTGTTGATGAGTTTAATAGGTCTTCTATGACTCTTCCTGCTGAATTTATATCTCTGTAGCCCCACCTAGGGGAGTGAGCATTAAAATCACCTATTAAAATACTTTTGGGTTCTATGGGAATAGAATTTAGATCTAGTGTATTGTCTGGAGGATTGTAGATACTGTAAATTCTATAGTGGTAGTTACTTTTCCATACTTCAATTTTAACTATTTCTGATTTATCTTGTTCTTCCATTGTTTTCTGGATTTGGATAGTAGCTTTAATATTTCTTTTAATTCCTGTAAGAATACCACTTGCTATTTGACCAGCCTTTGGAAGTATATGTGTAGTGTACTGATCCATTTCAAAGTATATTTGCTGTTCTTGTGATATATTGGCTTCTTGTACTGTGAAGACATCTATATCTTGGTCTTTTAATATTTTCATTAGCTCTTGTTTTTTAGGCTGGGACCTGCCTCCTGCATTCCATTGTAGAATTCTTAAAGTATTGGAATTGTTGTGATGAAATTTGCCTAAAGATGTCCCCACCCGGAGATCCGACTGGGGGACAGTTTTAACTCCGGAATGTTTATCTTTAGGACTCATATTCATGTATGTGGCTTTCATGTACCTGTTTTCTTAACGGGCACCTGTTTTACAATGTGGCAGTTACATCACCCGACTTAAACCCCCATTTTGCAAGGGGGACCACACCTATCGTTGGTCAACGGGTCCATCGGACCTAGCCGGGAGGACTAAATAGGTGGTATTTTAGATACACCGACCTTCCCCTCATGTGCCTCTGAGGGATGCTGTTGTGCTGTGATAGGCCAGCACATATGTAAATGACATTTCCTCCATTTTAGATGAAACAGTTATACCGCTGTGATTCGGTCATAAATAAAGTAAAAAAGATAATTTCACTAATACCTATTTAGAGAAAGTAATCCAACCAAATTTTTCGGCATCGAGATTTCATTGAAAATACACGTTGGTGCAGTTTTTAAAAATGATTATTAACACATAGCAGCAAGAATAATGTTTTTCTCAGAAAGATGGAATACTGTGATAGCAGACGCGATTCTTATCTACAGGGTCGAGGTTAACGGATGGAATGCATAAATCAATGTTTCTTTATCACAACATATTTATTCATTAACACTTCGTTATTTTACACTCTCAGCACCATATTAAATATGCAAAAACCTTCACACTTAAATGATTTGGTAGAATTTACACTGGATAAAAGTTTGGTGAAAGTTCCATGTCCACACGCTACTGAAACACGTCTTATCACCTTGAGCATACAGACGCTACTGAATGATCCCTTGGCGTCGCTTTGGGACGACACACCGCCATTTTGTATTCATCCGCGCAAATAGTTTTTATTATTGAACACAACAGACTATCTAGTAACAAGAAAACACTGGCTATCCTGAATATTAAAAATAAGTTCCTGATACACCCAAACAAGAACTAGAAATTTATACACTTTTAACAAACATTTATATGAACGATTTTCTATTGGGGTCTAATATTCTGGCTCATATGCCCCTTGTTTTGTTTTTCAAGTTGTCACCTATATTTACAATCTTGAAACACAATACAATACTTCTCCCTACTCCTCTGATTCAATCACTTTGTACAATTTTTTTTTTTTCTTTTTTCTTTACAGTCTTCTTCACTGTTTGTCTTTGTCTTTTGTTTTGGCATGATATAGCATGTCTTTATAAATCTCACATATTCAATTACTACACAATACATTCAGTTATTATGCAATACATATTCAGTTATTGTACAACACATTTAGTTATTACACAACATGTCCAATTATTATACAATACATATTCAGTTATTGTACAATATATCCAGCTATCATACCACATATGTTCTGTTACTATGCAATACATATTCAGTTATTACACAATACATATTCAGTTTTTGTACAACACATTTAGTTATTACACAACATATCCAGTTATTATACAATATATCCAGTTATCATACAATACATATTCAGTTATTGTACAACACATATTCAGTTCTTATACAACACATACTCAGTTATTGTACATTTGGCATTGACACAAATATAATTTAAGTGTATCATGGTTTATTATGTGGTTTTTGACTTGTATTCATTGCTATGAGGAGAGAAAAACAGGATACAAATTTTGAGCTAATGATTATGATCATGTTTATGGCAATATTTTATTCAGTTCTTTGCCTTCATTGTCTTATAAGCTTATGTATAGGCAGGTCATTGAGTCGGTTCTTAAACTCTGATGTTACCAATGGTACTATTTTTCTTAATTGGGGTATTATTCATTGTTTGGTTCAACATTTCTTCGAGCTTAGCATTAGCTATATCCATCTTAATTTATTGGCATTGCTTTTCTGATTATGGTGGTGCCGTTTTTATAAATAGGTCTTTATCAAGCAGTGGGAATATAGCAGCACGAATAATGTTTTTACTAAAAGATGGAAAATTTGATAACAGACGCTACTCTAATCTTCAGGGTCGATGGTTTCTGAATGGAATGCACAAATCAACGTTCCTTTATTGTAACATGTTTATTCGTTCATCTACACTTTCGGCACCATACCAATTAGTTAACAACTTTCAAAATTCGATAAAATCTACACTGGTTAAAAGTTTGGGTGTAATTTACATGTTCACACGTCATCAGCAAATATACGTCCTTCCACTTTGAGTTCACAGACGCTAATAATAAACTAGTCCTTTGGCGTCCCTATGACGCAACACCGCCATTCTTATGTATTCATCCGCGCAACAGTTCTCATTGGTTGAACTCAAAGTGACGAGAAGACATTGGATCTTGAATATTAAAAAGAAATAAGTCCCTATTACACCCACATTAAAAGAATTAAAAATTTACACACTCTTATAAAAATATTTACATGAACAATTTTCTATTGATCAATATTCTGTCTCAATGGTTTTCCTTACTTCACTAATTGTCACTTCTTTGTCTCTTATTTCTATAAGAGAAAACTTCTATACTTATAATTATTCTGCAATTGTATTATTTTTCTTCTCAATTTACCCTCGACATCTTTGTGTCGAAATATTATATCTTTGTCATCATAATTGATTCCTTTTTATTTTTGTCTCTGACATCCTTATGTCAAAAACATATTATCTTCCGTCGCTATGATTCATTTCTTTAATGACAATCAGTGTCCTCATCTGTCTTCGTTGACAATGCTCTTTGTGGTCGATATAGCCAATGACTATGTTGATTTTCTTCCTTGTTGTAATTCCTAATCTGAACATAATTTTCTATAAATAACCCATTAAAAATTGTTATCTTCCATCATCTCTAGTACTCCTGCCTTACATATTTGTTGGCAAAGACTATTTGGTCCTTTCTTTGTATGGCTTTAATTTGTTTTTATGGTATCTTCCTACCAAATTGCCATTTGTATTCTGTAGCTCATACGTGTGGTCACCCAGCTGTTTTGTTATGACCAGTGGTCCAGTATACAATAGCTCCATCTTTCCAGATCTTTTCTCAGATGCCTTGGATGCTTTGTGACTTTTTAAGAGCACCTTTTCTCCAATTTGTGGGGACTATTTCCTGACGAATCTTTTTACCTTGTTCCTCCCTTTTTCAGCCTTTTGCTGTAATCTTCTGAATGCCAATTGACATTTTTCCTTCTCTGATATTTCCCTTTGGGCAGCCATCGTAGTGTCAATGTCAATTGTCAATCTCTTGGGTTTCGTGTTGGTCATCAATTCGATTTGGGCGAACTTGGTCGTGGGGTTCACCGAATGGTTAATCACCTCCTCTATGTACTCGCATTTTTCCGTCCAGGAAGTGTAGTCTCTGTGGCAGAGTAGGCGGAAATATATGCTTATATCCCTCATGATTCTCTCAGTCGGGTTTCCTTGGGGATAATACGTTGAGGAATAGTACAATTTTATTCCTAATGTTTCTAAGGTGTTCTGGAATAACTTACTCTTATGCATTGTTGCATTGTCCGATAGAATACATTTTATCCTCCCATATTTTGGGATGTAGTCCTTGACGATTTTATCTAGGCAAGTTCTGCTCTTAATGGGGTATATTTTGGTGAATTTTGTGAAAACATCAAACATGACAAAGATGTATCTGTTTCCATCTTTCCCCCTTGGTAGCTCTCCATGCTCGTCAATACACACCAATGCATTTTTCTCGTTCCTTACGATGGATTGTGGAACAACATCGTATCTTACATTAATTGGCTTGGCCTTCTGACATAGGTCGCATGAGGAAATTAACTTCCTGACTTTCTTGCCAAGATGTTTGATGTATAATACTTCCTCAATTGCAAGCATTGTTCTCTCAGTACCAGAGTGAAGAATTGAGTGGTGGAATGCCAAAATGACCCTGTCCTGTAAGGAATTTGGTACCATCATTTTCCACTTCCTTACGTCGCGGCCATGCAATTTAAATAGGATGTTCCTAAATTTGCCTATCTTGGCTTCCAATTTTGGTATTATGTCTGGAGCCTTGTCGATTAGCCTCTTCAATTCAGGGTCTTCTTGTTGTAGCTTCGCTATGTTTTTGAAGTCTTGTAAGATTTCGTTGCTTTCTTTGCTATTTATCTGCATGATTTTAATTTCATGGTGTGGATTGTATGTGAGTATCCGACCTTAACCTTGACAATAAGTCACTGAAGATGTTCTCCTTCCCCGGGATATGTTTGACCTCTATGTCGTGTGATGTTATTTCGTGTATGTACCTTGAGATTTTGGAGTTGGTTAGCTTGCATTTTTGAATAAAGGACAGGTTTACGTGACCTGTATATATAATTATTTTATAATGATATATATATTGTCTGAACTTTTGTAACGCAAAATGGATTGTACCTATTTCTAATTCGGTTATGCAGGCATTGGCTTCTATCTTGTTTAAAAATCTAGAAGCTGTGGCAATCACATGTTTGTTGCCATCTGCATCTTCTTGTGCTAATATTGCTCCATATGAGTGCGCACTAGCATCGGTGTATATTAGAAAAGGTGAATTTGGATCCGGTCGTTCCAGGAGAATACTGTGCTTGAAAAGTTCTTTGATATTCTCAAAGGCCACCTGGTGTTCAGCATTCCATTCCCACTTAGTATCTTTTTTCAACAGTGCTCTAAGGGGTACCAATTCCTTAGCGTAGTTAACTACGAATTTTGACTGGTACTGTAAAATGCCCAGAAACCTTCTCAACTGTTTCAAGTTGCGTGGGGGTGGTATATGCTCTATGGCCTTGACCCTCTCCGGATTAGGTTGTATACCATCAGGTGTAATGATGTGGCCTAGAAATTCAGCCTCTTTGACGAAAAATTCACACTTTTCCAAATTTAGGGTCATGTTGCTTTCCTGGAACCTGGACAATACATAATCTATGTGATGTAAGTGTGACTCGGGATTCTTGCTGTATATAAAAAAATCGTCGACATATTGCGTTACAAAACCCTCGATAGTATCCCCAAAAACTTTATCTAGAGCCCTCAGTAGTGCACTGCTACTGGTCGATAGTCCAAAGGCACATTTTAAAAAATGGTATACCTTTCCTTTGTGCAAGAAAGGTATATTTCCTGACATCTGGATGAAGAGGAATTTGCCAGAATGATGCTGTCAAGTCAAGACTTGTAAAATGTTGACCTCCCTTCAATTTCGATATTAGTTGGTCTACCCCCTCAGGCCTGTAATGATCTGGCAAGGTATGTGCATTTATCTTCCTTGCGTCGATGGTCATCTTCAATTTTCCCTCTTTCTTATGGACCCATACCACTGGATTCACATAGCATGAGTCCGACGGCTCTATTATTCCATCCGCTAACATTTTCTGGGTCACTCTATCAGCTTCCTCCCTGATGGAGTTGGGGATGGGCCTGGATTTATGTTAATAGGGGGTGATATCTGTTACTGTAAATGTATGTACGTACTTATTACACGTACCTGGCTTTTTATTAAAAACTTTCCTGTTTTTAACCAATATTTTCCTGAGTTGGTTCCTTTCCTCTTCAGAGATGCCATGTGCCCCCCAGACCTTCTCATCGATTAGCTGTGACATCGGTTCTTCTCCATCTGTTGGTAGTGGTTCAGGTTGGTAGTTGTCCGAAGTAACATACTCGTCTTCTGTGCAGATCCAATGGCTGCAAACATTAGTTTCCTCCTCGCTCGTCCAACCTGTTTTCTCCTTGCTTACCCTCAGGTCTACCAACCTATTCTCGTGGACATTGATGTTCTCCACAAAGAATTGTTCATCCGGATGGATCCCCGTCTGGTCTGGTTCCTCCTGGCATGTTTCTTCCTCCAGGAACTTCGTAGTGCATTCTGAGGCTCCTTCCTTAATAATAAATTCATGTAGGTCATAATTAATCATCGACCTCCAAAGGTTAAGCAAATCACTGCCAATGATTAGGGTAGCTGTTAGTCTAGGTATTACCAGGGCAATAAAATCGAACTTCCAACTTCCGATTTCTATTACCAGCCTTACCTGGTATTTAACATGTTCCTTTTTCTTGCCAATTGCTGTGCTGCAATACACTCCACACACAGGCAAGAATTCAGCATTTCTTTTAGTTATCAGTTCCTGGAATAGCTGTTCGTCACATACTGATGTGCTGGCTCCTGTATCAATCATCACTGGCAATTCGATATCCCATACCTTCAGCCTAATCATTGGTGGATTGGTTATTTCCTTTCTTTCACTTGCCTGTCTTCTCAAGGTACCTACATTACATTGGTCAATATTGCCCCTACTGCCACACAGGTCAACTTCCGGGACACAAAGTTGACTTGTACTTAGTTTTCCTGGGCGTTGGAGGTGATTGTTGTTTCTGTATTCTGCGCAGCATCGGTCCTATCCGGCACATTTTCATTTTGTTCCTGTTGTCTTACGATGTTGGTGTTCCATTGGTTTCTGCCCCTTTGACGTGAACCCCTATTGTATGACGGCCTTTGGCTGTTCAAGTATTCCCTACAGAACCGTATATGATTCACTTGATGGGTACGGTCTCCTGGTCTTCCACGATCATATCTATGCGTTCTGTATCTCGATTCACCCCTCGGTATTGTGTCGTGGTACCGCTGTCTTGTGTTCTCCATCCTCTCGCCATGATTATGTGGTTGTGGGAAATGGTGTGCCCCTCTCCCCCTTTCATGGGTGCTCCTAGTATTTCTATGTTCTCCCTCACTCTGGTTGTTCGTAGCCGTGCTCCGGTTTAAGATGGGTGAGTTTGGGTGACCGTTCCTATGTCTATGCTCATTAGGCCGACCATTTTGTGTTTCGAAGGCTGTCAGCAATTCTATCATATCTGCAAAATCTACTGGCCTCGCAACAATTAATCCTGTTCTCACTGTGTCTGGGAAATGTCTTGTTATGCTGGTAATTAGTTCTGCTTCCGACAAGTTGGGGTCTAATAGCTTTCCTTTGTTGGCTATTTTCATAAAATAATCGACTAGCGATAACCCTTTGGTTGGATCATATCTACCTGTCGCTAGCTCTACCCTAGTTTGGTTTTGCTTAGCTGGGCCCCAATACCTTGATAGGAATAAATTTCTGAATGAGCTATACGACTCATGACCAGCTAGTGTTAACCTGAGCCATTCTAATGCCTTGTTTTTTAAGCTTTTCTTAAATATCATCATCCTAAGCTCATTTGGTATCCTTTTCACTTTAAAATATTCTTCCATCTCTTTAACAAAGAGTTTTGGATCGTCTCCCTTCTCCTCGTCAAATGTAGGTGGTGTGATTTCATGTAATATGCTGTTGGTGTAACATGTGTTGTGTGTCGTGTCATTGTTTGGTTGTGAACCTCTTTCTCTGTATGGTGAGTCAACATTTTGTACATTATTCAAGTAACTCTCATCTTGTACATTACTTACATCTAAATCATCTTGCCTTAGTAGTGCATTCACAACCTCATTTACATTAGCCAAACTTTCTTTCCCTTTTTTTCATTTCTTCACAAATTGATTTTAAATCATTCTTTATTTCTAAGTGACTCTGTTTCATATCATTTATAGCATCTTGTTGTAAATGCACCACGTCATTCATTGTCTTAATTTTAGGAATTACAATTTGTTCTACAGTTTCATTAATAATGTCTTTCTTTACTACCTCAATCTCCTTCCTTAATTCCTCAGTTATTTCTGCTTTTACATTTGTAATCTTACAGTCTACACTTGTATTACATTCTGTTATTTCCTCTCTACACCTAGCAATTTCTCCTTCTGACACAATCTTATTCTCCCTTATTTCTGATTCTATCTTTCCCATCCTATCTCCTACGATTTCTATCCTAGCTTCTAAGGCTTCCTTTGTTTCATTTAAGTTTTTATGTGCTAATTTTAAATTAGTTTCCATTACTTTCATATTTTCTTTACACTCCTGTCTTCCTAATTCTATTTTCTGTTCTAAGTTCTGTCTTCCTAATTCCATTTTCTGTTCTAAGTTCTGTCTCACTTCCTCCATTTTCTGACCTAAACTTTGTTCTATGTCTTGTTTTAATTCTGCCTTATTATTTTCTAGCTTTTGCTCTATACTCTGACCTAATTCCTTCATATTCTGTTCTAGTTTTTCAAACATGATCATCATTAACCTTTGGTCTTTGCTTATTGTTAGCTGTTCTTCACTTTCTGATTCTACCTGATAACTTGGCCTATCTGCCCCTTCCCCCACTCCTGTTTCTATCTCTTTTCGTGACATTTTAATTTCTTTATTCAATTCACTTAAGGTTAAAAGTCCCACTACTTTGCCGCTTCTCAGTAACATAAAAATGGAAATAAAATGTGTGTGAAAACAAAAAAAAAAAAAAAATTTTGATCCTACTTTCTTTTCCGTTGGTTCTTCGTCCAGTTATTTACGTCTCCTAGGCAGTTGGCTTCGCTAGATGATCTCCGGTGTTTTTCCCACGTTGATTATCCGTGCATCGATGTTCTGATGTATCGTTGATATCAAACGATGGTCTAATGGCGTCTTTTTCCTGTGCGATGGGATGGCGTCACTTGATGTTGATTGTAATTTCAATTCTCGTAATTTTGCATTCCATCCTAAATTCGAGTTCCACGTTGGGTAAGCCATTTTGGTGCAGTTTTTAAAAATGATTATTAACACATAGCAGCAAGAATAATGTTTTTCTCAGAAAGATGGAATACTGTGATAGCAGACGCGAATCTTATCTACAGGGTCGAGGTTAACGGATGGAATGCATAAATCAATGTTTCTTTATCACAACATATTTATTCATTAACACTTCGTTATTTTACACTCTCAGCACCATATTAAATATTCAAAAACCTTCACACTTAAATGATTTGGTAGAATTTACACTGGATAAAAGTTTGGTGAAAGTTCCATGTCCACACTCTACTGAAACACGTCTTATCACCTTGAGCATACAGACGCTACTGAATGATCCCTTGGCGTCGCTTTGGTACGACACACCGCCATTTTGTATTCATCCGCGCAAATAGTTTTTATTATTGAACACAACAGACTATCTAGTAACAAGAAAACATTGGCTATCCTGAATATTAAAAATAAGTTCCTGATACACCCAAACAAGAACTAGAAATTTATACACTTTTAACAAACATTTATATGAACGATTTTCTATTGGGGTCTAATATTCTGTCTCAACGTTATGAGAATTTCTTAATGTAAAAGGTATTTTTATAAGGAAAAAGTCTGATGTGTTGCACTCACATGACTTTCTCTATTCTTGTACTAACCATTCTAACAAACTCTTATTCCTATATCTCCATGTTAGTTAAGATAAACATTCGTACAAATTATCTTATTGCTTATGTTCTTGTAGGTGCAAGGGAGATATTAGAATACAGAAGGCTTTGTGCGACAGTCAAATCTTTTTGACCTTTGAGTTTCCGTTCTCTTTGCACGATTAACATATAAAAAAATGAACAACATAGTTGCATTTTGCTGAAGTTCTAAGTTTTCCGAAACTCACACACATAACAAGGAATATCTCCGAAATGGTTCACCCTACAAGAAAATTTATTGAGGCATAAATTGTGTATTTTACCAAGATCTACATTTTTTGTATAGTATGATTTGGTCTATCTCTAAGGGTTTACGAGTTATGCAAAAGTCGTCCAGAGTAAATACGACTACAGGGGTTATAGCCAGAAAATTCAAGATAGACATTTCATTTGTCATAAAAATATCTCAAACATATGACATTTTAATCAAAATCGTTAGAGCCATTTTCAAGAAAATCTAAATTTTCGAAAAATTTTCCATGTAAAGGGTAGTTGAGGGTGGGGCTATTTTCTTCAAAATCTTTGTGTCACATCCTTGAACGACATTAAACTGAAATACCAACTTTGGTTTTTAACCTAATTTTCGTTTTTGAGTTATGCTGTCCACAGACTGACAGACTGACACACACACGGACCTCTAAAAATGCTTTTTTTGGATTTAGGGGGCCTCAAAACGTATATTTCTGGTGAAATCTTGACATAGAATTTTTGGGAGGAATACAATACTTCCCCTACTTACCAGTAGAGAAAGTAAAAAAAGTGCGTTTGCAGATGGGGTGAACACTATAACACAAACAAAACGTCAGTTAAATACCAGACTCGGTATATATTTTTGCATCTTCCCAGAATGCGACACAAAGAATTTCAAGAAAATCCCCAGCCCCAGACTACCCTTTACATGGAACTCTTTTTTTCTTCTTTCAAAATACTGATTTTCTCAAAAATGTCTAACAGTTTTAATAATGATACCACTAGTTTAAGACTTTTTCAGGACAAGCAAAATGTATATGTTGAATTTTCTGTGAATCGTCTCTGAAATGCTCTTTATTCTGAATGACTTTTGTACAATTGGTGAGTTGGAAGAGATGCACGAAATATTACTTCAGAAAAAGTGTAGGTCTCGTTAAAATACATATTTTATAGCAAATACTTTTTTTGGTACAGTTAATTATTTCCCTGATATTCAGTAATATTGGTTTGCATTAGATTTCTGTTGGAAACTTGGTATGAAAGTTTTGGTTCGAATAAAGCACTTCTGCCTATTACATGTTGAATCATAACATTTTTAAGTCTGGGTGCACACGCAATGAGAATTTGCTGGGTAAATCTAAGCTCTAGTGACCTTGGGTTCATTTGAGTATCATTTTACATATTTATTCACTGATATGACCTACCAAGTTAAAGGATGTTAAACTTCAAAAAACACTATCGCAGACATCATTGCAAAAGTGCACAAAATAGTAATGGAGGATGGCCAATTGAAAGTGCAAGAAATTCCACAAGCTTGTCACATGTTATGTGAAAGGTTATGCTACATTTGAACTGAAGAATTAGATACAACAGAATTATCTGAAAGATGGGTGCTGCGACAGTTGATGCTGGATCAAAAACACATAAAAATGAAAATATTGGAACAATGCTTGGCCCATTTTAGGAGAAATGAATAAGATTTCTTGCACCTGTTTATGAGAACACATGAAACTTAGGTCCACTACTATGTATACCCCAGACACAAAACAACAATTAAAGCAGTGGAAACATGCTGATTCTCCACCACCAAAAAGGGCAAAGACAATTCTTTTGGGCCGAAAGTTCATGGCATCAGATAATCTGTCTGTAGATTATCTCTGCACTTGGCAAACAATTACTGGAGAATATTATGCTAACCTTTTGGACCAATACAACAAAAGGTTTGTGAGAAAAGGTCTAGGTTTAACAAGGAAGAAAGTCCTTCTATCAAGACAATGCACAGCCATATACATGTACTGTCATCATGACAAAATTACATGAACTAAGGTATGAATTGTTACTACAGCCACCTTATTCGCCTGATATGGCTCTGTTAGCCTTCCATCTCTTTATAGCCGGGTTTGACAACTATTTTGGAGGCTTGGAGAAATCTCGTTTTTGAGATGGGATCAAGGTATCGGAACATCACTGGGCCAAGCACATTAATCTACAAGAAGAGTACATTGAAAAATAAAAAAGTTTCAATGACATAAAAACCTTTTTTCCATTCCGTTCCAAAGGCTTTTCAAACCACTCTCGTATACATTCAAACGAGTGTTCTTCTGCTAACTTCCAAAGAGCTTCTCGTCTGGTTACCTTTTCTCCTGTGACATTCTCATATAGGATCCAAGTACTGATTCCAGCTATGTCTAGCACATAAGAAAACATTGCTCTGTGCTTCCATTTCACCTGATCAGCAAGTTATTTAGAAGTAAAAACTTTATCACAAGTAACTTCGTCTTGAAGTGAAATGTTGCAAAACTTGTGTGACAAGGTGCTCTAGTACTGACATGTTAGGTGGCTGTTCATCATGTCTTCCCAAATAGGAAAACCATCCATCATAGTCTGTAGCAAGCCAGAATTTCAAACCAAACTTATCTGGTGTGTTACTCATGTTGAGTGTAGCAACATGGAGGCTTGAATAGATAAAGCTGCTCATCTATAGTAATAACTGTACCTGGTTTGTAGCTCAGTTCTGTACCATCAGCAGCAGATTCATTACTTCACACAGCTGGAAAAATTGTTTGCTGTAGAGCTTGGCATCCTCGATTGAATCTGTCTCTCTTTCATGGGGCAGGGACATGTGGTGCTACTTGGGACAATTAGGCAACAATGCTGTCATCTGCCTGTTCCTCTACAGGTTCTTCATTCATTGCATTACAAACAATGTCCAGTTTGGACCATGCACTTCTCTCTGATTGATGAGCGATATATTCAGCATTGGATAATTGATCTTGGGTAAATATGTTCTCTCTTTCTGACTCATTGTCTGGTAAACTACAGAAGTAATTCAACATTTCATCACCTCAAAGATACTTATAATTCTGATATGAATGGCTTCAATGAAGGATATGCACATAAAATATTTTACAATTCACTATAGTCATACCATTCCAAAACCACGTCTGCTCTCATGCTAAGCATTTCCAAAACTAAAGTTCAACAATGACCGAAAACCTTAAACCTTAAAACCTTAAACATATTATGATTGTTTAGTTACCACACGTGTGAAATAATGCACGGGTCAGAATGACTATCTATGGTCCTTTAAGGTAAAAGGAATATAAAACTTGTTTAAAATGTACATTAAGTAATTTAAAATTTTAGAGAATTCACTTTGCTCTAATATATTAAATGTAACAAAATGTTAAAGCAATAACAAAGCTACCTGAATTATGTATAATGTACAAACCACAGACCAGTGAAAATGATTGGCAAGGTCTTTTAGTGTTAAAAGTGAGGATGTGCAGCCACAGTGGATTTAACTAGGCAACCTCATGTTCCTAAAGTACTACTTATTAACTCAGGATAATTTTCTGCCTTCCCAGGATTCCCTAATTTAGGTACTTCAACAAAACAGTGATTTCTGTTCACACACAATAGTACGTCATGGTACTTATCTTGCACTTATAGCATTATATTGGACTTATTTATTACACAACTTGTAGCAATATATATTATATATCTATGAAAATGAATGTATACCATCCTAAACCGCTTGACCAATCACAACAAAATTCAGCACATATATGTATGTTTACATGGAGAAGATTTTTATGCTATCCATACAGCATATTACATTCACAGTTTTCGCTAATTGAGCTTCTGAGCTTCTTTTATGTAACATGTACATACGTCCTTTTTTACTCGCCCCCTCAACATACATTTTAAACAATTTTCTATGATTCAAATAAAAGCACAGCTTATTTCATTCACAGGGTTTTTGCTTCTTGCTTTTCTTTTATGAAACAAATTCACATGTTCTTCTCTACTCAATCTTCAACATACATTTCATACAATTTTCTATATGATTGAAATACGAGTGCAATGTATTACATTCACATGACTTTCTCTACTCTTGCCCTAACTATTCTTACAAACTCTTACTCCACTATATTTGTGTTAGTCGAGATAAACATTGCCAAAAATTGTTATTGCTAATTTTCTTATAAATACAAGGGGAATATGAACATAGAGTACATTTTATGCGATAGTCAAACCTTTTAAATCCAGTCGCTACATGAAGGCTCTGAAAGTCAATTCCCTTTGCATGGCTAAGAGATAAAAAATGAATAATGACCTTCCATTTGAGAAACATTTGTAATGTTGCAAAACTCACATGAGTAACAAGTAATATCTCCTAAATGGTTCACTCCACAAGAAAATTCATTTGGTCATAAATTGTGTGTTTCAACAATATGTACATTTTTTGTATAGTAAGATTTGGCTATCTCTTACAGTTTACAAATTATGCAAAAGTCATCAAGAGTAAACAAGACTACATAGCCTATAGCCAGAAAATTCAAAATATACATTTCATTTGTCATAAAAATATCCTAAACATATGACATTTTAATTAACATCATTAGAACTGTTTTAGAAAAAATAAACATTTTCCATGTAAAGGCCAGTCATGTGAAGGCTAGTTTTACAGGAATCTTCAAAATATCTGTGCCATATCCTTGAAAAATGTTAAACTTAAATACCAACTTTGGTTTTTAATTGACCATTCGTTTTTGAGCCATGCTGACACAGACTAACAAACACACACACGTCGAATTTTAGGGTAAAATACAATACTACCCCTACCTACTATAGATAGTAGAGAGAGTGATAATGTATGTTGGTATGTATGAAGTTGATAAACTCCAACACCGGTTGACTGATCATGAAAATTTGCACATTAAACACTTTTTTTTTTCTTCTTTTTTTTTTGCTATATATTTTACTGTGCAGTGTATTGCATTCACCTGGTTTCTTGTAATCAATTTTTCCTTATGCAACACAATCACATTCTTTTCCCTATTACATCTTCTATAACAGTTCATACAATTTTCTATATAACTGAAATACAAATGCAACACATTACATTCAGAGTTTTATATACTCACTTTTCTTTTACACAACAATCATATTTCTTTCCTACAAATAATTCATGCAGTGTTCTTTGTGTTTGAAATAGAAATACTACGTATTACTTTCACACTGTATTCTGTACTCATTTTTCTTTTATGATACACAATCACATTTCTTTCCCTGCATACCCTTCTACCAATAATTGATACAATTTACTGTATGTTTGAAATAGAAATGCTGCATATGATATATCGCAGGGTTTTCTCTAGCCACTTACACATAACACATTCATATATGCTTCTCCACTTGTTCTTCAGCATACAATCTGTATATATTCATTTATTGTGTGCCAAGCAGTGATATACTGGCATCTATTGGAATTGCCCCTAGTAAATCTGTGTAGATAAAACTGGATGTTTGTATATATTTAACCACTAATCTCCAAAACCACTTGAATAATCACAGCAAAATTTGGTTCGTCTATGTATTTTTTCATGGAGAAGGTTTTAATTTATCCATTTTATTACACAGTGCAGTTCATTCACATGGTTTTCTCTACCCACTTTTCACTTTTACATAACATTTTCACATGTTCTTCTCTGTGCCCTCATCTACAAACAGTTCATACAATTTGCGATATGTTTGAAATAAAAATTCAACGTATTACATTCGCAGTTTTCTCTACTCACTTTTCTCTTATGTGACACTCACGCTTCCACTCTACTCCCTCCTTACCAGCAATTCACGCTATTTTCTATGTGAGTCAAATAGAAGTGCTGTATATTACATTCACACAGCTTCTCATCTTTGTTCCTGTAGTATTTGTGACTGTTTACCATGTATCTCCATTGTGTCTTCTCTGGCTTTTTATGTACAGGGCTTTTGAATCGCTTCTTCACCGCTGGACGGCCTTTTGCCTTTGCGAGTTTGAAGCTGCCGCGGCCGGGTTTGTCAATACTTTTTTTTTTTTTTTTTTTTTTTTTTTTTTTTTTTAAAGGTGGAGGGGAAAAATCTTGTTACGAGACCCCATGGTACTGTGGGAGTCGCCATTGAAGATGGCCATACCCACTAAAGAACCCCATCCACCGGATTAGGAAGGTGAAGGCCTGCTGCGGTACCGCCTGTAGCACCCGCGCATTCAGTGGTGAAGATAGAGCTGGTTCGCATATCGTACCCAGACGGAGAAGGTTAGAGGCTTGGAGACGAGCTTGACCGAAGCCCAGCTTGCCCCCTAGCGGAGTCATGGATGGTTTGGTAGGAGTCATTTGTGATTGCTGTCAGGAATCAGGGTGCTATGTTGCTTGGCGTGCATACGCCGCGTCTGTTCGTGCGCCTCAGAAGTCTGGGAGCGTGTCGATACCCTGCATGCTGGATCCCTGAAACAATCTAAATATACATGTACATACACTAAGAACAAAGGAAGTCCGTACAATTAGTCTCTTAGGTTAGTGGTAATTTGTGCACTAGTGGCGTCGTCAGTCTAGAGTAAATTATAATTGTTACGTTCCGCCGTATGGCGTCGTCTGCAATTCATAATTAAGGTTGTTGATATACCATCCGGCATCGTCAATTGGGTGAGTGCATGTCCGTTGTATCGCCTGTTCGTCTGGAGTGCACACTTGGCGGGCAGTCTGCCTGAAATGCAGGCGCAAGCCAGTGCTCATCCCCCTTGTTCCGCCTTATAAATAAGGACTTGAGGGTTATCTGAAGAGAAAGTGTAGGTATAAATGTGTGTGTGTGTGTGGGGGGGGGGGGGGGGGGGGAGAGTGAGAGTGATGCACAGTTCACATGTGAATAACATCGGGGTAATTAACTAGGTTGTCCAGATATTGTTGCATGTCAACATCTGGCTCCCCGAGACCAATAGTTCTCTAGAATAGAGATAGTGGCCTTGCATGTTTGTCGTGCGTTATATCATAATTTCCTAGGTTTTGAATTAGTTCGTTGTGGTTTTTGTTTTTCTTATCAAGTAAGTTACAGGTGAGCCTTTTTATGAACTGTTCAATGGAATGAACTTTTAGCATCTCGTGTAATTGGAGCGTTGGAGCTACTTCGGGTAGTCTCGCGATTATTCGGAGTACTCTATTCTGCATCGTTTTGCAGTCTCTTTATGTGTGTTTTCGCTGCATGTCCCCATACGGGTGCAGCATCTCTAACTTTCAAGTACTGTTTGTATTTATTATTGGGAATAACTTATTGAGTTGTGTATTTGCTTTGGCTCTTACGGTGTTTACGTGCTGTTTCCACGTAAGGCCCTGGTCCAGTGTTACACCTAAGTAGGTGATAATTTTGCTGTTCCATTGGATTGGCTCTTGTCCAAGCGTTAGTGCCTGAAGGCGGTGTTTACCACGACGGTGCTTAATTCGCTTGGTGAATACAATTGCCTGGCTTTTTCTGGTATTTACCTTAATGCGCCATTTCGTGAGCCATGGCTCTAAATCATTTAGAGCATTTTGTAGCCTGGTGCGTATAATCCTCGGCATGGTTGATTGTGTGACAAGCGCTGTGTCATCCGCATATAGATATCGGTCTACTCTTATCGTCTCTGGTAAATCATTTATGTAAATATTAATGAGGGTGGGCCCCAATAAACTCCCTTGTGGGACCCCTGCCCTGATCGGCCGTCGCGTTGATGTCTCTGTTGCGACTGCCGTGCGGAACGTTCGGTGAGATAGATCGCCCTTTATTATGGCTATCATAGAGTCCGCAAATTCCAGTGATATGAGCTTTCTGAGTAGACCAGCGTGCCACACGCGATCGAAGGCCCGTTCAATATCCAAGAAGATGGCCCCTGTGGATCGGTTTTCGTTGAATCCTCGCGTGATGGATTCCGTCATTCGCAATAGTTGTAGCGTTGTCGAGTGTTGTGCCCGGAATCCGAATTGTTCGTTAATTACTAAGTTATTTTTTATTATGTGGTTCGTAAGTCTTTCGAGTATTATTTTCTCTAAAACCTTGCTCATAGTGCTGAGGAGGCTGACTGGCCTATAGTTTTCAGGCTGTGATTGGCTCTTTCTCGGTTTAGGGAACATGAGAATTTTGGCCTCTTTCCACTGTGGAGGGAATCTGCCTTTTTCAATTGTATAGTTGTCGATACTAACAAACCGCACGTAAAACATGTATAAAAATCTTACCTTATAGAAAATGCTTGGTCCTATCAACTGTCACAGCGAGAGAATGACTGGTCTTATAGACTGGTGATTAAGCAACTCTTTCTGAACCACGCAGAGAGTATGTTGCAGACCGATCTTCAACGTGCTGGTATCGTGGCCTCTAGGGTGGTCCAGCTGAGGCGTCTCTCCAGGGGTCGCCCCTTATTACCCATCTACCTCGTCGAGGTTAAGAACATCGAGGATAGGGAGAGGCTCCTCAAACTTACGCTCGCATGTCATTGCAAAGTAAGAGTGGAGGACTATCAGCCTCCCCCCCCCCCCCTGATTCAACAATGCGGCAGGTGTCAACGCCTGGGACACTCCGAGAGAGGTTGCACCGCATCAAAACCTGTGTGCTCCAAGTGCGCACTATACCACGAGTCACGTCTCTGTCAGCGTCCCCAAGAGCAACGTAAATGTGCTCTATGCTTCCAGGTGGGACACGGGGCACGCTATAAAGCCTGCCCTGAGTACAGGCAGCAGCTAGAGCGACTCAGGTCGGGCAACCCATACAGGTATTCCCAATCTGGAGTCGCACAAAACATTCAACCAACGCGTGCTCCTTATAACAACACGACAGAGTCTAGTGCCGCACAGAGGCCATCCCAACCACCTTCCCGCAACACACAGAATCCCATCCGTGCCTATCCAACCTCGACAAACTCCTCCCTCCTCTCCCACTCCCGCATCCCAAATCAATACAACAATTACCCCTCACAACACCAAATGCGTCCCCCCCTGAACCATTCCCCTATGCACTGGGGTGATATTTATCAATCTCTACACAATATCACTTCCCGAATGCCACAAAATCCAAGTCAAATTCCTCAATTTTTACATACCCACTCCAAATTCTTCCAAATGCTTTCTAACCCGCTCACCCATTTCTATGAATAATGGCTGACCAAATTTTTAAAATAATGACTTGGAATGCCCATGGAATATTCAGACGTAAACATGAACTTATTGACTTCGCGACAACGCATAATATAGATATTATTTTAATTCAGGAAACACATCTAGCCATCAATACGCGATTCAATATTCCGAATTTCAGAATTTATCGCTCTGACAGAGACAGATATGGTGGTGGCACCGCGATAATTATTAAAAATACTATTGAGCATGAGTTCGCTCCAATCCCGACCCTAAATACACTTGAAGTCACTGGTGTATTCGTTAAAATTAGTAACACCAAAACACTTATTATTTCGGCTTATAATCCACCCGGTCATCTAGACACCGATGATCTAGATGCCTTGGGTAAACTTAAATCATAACATCATTATCGCCGGAGACCTTAACGCGAAACGTCAACTATGGAATTCTCGCTCTGCCAATAACGCCGGACACACTCTCCTCAATCATGAAAATCACTCAGATTATATTATCTATGCCCCTACAGAATACACCTTTATCCCATTCCAGGCGCAAAACTCACCTGACATTTTAGATATTGCCATCATACGCGGACTTAACCTCCGTCTTAAAATGGACCCCATCAATGACCTCTCTTCCGACCATCTTCCAGTAATCCTTACTTTTGAAGGATCCTTGACTCCCACAGTACAATCACCCAGACGCAACTACAATAAAGCAGACTGGCAAGCCTTCCAGAACATACTAAACACAGAAATCTCTCACACTCCCATTTCAACAATTGCAGACCTCAACAATGCTGTCGAGCAACTACAGACTAATATACAGTTTGCCACTATGATGGCAGTACCTTTACACCTTCCTACAAACAAAACTACACACCTTCCATCAGACATTAAAGGACTTGCTACTGCCAGAAATCGTGCGCGAAGAAAATGGCAAAAAACTAGGCAACCAGTAGACCACGAAAAATTCGTATTCATCCAAAATAACTTACGAAAACGTACTTCCGATTATTTATCCAGACAATGGGCGGACACTCTATCCGGCTTGGATGCCAATCATGCTTCTGTGTGGCGCATAGCTAAAAATTTAACACGAGAAAAGACTACTATTCCACCACTTCGCGTTCAACAACAAGTAGCCACTTCTGACCTCGACAAAGCAGAAATGCTGGCAAATGCATTGGAGGAAACACTTACTCCAAATGTAGAACCCTCAAATAGGGAATTTATTTTGGAAACTACATTTGTCACTCGGAAACTTAAAACCAGACCCACACATAACAAAATCCGAAAAACCTGCGCCTCAGAAATCCAATGGATTATTAGGCACTTACCTAATAAGAAAGCTCCGGGCCTGGACGACATACCAAATAAGTTCTAAAAAATCTCCCAGCCCGGGCTCTTCGGAGGCTCACGGAAATCTTTAATTTCGCACTTGATTCCGCGTACTTCCCCGATACTTGGAAACTTGCAAAAATATTGTATTTTCCCAAGAAACACAAAGATTTCACCAATCCACAAAATTATAGACCAATAAGTTTGCTTAGTACTCTAAGAAAACTTTTTGAACGCATCATTTTGAAAAGACTCAATGCACATCTTCATAAACACAACATTATAATTCCGGAGCAATTTGGATTTGGCGCAAAACATTCGACCACACTTCAGCTTCTTCGTATAACCGAAAATATTACGCACGCGTTTAATTTCAAACAGTCTACAGGCGCCGTCCTATTGGACATTGAACGCGCTTTTGACGGTGTCTGGCACGAAGGACTATTACGTAAACTTCAAAACATAAATGTGTCGGACACAATGGTTAAACTTGTTGCCAACTACCTCAACAATCGCAAATTTGTGTCTACAATAAATGGAGTCACATCTAATCCACACATTATAACCCCAGGGTAGTTTACTCGGGCCTTCACTATTTAACATTTACATAAATGACATACCGAAGGTCCCAAATATTAGTCTTTATCTTTATGCGGACGATACTTCATTAACTACACAGTCCCGCAGCATTTCTCTCGTGAGAACGAGACTACAAAATGCACTTACTACTCTGGAACCATGGCTCCGTAAATGGCAAATAAAAGTTAATAGCCAAAAATCCCAAGCCATTATCTTCACGAAGAAAATCAAGCATAGATTTCCAGCACATTCTCTGGCACCATTACAACTTTTCAATAACGACATACCCTGGACTGACCAAGTAGTGTACCTGGGAGTACTAATGGACCAGGGACTTACTTGGAAACCACATATTACACGAACACGACAGAAAGCACGAGCCCAACTACGTAATCTCTATCCCCTCATTAACCTTAACAGCTCTCTAAGCCCTAAACTTGGACTCACTGTACAAGACTCTTATTCGTCCCATACTTACTTATGCCTCCCCCGTTTGGGGATACGCTGCCACTACACACATAAAAACACTGATACGATTCCAGAACAGAATACTCCGAGTCATTGCAAAGGTTCCTGCCTTTGCTCCGGCTCGGAAACTACATGATGAACTCAAGATACTTAATCTTGAGGAATTCATTAAAAAGCTTGCCGCTGACTTATATGACAGAGCTAAAACTAACCCCAACGTACTTGTACAATCCATGGGCAACTACGAAACAGACCCCCTTGGACACAAACGACCACTCTATCTCTTCGACAGATCTATTACTAACCCCAATCCAGCCATTGACGTAGCAATACACCTTTTCAATACTTTTAAACCTCCATAACTTCTCTGTTTCAGCTCTACAGCTGCCACTTCTAAAAAGGATCACCATTCTCGCCAATTAACCACCCTTCCAACCCTCCTTATCTCCATGCAACCCTCAAAGTCCCTGTGTTTCAGGGCGGACCCGGGGGGGATGAGGGCCCCCCCACCTGTAAGGAATCTGACCTGGCTATGGACCCGGACATGAGTTGGAAATTGCTTCACCATACACTACTGCTTACACAGCTTGCATGAAAACCAGCTTACTACATTGCATGGCATGTATAACTTCACCACACACCCGCCCAACCACTGAATCGCGTAATACAATCTATTATTGTCTATATCCTTCAGTGTCCGTCTGTCTGTCTCATGGCTTCGGTAGCCATCTCACAATGTCCAGTCTGTCAAGTATCCCCTATACAAACGTAACACTGTCAGTCTGTTAGTCCTACTAACAACTTAATACAATAATTCCCGTTGGTGCTACTCAGACCTCGGTATGAGTATCACCCGGCACAACATATACACGATGCATGTATTGCATGCTAATACATACGCCACACTGCCGGGGTGCTACGCGGAACCCGACAACATACTTACACTACTCTAGCACCGTGTCCCCCTGCTTGTGCATGCGCATGTGCATGGGGAGGCGATGTAGCTCCTCTGGATGATCGCCACCGAGGACGGCGGGTTGGGGCCATCCTCTTTAAAAAAAAAAATGGTTTAATCGATCCGCAGCATCTGTTCTTTTCAGGTTAGGCGTGGTTTCATCTAAATGGTCGCGTGAACACTCATAACAGTTGGTATTGGGCGTCTCAAAATCCACATCGCGTTCAAGAAATCCCTCATGATCGGAGAGTTGGAGTTTGATGTGCTGTTAGCGCTAGACCCATAATTGGTCCAATATTTTAGGACCAGACTAAATAAAGAGAGGTACCGAAATGACATTTTTATCCCAGGTTTTCGTGAACTGACAGAAGAAGAGAAATCATAATGCTGGTTTCAACAAGATTCTGCTACTGCCCATACAGTCCATGAATAAAATTAGGGAAGTGTTTGAAGATAGAGTAATTAGTGCTGGTGTGTGGCCGTCTCGCTCCCCTGATCGTACAGTGTGTGATTTTTACTTGTGGGGTAACCTGAAAGACAAAGTTTACGAGAAAAATCCTCATACATTAGAAGAACTAAAATAAAATATTAGAAATGAAATCACGGAAATTACATTTGCCCAACTTAATCGTGTGAATCAGAATGTGTTTTCCTAATATAATGCCTGTATAGCGGAGGAGGGACATTTCCAGCATTTTCTATAAGGTAAGATTTTTATACATATTCTATGTGCGGCTTTTTAGTAGAGCTACGCAAAACCTGCCACTCTGAAATCTTATGGATTATCAGACACTTACCAAATCGCAAAGCCCCAGGCCCAGACTCAATACCTAATATAGCCTTAAAACATCTACCCATTTCACTTCTCAAATACTTAGCAACCATCTTTAACTATACAATCGAACACGGAACCTTCCCCTCTAGCTGGAAAATAGCCCACGTACTACACTTCCCCAAACCACACAAACCTCCCCATGACCCAAACAACTGCAGACCAATAAGCCTCCTCAACACATTAAGTAAGGTACTTGAAAAAATCATACTCAAACGACTCAACTCACACGCCAAACGCATTGACCTTCTGCAAAACGAACAGTTTGGCTTCCGCACCCACCACTCCTCAACTCTCCAACTACTAAGGGCTACCGAACATATTACAAATGGCTTCAATATAAACAAATCAACCGGAGCAATATTACTCGACCTTGAGCGGGCCTTCGATAAAGTCTGGCACGAAGGCCTGCTACGAAAAATGATCTCACACAACTTCCCCGACTCGGCCATCAAACTTATAGCCCACTACCTCACCGGTCGGTCTTTCCGGTCAAAAGTCAATAACGCCCTATCCACTCGCAGAGCCATCCGAGCAGGCGTCCCACAGGGTAGTATACTCGGGCCCATGTTATTCAACATTTACATAAACGACATCCCTACTCCCAACAGTGTCAAAACATTTATATATGCAGATAACACCGCCATCATGGCGCAATCATGGCAACCGCGCCTCATACACCTACGCATTCAACGTAATATCACCCAACTCGAAGAATGGCTGACTAATTGGCGCATCAAACCGAATCCAAATAAATGCCAAGCAATCCTCTTCACTAAACGCATCACACACAAAAGACATAACATGCCTCCCCTTCAACTCTTCGGGAAGAACATCCCATGGCGCCCCACAGTTAAATATCTTGGAGTAACCATGGACAGTTCACTAACATGGCGCGCGCATATCAGACAGATCAGGGGTAAAGCACACGGTCGTCTACGTGAACTCTACCCCCTGATAAACCGCTCAAACCACCTACCAATCGACACCGGACTTCTACTATACAAAACACTCGTACGCCCAATTATCACCTACGCGGCACCTGTCTGGGGCTACGCTGCCAACACACACACAAACACCTTACAAAGATTCCAAAATAAAGTACTTCGCATTATCTGCAAACTCCCCCTAACCACCCCTGCAGCCCCACTACACGACGAACTCCACATGCACACACTGGACCAATTCATCCGCAAATTGACAGCGGACCTATACTCAAGTGCAGAAAACCATACCAACCCCCTCATTGCAAACCTAGGACAATATGACCCACTTCTGGACAAACATAAGCGTCCTCTGTACCTTTTCCACAGACGAGACACTGACGACGAGACTCGACTTGCAGTCCAAAACCATCTCCGAGCCCTAGTCCCTGAATAACCGACAGAACTACAGACCTACCAACCAACCTCAACAACCACAACCCGAGCATTCCACGACTCACCTCGCACACGTCACGTTTACTCAATTCACACGCACTATCACATTTCTCACTCATCCCATCTCACACCTTCACAATTAACTTAATAATAGTGCATGAACTACTAACACCACTAACCCTATATTACCTTCTTCTCTTACGCATCCTAATGCATGCCCGCAAATCACGTCTTAAACAAACACCCACAACACAACACGAACTCCACCCACACACAACACACACAACACTGCACGACAGCATGAATACACAAACACTAAGCATGTACTCACACACAACCAACACCCATCACTCCCCTGCGTGGCATTCAGGGCATCAGCCATGTCTGCCACCAGGAACCTTACACACGCACCACGAGCATCTTCATCCTCGTGACACACACAAACACACAAATAACCAGAGTGCTAATTGCGGGATCTGTCAACTAACACCCTAACTTACTTCCACATAACTGCGCATCCTTGCATGTTAGTACTAACTGCATGAGGGAGGCGGTGTAGAATGCATGCCGGAGAATGACCGGGTGATCGCCACCAGGCTGGCGGGTGTGGGGCCAGTCCAAAGAAAATTAAAAAAAATAAAAAAAAAAAGTAGCGGCAAACCCGGCCGCGGCAGCTTCAAACTCGCACAAGTAGTGCAGCGTTGAGGAACCGGTTTGAAAGCCCTGTATTTATTTTAGTTTCTGTTCGTTATAGTATCCTAAGAGTTTACCTCCTTGTTAGAGCATATTAGGTAATAGTTTTTTAAATGTCTCCAAAGAAACGCAAGACTACTGGGTAAATGCAACCTACATAAGTGTACAAGTTGTAGGGTTAAATAGTTAAACCAGGGCAATGTGTGATATTTCAGCTAGCTAACAATAAATGAAACTCAGGGTATGGTACGAGTAGTCACAGTCTGTTTACCAGCTGAAGGTCCCTGGCAGAAATGCGACGAGTCAGTACATCAGTAAGTAATTCTATGTACACAGTGATATCTGAAGCTGTACTTCAGTTTCTGCTTGCACATAATGTGAACGCAATCAGAATCATGAGTCCAGTTTCAGGTATCACTGTGGCGGTAGAATTATTTATTGATATACTGACTCGTTGAATTTCTGCCAGGGACCTTCTCTGGTGAACAGACTGTATACATGCAGGGTGCCCTCACCACACCAAAAAAAAAAAAAAAAAAAAAAAAAAAAAAAAAAAAAAAAAAAAAAAAAAACCGACAACGCTTAGTATATTGAGATGGCAAACTGATCAGTTTTAAAATAGGATCTCCTGTCCGGAAATGCACGGTTTAGACGCTGTAGCGCATCGAAGTGTGAGATGGGTGTGCGTTCACATTTCGTCAACAAATCCAACGTCGAGCTGTCTACATTACAAACAGGCTTCGAGCTGTGTACCTCATACATCATTCCAGAGCCTATATCGGCGGTGGTGAGCCTCATGCACATTGACCCAATACCTGTGGTTAATTTTGAACATTTTCAGTCGCTCCCTGGACTTGAGCCATAAGCTCCACCGCTGACGTTACAGGAGTGCCATAAACCACACTCTTCATACAACTCCACAGAAAATATTCGAGAGGTGTCAGTTCCGTCAACTATGCTGGGTCATGGAGCTGGTCCACTTTTACCAATCGATTATTTGAATATGCGACGTTGAGGTGATTCCGCACATTTACATCAAAATGTGCTGGAGCTCATGTCGGCCATTTCAGCAGCTGTGTACTGGTACGTGTCGCACGGCTGTACTGAAAACTACGCAAGTAACGCAGTAAGATGTGCACCAAGAACTTTATGGAGGAATTTAGCACATATTTATTTATTCTTATAAACATAACAAGCTTGGAAGCCCAATTACAATGTTCATCATGCATAGGTGTTTACATGTAATATACATACTCAAGTAAAACAAAAGAAAAACATAAATGAACACGAATACAGAAAAGGAAATATAAAGAATAGAAACAATTTCAAAAAGAAGAAAAAAAAGTGAAGGTGGGATGGTAAGTAATTTTTTTCTACTATTCCTAATTACAGTAACACTACTACTATTGCCAATTTTAGTAATTTACCGATCTACAAATAAGTAGTCAGTTATTATAGCATTTTTTAATTGAGTTTCAGACATGTTGAAAACATCTACATCGAAATGAAGCTTGTTATATAAATACATAATTCTGTGTAATGGTGAATTTTTATGGATTTCTGTATTTGCTCTGGAGGTGAAGAAAAGCTTCCTGAATCTGCTTATTTTATTGGGTACATCAAATAATACATTTGCTGTAATATTAATATCATCAATAATCGAATGCAATACTTTATAGAGAAATATTAACTCCGCAATGTCTCTTCTAAATTTCAGAGTTTTAAATTTAAATATTTCGAAAAGGGTTTTATAATTTGTGTAAGTAGGATCATATCCAGTTCTTTTAAATAGTATGTATTTTAGAAATTTTGATTGTACTTTTTCTACTGCAGTGACATGCATTATCATTTTAGGATTCCAAATAATAGATGCATATTTGAGATTTTGTCTCACAAATGAATTATAAAGTTGAACTAAAGTTTTTTCTTTAAATGAATAGGAATTTTGAATAATAAAGCCAGGGCATTTTAGCGATTTGGTTGCAATTAAGTCAACGTGTCTATTGAATCTAAGATTTATTGTAAAATGTACTCCTAGATCTTTATTTTCAACCACTCCAACGAGTGATGTCATATTGATATTATAAACATATTTAACATGATTTTTGCTTCTATTGAACGACATTTTTACACATTTACTAATATTAAATGGGAGTTTGTTTTGCTCCATGCATATAAAAATCAAGGTCCTGTTGAAGTTCCATGCAGTCTTTAACATTATTGATACTTTTATAAAGTTTAACATCATCAGCAAACATTAACATTTTTTAATGTTTTACAATGCTAGGTAAATCATTTATATAACATAAAAATAACAGAGGTCCTAAATTAGAACCTTGAGGAATCCCTGAATTAACATTAAATTGGTATGACATACAATGCTTATAATGGACTACCTGCAATCTATCTTTCAAATATGATCCAAATATTTTCATTAATGGAAAAGCAAAACTTAATCTAGCTAACTTAGCAAGTAAACAGCCACATACATGAATATGAGTCCTAAAGATAAACATTCCGGAGTTAAAACTGTCCCCCAATCGGATCTCCGGGTGGGGACATCTTTAGGCAAATTTCATCACAACAATTCCAATACTTTAAGAATTCTACAATGGAATGCAGGAGGCATGTCCCAGCCTAAAAAACAAGAGCTAATGAAAATATTAAAAGACCAAGATATAGATGTCTTCACAGTACAAGAAGCCAATATATCACAAGAACAGCAAATATACTTTGAAATGGATCAGTACACTACACATATACTTCCAAAGGCTCGTCAAATAGCAAGTGGTATTCTTACAGGAATTAAAAGAAATATGAAAGCTACTATCCAAATCCAAAAAACAATGGAAGAACAAGATAAATCAGAAATAGTTAAAATTGAAGTATGGAAAAGTAACTACCACTATAGAATTTACAGTATCTACAATCCTCCAGACAATACACTAGATCTAAATTCTATTCCCATAGAACCCAAAAGTATTTTAATAGGTGATTTTAATGCACACTCCCCTAGGTGGGGCTACAGAGATATAAATTCAGCAGGAAGAGTCATAGAAGACCTATTGAACTCGTCAACAATGGAATTAATATTTAATCCAAATGATCCACCCACTTACCTTCATTATAATGGTTCGGGTACAAATCCTGACCTTCTGATGGTGTCATCTGACATAATTGACAATACAAAAAGAGAAATAATAGAAGACCCAGGTTCAGGCCACAGAATCACCATAAACTCCATAAGAGGTCTAATAAGTAAAAGTAACAAACCAAAAGTTAAAACTTCTTGGAATTTTAAAAAAGCAGATTGGTCCAGTTTCCAAAACGAGATAGAAGGGAAGTGTAATATACTGTTAGAATCAGAGTTCAAGTCAACAGATGAAATGAATAAAAAAATTTGTGAAATATTATTGACAGCAGCCAAAACACATATCCCCAAAGGAAAGTTAAAGAAATATAGCTACTTTTGGTCTCCATCTTTATCTAAGTTAAAACACGAAAGAAATATAGCAAGAGTCAAAGCCGAAAGAACCAAGTGTCCAGAAGATGTACAAAACTGGAGAAGAAAAGCAGCCATTTTTAAGAAAGAATTAATTACAGCAAAAAGGGCCAGTTTCACAAATTTTGTAGAACATATGGACTATAGGAAAGATGGAAATAAAATATACAAATTCCTTAATAAAACAAAATTATCAAAAAATACAACTGAACCATTAAAATATAATAACAAAAGCTTAACTACAGATAGGGAAATAGCAGAATCCCTTAACAAGTTTTATGCTCAGTCACAAAGAATACCCCAAGCGTATAAAAAACAAGATAAGGCTATCCAAAAAACTATCAGAGAAACTAGTAAGCCAAAAGGTATACGAAATGATATTTTTATTCAGGATTTTAATGAAACAGAACTGGATTTAGCAATAGAACAATTACAGAACAAAAAATCTCCTGGACCTGACAAGATCCACCCAGAGTTTATTAAACACCTTGGCAGGCAAGGAAAAGAAATCCTACTTAAACTGTATAACACGTGTTGGAGAATGACTGTACCTTCCGACTGGAAAAAAGCCATTATCATCCCGATTTTAAAGAAAAACAAACCCTCAAACAATATTAATAGTTTCAGACCAATATCTTTGACCAGTGTTATTGCAAAAGTGATGGAAAAAATGGTGGCATCTAGACTTAACTGGTTTCTAGAATATTACAACTTAATTAATAGTTCACAGACCGGCTTCAGACAGAATCATAGTACAAGTGAAAATGTACTCCTACTAAGCCAAGACATCAAGGAAGCTTTCAATAGAAAGGAGGATACCTTGGCAGTATTCATTGATTTTAAATCAGCATATGACTCAGTCTGGAGAAATAAATTAGTTGAGAAGTTGCAATCAATAGGTGTGAAAAGTAACATGCTTAAGTGGATAACTCAGTTTATTTCACAAAGATTTTGTGCCACAAAATATAATACATACATTTCCAAATATAAACAAACACACCGAGGACTTCCACAAGGTGTTGTTCTGAGCACAACACTCTTTAACATATATATAAATGACCTTCCATCAATAATAAAAACTTTAGAAACCAAAATTGCTTTATTTGCTGACGATGTAGTCATTTGGACATCAGGCTCTTCAAAAAAACCTGAATTAATTAAAGACAGAATAGAAACAGCCCTAAACAAAGTACATGAATGGAGCTCGAAAAACCTCATGACTATCAATGTGGAAAAAACAAATTATGAATTATTTACACTAAAATACAAACCAGTTAATATTAGCATAAATTATAATGGTAAACCACTCAAAGCAGTTGATGATGCCAAATACTTAGGCATCACTTTCGACAGAAAGCTAAGTTGGAGAAAACATATAACAAACATCTCAGAAAAGGTTGAAAAGAAATTGCAAATCCTGAAAAGGTTAGCTGGTGCTAAATGGGGCTGCTCAAGGAGAGTCCTTAACACAACATACAAAATGTATATTAAACCAAACCTCTTGTACTGTTCTGAAGCTTTAATAACAGCAGCAAATGCTAACATCAATAAACTTGAACAAATACAAAATCAGGCTCTTCGCCTAATCACTGGAGCAGTTAAATCCACACCTATTGATGCCATGCTTGCCTTAACACGGACCCCATCAATAACAACAAAAATAGAAGAACAAGCATTGCTCCAACACGAGAAAATGTTACGACTGCCAAACTCTAAATGGACAGAAGAGAACCTCCCCCCTTCAATCCTTAAAACTCATAGTAGTTTCCTAGAAAAGGTAACACAGATTAAATCCAAATTGAACATTCCTAACACCAGAGAAAATCTACTTATTAGAGAAAATCCATTGGAATTATTGCAACCTACCTTCAATTTGGAATTAATAGAGGAAATAAGTAAATCAGACACACCAAAAGAAATACAAAAACTTCTAGCTCTGGAAACAATCAATACTAGGTATCCCACAGAAGAATGGCTGCACATATATACTGATGGATCCTCGAAGGAAAACCTTACTGGAGCTGGAGTTACGTGTTCACATTTTTCCTTTTATCATTCTGTTGGCAGAGACACAACAAATTATGATGGAGAAATAGAGGCTATATACATTGCTCTCCAACAATTATTAAATCTTCCCTTAAATAAATTTAACAAGGCAGTAATTCTTTCAGATTCTAAAGCTGCAATTCAGGGAATATGTTCAAATACTACAAAGAAGTCAACAAAAATTAGAGAATGCTACAAAATGTTAACACAACTCCAAAAAGTTAATAAGACTGTTCATCTCTAATGGATTCCAGCACACTGTGGAGTCATGGGGAATGAAGCTGCAGACTCACTTGCAAAGAAAGGCACATCAATAAAACAAAAATCTAAATTCAATTTCTCATATTCCTCAATAAAACGCTTGATCATTAAAAATTTTTGTCATTCGTATCTACAAGAAATAGAAACAAATGCCAAAGATAAAAAATGGATTACACTACTTTCCAATCCAGATATAATCCCCCAGAGACCAAGGAAAACAGCTGTTGCAGCCTTCCGACTATTGACAAATCATGACTGCTTAGCAAGTCATCTCCACAGAATTGGTATCTCAGCCTCACCAATATGTGTCCTGTGTAACAATCCAGCAGAAATGAATGAAGAACACTTGAAGACCTGTGAAAATTAAGATCAGAAGAAACTACAGTTCAATAGTATTGGAAAGCACGAATGCTAATGGCTTCATTGCCAGATGCAAGGCACTAGAAAACAACAACAACAAACAAACAGTCATGATCAACTTTATCAAAAGCCTTTGGAAATCAGTATATACTACATCTACTTGTTTAAAATGGTCTAGTTCTAATGATATATATTCAGTAAAGTTAAAAAGAATTGTAACAATTGATCTTTTTGGCATGAAACCACGTTGTAGCGGTGAAATTACTAACTTTATATGCTTAAATATATGGTTATAAATAATGCTTTCTATAATTTTTGCTGGTGTAGACAAAACGGCAATGGGCCTGTAGTTGCTTATCAGCTTAGAATTTTCAGATTTAGGAATCGGAATTACTGTAGTTTGTTTTCATACATTGGGAGAAATTCCTTGTTGTAGGATTTGGTTATAAATTAATGTTTGAGAGTATAGTAACAATTCTCCACAGCCTTTAAAAACATAAGTTGGTATTCCATCACGCCCTGCAGATCTTTTACTCTGAAGTTGTTTTATTGCAATTTTGACTTCATTTTCCCTTAGGTACTGCATTTATATTAAGAGAGTCTAAAATGCTGGCACTATTATCAGCTTTATAAGTGTATTTTGAAGTACTACTTGCATAAACTGATTTAAAGTAATCGGCATATCCATTGGCAATTTCAGTAGGAGTTTTTAATATTGTAACATTATATCCCATTCAGCGTGTGTCTGAAATTGTTTCTGTTTATTTTTAATGAATTGCCAAAAATCGTTAGTATTATGTGTCATATATGCATATACAGGAGTGTTATTATCCTCAGGTCGTTCATCCCAGAACACAGATGGCTACAGGCTGGCGTACCTTCCGTATTAAGATACCAAAACGAATGTTAACAAATTGTCACGACTGTTTGTCCTGAAACTTCGACACTTTCTAGTGTCCAAAGCTTACATTTTTGGACAGGGGTTCCTATCTGAAAATCAATTAATTTGCCATCTCGCACAACATACTAAGCGTTATTGGTGTTCTTTTTTTTGGTGGGGGGGGGGACACACCCAGTATACACATTGATAATATATACGTAAGTCACAAATAGAGCATGAACTGCACAACAAGATGGCCATGGATATCACATGTTCCACTGGAGTCATCATGAGAGGGAGCGTTCCTCTGCTGTCCAACATTGGCGCTCCAAAAGAGCTGAATTGTGCTGTGAATGTGTTGAATGTCTAAAACTGAAACAACACTGTGATTCCCTTATTAGCGTATGTATAAATGAGTGGCAGAGTTCTCCATATGAAGGGGTAGAATCTTTATTATGATGGTGGATACAGGGCAGCTGCTGCATTTGGGAGCTGATGTATTCACAACATCCTGGAATATTTGAAAATGTGCTCCACTAAGTAGTCTTCAAAATCATCCTTCTTCTAGTCAAACCAGGGAATGGAGTACTTTACACTTTTCCACATAGTATCTATGGAATTTGTGTTTATAGGAATTCGCATTGGAACGATTTACTTGAGGTTTTACAAGTGCATATCTCTGCCCCTCCTACTTGACAAATTCTAGCTAATGGTTAACCCAAGAGCAAGTGCGCTGGGGTATAAAGTACAACAGTGTTACCTTTTGTGTGTGACAAGACTGCACATGATTTTATCAATCTACTATGATAACTATTTGTTCATTGTTCCTTTATTCATCCATTGATACAGTTACATTCTATTGTGTAACTCTCAAGAATTGTTTATAATTGTGTTTGTGCAGCATTGTTCAAGTTGGGGTATAGAGTTCCCTGTGCACCTGTTAACATCAGTAGTTTCTCCTACTGACTTATTTTCATTATAATGTATGTAAAACTGCTAGAGAACTGTGTATGTGTGTGTGTGTGTCTGTGTGTGTGTCTGTGTCTGTGTCTGCGTGCGTGCGTGCGTCTGTGTGTCAAATATCTGGAGCCATTACACTGTAGCAATAAAAGTGTGTTTCATATACGAAAATGAGTTGTAAGGTAATATTCAGGATATTCAGTGAGCTGCCAGAAGATAATTCAATATCCGATAAGAGGAGAAAATAATTGAAGAAAGCGATCACAAGACTAATTTTGAACAGTAGTGTATAGGATTCAGTGAACACTACTTTTGAAAACTGTTTTTAGGGAAAGATAATTGCTGTAACTGGAGAAAGAGAATTTTTGAAGTATGGCAAATCCAAGAGGAAGAACATTGAAAATTTTCCCCATCCTAAAGAGCTTTATAAGAAATATTAGGGGTAAACTCTTAGGTTTTCAAGCTTGACATGGTTGATAATATTGTCAAACTCACAAATTCACACATAGAACTACCGTATTCATAAGATAGGGATGAAAAAGAAACGTGCAGAACTGAAATTAGTGCATTGGTCGGGTGCTTATATCTTATAGCCCTAAAGAAAGGAGGTGTTATAAATGTTCTGAAACTGTGCAGTTCTGATGGTGCAGGAATGCAAATACTAAGAGCTTGTAGTTTGTTATTCTTGTTTCGGGCCATGCAATTTGATACAGACCAGAGAGTGCAAAACTGATAAACTTGCTGCTGTGTGTCAATTTGTACTACAGTCTTGATAAGTTTCTCACAGTTGACAAGAAACTTGAGCATTTCTGCGGGCATTGCAGCTACACACAGTACATATCAAATACAGCTAACATTTTTGTACTGTGTGATGCTAAAACTTTGCTAGCAATTTTGAAATTTTCCGTGGTAAACAAGAAGATGTGTCTTATTTAGTTTCCAATAAATCCAGTATCATTGTTATTGATATTGGGGGCTCTAACAGAAATGTTACACCTTCGGCTGCATGCCATCCAGTTCAAACATGCCTCGCTGTTGAACATTCACATCTACTTTAGTGCTACATTGTAACTTCCCTGCTGTGGGAACAATAACCAATACAGGCAGAAAAATATTGCATTATCAATGCTCCATTTACTGTCCCTGGTGAAGTTTTTACTCTGGATTGTTTCCTTAAGGGCAGACTACCATGGACACAACAGTACAAGTTTCTCCACCATACCCTGTATATCTTACTAAATGTAATAATCACCTGTATTTCCTATGTTGGCAACACCATTTTCCCCACCTACTCCTGCCTCCCTTAGCCCCTGCTCCACTCCACCCATGTGGAAACTGCTATAGTGTCTTTAGCTTTGCTAAAAGACTGTGAGAGTGGTTCTACAACTAAAGTGAGGCAACATCATGTTCTTTAAACTGTAATCCTGGTGGTTAGTTGCATAAATATCCAGAGGTAAGTATTTCTGAGGAAGAAAAATTATTTTAGCACATATGACAATCTTAACCAATGTATCATTGAGAATTGAGAATCCATGTGTCAATTGCAACAGAGCATAATGTTTTCCAAATGTGTAATGGTTCTGTTTAATGTGATAAATGAACTAGCAATTAGACCATAGTTTAAGTTTATAATATAAAATTTAAATATAATAATTTACAACTTATGATCTTCCAACTAACAGATGTTCTGTCTAACTGTCCTTGACACAAACGACTGCATGGTTCCTAACCCAACTCTTGACAGCTTCTATTCTTTCCAAAGCTTCTATCATAACAAGTCCCTGCATATAGAAAGCTTGTAGAAAATGCTTGCAACATTTGTTCTGAGCTGCCACTGTCGCAAGCTACATAGCACTGATTACAAACGCAATGACTTCAGGTACCTGTCACATAATCCTTCCCTGATGTACATGGTCATTACAACAATATTTTCTCTTCAACTTCAAGCAATCAATTATATAAATACTTATTTGAATGATTGTACAGAAGTGAAGAGTAACAAATTAGCCATAGTAGCTTTACAAGTGATGTGGAAATGAAACTACTGTGCTTTTGTTGATCACCTAATAAATTTTATGGACAATAGCATATTAAAATAACTCTAGAAAATTGAAGTTGACAAGTTTTTATATGAAAGTGGAGCACAAAGTTGTATAAAATATCCATGTTATCTTTGTAATAATTGATGTAAGCTCTTCTGTGTCCAAGATTATAAAATTGCTTTTAGGATAATATATTTTAAAGCATGTTTTGTTATAATAATGCACATTAGATTCAGATTAGCATAAGCATAAGTAAAGAAGCTATGGAACATTGAAATTTGAAAATGTTATGCTTAACAAATTACACCAAATTACCACCATTACTTTGTACTATTTATTTTGTCTGTTAAAATGTAACATAGTTTCACTTATCAGGAAGCAATTTCATGGGTGTTTATTATAATGTGTTTCTTTTTCTCTAGACTTGCTACTGAAGTTTAAGAACAAAACTGTTCAAATACACCACTTAGTAAAATGGATATTAAAGAAGAATCTTGCTTCCTGAACTTTTGTTTGGAGAATGAGACAGATACCAAAGACCTTGAAAAGAAAGTTAAGAGTGAAACTGTTACAAGTAGCAGTGACACCAAACCAGAACATGAAGATTCCACATGTTCACAGGCTAAAGAGCAGCATCTAATGAGATTTAATGAAACCATCAAAGAAAGTGAAACTGAAACCAAAATAGATAGTAAAGAAGAACATTAATGTGGTCGGAAAGAGAAGATTTAGTCACTGGTAATGATATTAAGGTAAAACTGCATCACTTTTTTTCTTTACTTGTTTTCTTAAACATGCAATGCTGACATATGTAAATATAAGGATTTTACTTCCTCTCAAAAAGAAAGAAAGTATATCCCTATAAACACTTTCATTACTGTGGAATAAATTAGCCCCATATTGCAGTAAAGTAGACAAAATATGCAGTTCTTAAGGCATTTTCATTAACCCAATTACGTCATGTTTAAATGCCTAAGCAACTAACAAAGAAATGAGATTTATATCCCCTAGCTGTGAGGGCAGCAACTTTTTTTATGCTTTTACTCCTTCTTTGACCCTTTCAAGTACTTTCCATTCTGAAGTGCAGCATATTAACATATTAAGCAGGTTTCATCTTTTTGTAAGCTGGAATTGTATTAATGGTACTGGCATGTTGAAACAAATTGCATACATTGAAACACAATTTAAAATCTGGATGAAAACAGCATTAATATGTTCTACTTAGAATAAAGAAACTAAATAGAAACAAAGAAAGAAGCGAACAAGGCACGAACACGATGAGGACCTTATGCTCGAACGCTAATGTCATAATCATTGTACCAGAGGGGCACGCTCTAAGACGTCCCTTCCTTTCTGTGTGTTGCACTCTTGAATGGTTGAAATTAGTCAGTGGCGTACTGGCATTTTAGACACTTATAGCCGTAATTTCGAAATTTGAATGATCAGGTCATAAGTCTCCTGTCTCAAATTACTTGTTTAAGACATCTCCATATCCTCTAAAAATATTTCGGTGTAGTTCATTAACACATTGTATATATATATAGTTTTGTCAAATTTGCACATTATCTGTAAGCTATATTTGATTCAATGGGAAAAGAAGGGCAACAAATGGTTCCTTTGTGAGGTTTGGTGAATAAGTTAGAAAGGTGAATTATTTTCTTATAATGTTTGCAACTAGTAAGCTGAGTATTCCTTTCTAATTTAATATCGTGCAAAACTATTACAAGGATAGCAGTACTGCAGATTCTGAACTGCTGTTGTGTTTCCTTATTTCTCCAAAAGGCTAAGCTAAACATTGAATGTTGAGTCATCTTTTATTTTTAGGTTTGTATTGAAGAATAAATCTCCAAGCTTTCCATTTTGTTATTCCTGTTGAATTAATTTTGTAGCAGGAAAAGGAAATCAAATGCAAATAAATGGCCAAAGTTACATTCCAACATAATTAACCATGAATTTAGGATTTCAAATTCTATTACATGAAAGGGACATTGTTAGTGCCTATAACAGTGGCGGCTCGTGCCTTACAAAATAGGTGAAGAAGTTGACTTAAGCATGCTGAAAATACAATGCAAAGCCGGTGTACCACGGTCCAACATTTTTTACCAAACTTTTTGTATCCAATGGAGCTGTACACAAAAGAAACTGTCACACTATGATTCATTTTAGTCCAATACATATGACAGTTTGCGTAGTAAGCGAGAGAAATAAACATGGTGGATGCAAATATATACAGCTTTGTTTTAAAATCAAATTTAAATGGTGAGCTAAACAATGTACAAAAACTGCCTGAGGAGCATTGTTCTTGATTCTTTTTTGAAGTCCATTCAAATGTCCTGACATAACACTCGCTCCATCGTAACATTGTGCAACTAATTTACGTTCATAATGAAATTATTTAAGAACACCATGCAGCAAAAGGAATAATGTTTCTGCAGACCTGTCAACACTCACATCATGAAATCCGAAAAATCGTTCAACCAATGTGCTCTCTATATTCACGTATCTTACAATGATAGAGCACTGAGACTGTTGACAAATATCTGTAGTGTCGTCAACTTCAACAGAAAAAATCTGAGACATTAATTTCAGGTCTGCAAGTATTCCGAAATACATCCAATCACCTAATTTTGTATAGATTTAGAATCACCGCTGAATATACTTTTAATTTTATTATAGTGGTTTTGGATTTCTAATTGAGTTTCAGTACACAAGCTCCTTGAAATTTCCCCGACTTAGCGAAAGCGCACTCTCATCATGACCTCAGAATGCAAGCTCCTGTTTACCTAAATACAATGTTGGTTTAATGATCAACTACAGGAAAAGCCTATTTAATGTCACATTTCCATTGAAACGCACATGAAAAAGTCTGCTGTTTTCCTGAAGAGCTCAGCCATTGTGGTTTTTTTTTTTGTTGTTGTTTGTTTTTCTTTTTTCAAAAGCGTTTAGTTGTAATTTACTTTTAAATGCCCCGCCGAATCATTGTGCTTGTGAAGAGAACGGGTTATATTAATGAAATCTTTGAATCTCTCTTTGTCCCACACATTACTTTTGTTGCTAAAAAGTAAGCAAGGCCAGCAGAATAGCGATTGCAAACTACGGCTACTGCATAACCAAAAAGAGTTATCGAGCCAAGAGCTTTTGAATTTAATGTTATAAGTCTTACCTATTTTCTTATCCTTTCTTTTAAGGGCTATATTAATGATATCAGTGGGTCGCTCAAAGTTTAAAACATCCTTCTTGTCTTCATCTTTCCACCTGGAAAATGGGGTTTCTAGCAAATTGCAAACTATATCGTTCACTGGATTCATGACAAAATACTTATATTCCGTAATTTAAATATTAAAAGCACTGGAGTCTAGCAAACTCACTAATTACACCTACCGTTCACAGTTATGTAAAACACCATGTTTTAAGTTTACCGCCAGTTCTTCCTCGAGGTAAACGAATACTATCTTCTAAGCGCGCGAAAACAGAAACCATCTCCTCTACCATGTTCTGTGCCACTGCCCAAGTGAAAATATTTCTTGCTTGCTCGAAACATGTGCATGCCCGTGCTATTTCCCCGTAGTTCATCGTTTCGTGACTCATGTTGCCATGGCAACCAAGTTGTTTAGTGCCACAGTTTCTTCCGTAACTCTGACTGATGCACTTGTCCTTGAAACTGATCTGAGGGTGCCCTCTCACCAATTTTCCCTGCTGACTGCCGGGCTGGAAGTTCCAAACAAAAGAAGGGTTGGTCACTGACCCTGCTACGGCTCCTAGCAGTTGAAATTTGTGACTAAACTGTTAGAATGGCAGTAATAATGCCAACATTAACGAAAATAGAATACTGCTATTTTCAGGTGAAAACCTCTTCACCTGCTTCACTTGAATAACCGCCACTGGCCTATAACATCCAGATGACTACAGAATGAGGTGATCAGAGAAATCACTCAAATCCTAAAATTTATTTCACTAATACATTAATAGTTACGCTAGTATTTAAGCTAACAATACATGCTCCTGAAAAACATTCTCATTGTATGGCAATTCAGCACCCATGGGTGCCATGGGTCTGTGGTTCAAATCCCAGACTTACAATAGTAGGTTGCCAGTGGGGTTATTGTCTCTGTGAGATTATCTTTCTTATTTCCTGGGAGAAAAATATGAATCTGCTGGAGAATTCAATGTCAGTCTGACAGGTTGTCACAGTAGCTAAATGGTTAGAGAGCCCACCTGGTAAACAGAGTCTGATTCAAATCCCAGGTGTGGCATTGAATTTTTCAGCTCTCATTCTACCTCTCAAAGGGATATCAAAGGGTTCTCTTGCTTCCTGTTGACTGCGAGGTGGGTATGATGCCAGGATATCATCTTACCTAGACATAAAAGCTTGCAAAAATCGACTACAGCTAAAACATCAGGAAGAAAAATCCTTACCAAATGAATAGATACTGTAGCGATTTACCCCCCATCTGTGTTAACCTAGGTGACTTGCTTTAGCTCTTGTTTCGATCCTAGTGTGGTTAACCAGCCACTTATAAGTAGTAAACAGTGGACCAAAGCTTTAAATGCATTTGTTGAAAGCAAACGAACTGAGATCATGTTGTGGATCATATACAAAGAGAGATAACTATTGTGTGTAAAAGCGATCATTTAAGAGATCAGCAGAATGTGAGCCATTGGAACATTTAGAGCCTTGCACAGTTCTTCCCAACAGAGAAGTTGGCCTAGTTTCTGAAACTGATATTATATTGTTCCAGGGAAATGCAGCACTTGAACATGGATTTTCTGTAAGCCAAAGAAGATATTGGAAACCTTGGTGGTATTGACAATGTGCTCATCCATAAGCACATACTCAATGTTTTAAGGAATGCCATTCGCTGTATGCTGAAGATAAACGTTTTGCTGCAGAAGCTCAAAGGTGTTCTGAATTAGAGAAAATAAAGTCTGGTTTAATGCTGAAAAAATTAGAAGAAAAGAAAAGGAGGTTTGGTAAAGAAACTCGGTTAACTTTGGTTGCAGTAGATGAGGAAAATTTATCAAGCAATTAAGGTGTTTTGGGGAGAAAATGCTTTGTATTAAATCTATGCTATTTGGCCTTTTATGCCCGTTTAGATAAACTGTGTTATCAATACTTTGTATAAATTTTCGTTCATGGAAAGTTTAGTTTAGCTATTTAGTTAGCGCATGTCAGGAAAAAAGGTATTTTTGTTGGAATGTTGGGACATGTCAGGGTATTGAAAAAATGGATTTAGTTAGGCGTCCTGTCCATATAACATTTAAAACTAAACTCCTAGCGCTTAAACCTTGGCTTGCCGCCCAGCCACTGTGTCCCCCACCTGTGCCCACTACAAGCTTCATTGGTGGGGTGCAGTACTGGAGGGTTGGACGTGGTCATTGCCCCCGAGTCCTTCAGGTCAGTTATGCGATCTTTGCAACCTGGGCCTGCTACTTCTCCATCAAGTAACTCTGCAATTGGTCCCCACGGGACTTAATGAGGTTGAGTGCACCTGCTTTCAGACCTCCCTGCAGGGGAAAATCCCCATGTTGCCAGGATTGAACCCGGGTCCTCCAAGCTAGAGGCAAGAGCACTACCAACAGCGCTATGGAGGCAGTCTCCTGTCCATATACCTTAAACCATGTATCGGCAAACATGTACTCAATGAGGCCTCGCAACTGTGACCAATCAGGGGTAGCGCTTACTCTGTATCCCCCTCCCTCACAGCCTTAACTGGCAGTGCATATACACCCATCACCGGCGAACTGTCCTGTCATATTTACTTGTACTTCTAAACATGTCTCTGTCAAAATCAAGGTTGACTTGATCGTGGCAGAAGTAGTTTTGCTATGCGCAAGAAGACAACGTAAGATGTTTGTTGTGCTCTAAAGTTCAAAAAGGCACTCATCAATGGAACATCAAGCGATATTGTGATACATGTCATAAAGATCACTATACAATTACAGGTAAGCAAGTATTCTTAAATTTATACCATGATATAAAGTAGCATAACACTGACATAATGCCCTTTATTCCTTTTATTTTTTTCAGGTCTAGGCCGGACTAACCAATTGCAACAGCTCAAAGAGCAATACACCTAATATTCAAATATTATAACTGATTAGACAGCTTCACACCAGTTATGCTGTTGCTTTGGAGATTGCTCAGTCACTCAGGTGTTTTAGTGATGGAGATTTGATAAAAAAAATCTGATGTGTTGCACTCACATTACTTTCTCTACTCTTGAACTAACCATTCTTACAAACTCTTATTCTTATATCTTCTTTCTTGTTAGTTGAGATAAACATTTGTACAAATTATCTTATTGCTTATTTCCTTGTAGGTGCAAGGGGAATGTTAGAATACAGTAGGCTTTGTGTGATAGTCAAATTTTTGAGATTCTGTTGTCTTTGCATACTTAACATATAAAAAAATGAACAGTGATGACCCATTTCACGAAAGTTCTAAGTTTTCTGAAACTCACACACATAACAAGGAATATCTCTGAAATGGTTCACCCCACAAGAAAATTTATTGAGATATAAACTGTGTATTTTAGCAAGATCTACATTTTTTGTATAGTATGATTTTGTCTATCTCTAACGGTTTACCAGTTATGCAAAATTCATCCAGAGTAAATACGACTACAGGGGCAATAACCAGAAAATTCAAGATATACATTTCATTTGTCATAAAAATATCTCAAACATATGGCATTTTAATCAAAATTGTGTGTTTAAAAACACCAACAGTAAGTTTGTTGGCATAAATAAATAATAATTACCATGTGAAGGTTATTTAATCCTGGGATATAAAGTACTTGCAATAGTAAGTCACCATTGGGGTAATTGTCTCTGATGTGAGACTGCCTTTGTGGTTTACCAGGAGAAATACGAACTGGCTTGAGAATTGAATGCCATTCTGGCAGTTTGTCACAATAGCTCAGTGGTTAGAGCGTCTGCCCGGCAAGCAGAAGGTCTGTGGTTCAAATCCCAGTTGTGGCATTGAATTTTTAAGTTCCGGTTCTACCTCTTAAAGACACTCAACATTGAATGTTGTTAGCTAATGCTGGATTTCTGACAATGAAGTCATTAATCCTCCTGCTCTCCAATATTTTTCACTGATGGATGGGCTGCTAGAAGTGGCCGGGCATTTTTGAAGGTGGTCTTGGTCCATTTCCTCTTGCAGATCACATAGAGGGCAGAGTGGTGAAGAATATATCCCAATTTTGTTTAAATGTTTCGCCTGTTTCCTGTAATCAACCTGAAGGTTGCAACTGCCGTTTTTTGAGGATACTCAGGAATTAGTGTTTGAATGTTTGGTAGTTCCTATCTTTTAATTTTTGATTTTTCATAGTAATATTGTGCAATAATTTTTTTGAATTCAGAGTTGATAATCTTTTAGCTGCATAAAATGGTATTTTAACTATAGATTTCTGTAAACTGGTGGTACCTTCTTTTGCAAGAAAATTAGCTTTCTCATTACCAGTCAGTCCACAGTGAGCTGATATCCATTGGAAGACTAGGTGTTTTTGAAGTGCGGTTAGATGGTAAGGATTTACCAATATTCTATAATTGTTTGGTTTTTTGGTGACAACTTGGAAGTAATTGCTATAATCGCTGCCCTGGAATCTGAGAGAATAACTGCTTGATGAAAATGGGAAATTCTATACAAAAGATTTTGTGGGGCCACTCAAATTGCTTCAATTTCTCCATCAAAGTTAGTAGTTCCATAACTTAAAGATTTGTAATAGGAAAAGAGGTGACACATGACTCCAGCCCCTCCTCCATCTCGGTTTGATACCAATGATCCATCAGTATAAATATGGAGCCATTCGTGTTCTGGAAATCTAATATGGATTGTCTCTAATGCCAATAATTTTAGAACACTAGTTGGAGTTTCACTTTCCTTAACTTCTGTCAGGTGTAAATAATATGTGATGTCTAATGTTTGTGTCGAATTGACTTTAGATATGAAGTTTTCCTTTGAATTAGGAAGGTATACATTCTTCTTCATGTCTTGAACTTTGGAAAGAAAGCTCTCCTGAGTCTTTAATATATGTGTAAAATTTCTCTCGTGCCATGTATTGAATGAGAGTCTCATCAACTTTTCGTGTTGAATAAGAGCCGCTTTTTCTATTTCAGGTTCAATGGGGTATTGGTTGGTTAGTATTTACATAGCTGGTATTGGTGTGATTTTGAAAGGTTTGAATTTTTTTTTTTTGTGTTTGCTGTTATAAGAACTTTGCTGCAGTAAGTAAATAATGGCTTTATGTTGTTGTTAGCTACTGCTGGATTTCTGACAATGAAGTCATTAATCATCTTGCTCTCCAATATAAAGAGAGCAATAGCAGTAATAGTAACCACTTTTTAGAGAGCACCATATTTTTATGTTTTGGCGGTCACATCGCTCTCTCACAACCCCCCAGAATGTCTGGAGGACCACACCAGTCGTTGGTTTACGGGTCTCACTGACCTGACCGGGAGAACTATCAAAATAAATTCACCGACCATATCCTCTGATTAGCAGTCAGAGGACGTATTACATGCCATGACAGGTCAGCATGTTAGGGGTTAAGATTTTATAGAGGAAGTAGAGAAATGGAGAGGTTGAAAAAATAAAGAGTCCTTAGCCCTCAGGAAACCTAATAGCATCGGGGTTGGAAGAGAGCAAGAGATGACCAAGGTAACGTCAGATAGAAAAGTTACAGTGAGGAGGAAAACACCAGTAAGTGGAAGTAATGTTCTGCTCAGTTTGGGTACCTTGTGGTCGCTATTCACATATCCCCTAGACGGAGACCCCTAAATCAATATGTAAACAATACAATATGTAGGTGATACAAGCAAAACAAAGGCAAGGAAACAAATAATGAGTAGATGCAGATTTCAAAGGAACTGATCAGGTGTGAGATGTAGCAAAAGTAAACAATATCCTGTGCATTGATATGATGGTGGTATTTCACTATTTTAAAGCATAAGCACAACATTACCCTTAAAAAAAATAAATAAAAATAAATAAATAAAACAAAATAATAAAAAATAAACATTATTTTCTAGTTTAACGATGCTGCCAATTGCCAGGATCACATCAGCATTGCTTTTATGTTGGAATTTTGTCCTGCAGGAGTTATAAACGTAGGTGGCACCATGGCTGAATGGTTAGATCATTAACCTACCACCCAGGCGGGTGGTAACGGGTTCAATCCCAGGGACCTGCTTGTGATATTTGTGGTAGACAAAGCGACATCTGGGTGGGTTTTCTCTGGGTTCTCTGTGGAACAGAGTGTTGAGAACTCCGACCCGTTGTGACTTATGATGGAAACTGCGAGCATTCAAATAGAGGTCAGTATGTGTTGGTTTGCGGTATACTGCATGCCCCAGAGTACCGTTGTTGTTTCTGGAGACCAGGATGTCCAAAAATGGCAGATTTCCGTCCTTCTCAACTTCCATGGTGAACTGAATTTTGGGTTGGAGGCTGTTGAGGTGTGTGAGAAAGCTCGGCAAAGCTTCTCGTCCATGTGGCCATATAACGAATGTGTCGTCAACATACCGGTAGAAATGAGATGGCTTAAGTGGGGCTGTGGCCAGTATTTCGTGTTCCAGGTGTTCCATGTAGAAATTTGCTATTACTGGTGACAACGGAGAGCCCATTGCCACACCATCTACCTGTTCATAAAATCTGCCACCAAACAGGAAGAAAGTGGACGTTAGAGTGTGCCGAAAGAGCTCGATGATGTCAGCCGGAAAGTGTTCCTTCAGAAGCTGGATGGTTTCTTGTAGCGGTACCCTTGTAAAAAGAGATACCATGTTGAAGCTGACGAGAAGATCAGAAGGGCCAGTAGTGATGTTGTCCAAGCACTGTATGAACTGTGGGGAGTTCGTCACGTGGTGTGGGCAATCCCCTACCAGAGGTTGCAACAGACGCGCTAAGTGGCTAAACACAAAATCAGAACCATCCACAAGCCGCCTTTGAAGATCCAACACCTAGTGAGGCCGGTTAGGGACAAACTGCTCCTTAATGTACCAGGGGTATACCGTATCCCCTGTGAATGCGGGACGCCGTACATAGGGCAAACCGGCAGGACCATTTCCACCAGAGTCAAGGAGCATGAACGGTCCATACGATTAATGCAGCCTGAAAAGTCAGGGCTGGCGGAGCACTGCTTTGAAAAAGACCACAGAGCTAACTTCAAAGAAATGACCATTGTGGCAAAATGTAGCGGTTTATGGGAACGGAGGGTTAAGGAGGCTCTGGCCATCTCCTCCGAGAAGAGTACACTGAACCGGGACGCTGGATTGCAGTTTAGTCCATCCTGGAAACCAGCCTTAAAATTGGAAATCGACCGACTCAGAAAACACAGATTCCAACGGAGCGGTGAACCACCTCCACACTAGACTGGGTGTTTTCTACTCGGTACGTACTGGCTGACAGTACTGGTCCCTTCACTCTTGCTAGTAGGGAGAGGAGGCCCGCTGGCGATCTTCAAGATGGGAAGAAGAAAGCTACGCAGGAAATCGCCGTCAACGCCGGGATCCGGGACTACACCGGCCCCGGAACCCAAAAGCATCATCAGCGCCGAGACAACCAGAAAAAACGCCGAGACAACCAACACACCCGCCGTAGTTGCGGCCACCGTCGCCTCGAGCGCCACCAGCGCTGACATCACCTCACCGCAGTTAGAGAGGCAGCCAGTCGAGCGGCCGCCTCCACTCAGGCAGGAGGCTAGCTCCCCGGGAGGGGCAGTGGCAGTACCACTCCCGGACTTGCCCTCTCAACCACCAGCGTCCTCAGAACTCCACCCGGCCAACACACCACCGACGCCAGAACACACTAGCCCCCCATCGGGTGCCAGTGTCATTATCCGTGGAGTTCCTCGCGACTTCCCAGCGAGGCATCTACTCAGCACAGCTCAACACCAATGGCCATCAGCAATGCGGGCCATCCGCATCGTAACTTCCCGGGGACCAACGCACATGGTTAGGATCATCTTCGCCGACTCAGCAGATCGAGAAGCCGCTTTGAGGACTGGCTTGCCGTTACTCGGACGGCAGCTGCCTGCTGAGCCCCCCAGGTCTACGCGACAAGTGCCCTGCCGCAGATGTTGCAGATATGGGCACGACGCAACCACCTGCAGCGCCGCACCTCGGTGCCATTACTGTGGGACCTACGGCCTCACCAGTGAATGTACCAGCCACGATCTTCGCCGTCGCCGCCGGTACTGCGCTACCTGCAATGGCACAGGCCATTTCACCGGTCAAGCGCAGTGCCCCCATTACCCTAGGACACCGACCCTACAACCAGCACCAGCCAGCGCAGCAACACAGCCTTACAGCAGATCAGTTCCTACCAGTACTACAGCATCTACATCACAGCCTAACCAGACGTACGCCACTGCCACCACAACGCCACTGCCCATGAGCGAGACTGAGGACATCCGCCAGGCGGTTCACAGCCTCAACACGCGACTAGACAAGCTAGAAGACGCCTTGCACCAACTGACAAATGCAGTGACCATCATTACGACACCATCAGGACGCAACTTCAAGACGCCTCTACTGCCGTACATGAGCAACACAATACCACAATCAACAAACTCACATCACTACAGCGAGACATACAGAAGAACAACAAGAGAACCAACACCCTACGCAGAACACAACGCAAGGAACATGCACAAATCTCAAGACAACTGATACACCACACCACTGGCTTTAATGCCGCTGCAAAACTGCTAGAAGAACTCCGCACCGCAACCGTAGAACTCGACAACACTGAACTACTGGCATCCATACAACGAAAACTCCACAGAATTGAAAACCAACCATTGTCCACCACATACGACGCAAGTACCCAGACCTCACTACCACCTCCACTCAACATCGGACAGCACTACGAGCAACATTGTCACCAGCCTACCGCGCCATCAACGCCAGCGACGGAACCATCTCTCCAGCCAGCCACACCTTCAAAACAAACTCCACGACAACTGACTCCGAAGCAACTCTCACTCCTCAACCGTGGCGGCTACGCCTTCCACGGCAGCTACCCATGCACCCACCAGTGCCGGTACAAACTCTGCAGCGCCTCAGGAATCTCTTCGGACGACATCATGCCCTACATGTTCCCAAACCTGAAGCAAGAAGACAAGTAACAAACTGCAGAACAACAACACAGAACTGACCAGCCGGAACAAACATCACCACGCATACACATCAGCTACAGCTGCCAACCAACATCGCCGCCTACGCCACCACAGCAACCAGCGCAGACAGCGCAGACCTTTACAAGCACGAAAACAGCACAATCATGAACACGCAGTCCATAACACACCGCACTCCCCGCGGTGTTACCCAGACTCCGGTATGGGTACCACCCGGACCCCCAACGTACCCACATGCTACAGCATGTGGCCAGCAAGACCGCACTATCCGGGGTGCTAAGCGGGACCCGGTCACGTCGTCACACCCTTCCAAGCCTCTCCTGCAATCCTGACTCATCCCGCACTCCCGGCGAAATAAGCCATCTCTTTATCCTACCAACTCTACCTCTGTCTCCCCTTTCAAAAAAAAAAAAAAAAAAAAAGAAAAAAAGAAAAAAAAAAAAAAAAGCTAGTAGGGATCGTCTGCAGCTGCTTTGAAGAGCCCTTCAAGCTTTGGTAAAGCGAGAAGCAGGGAATCCGAGCGAACTTCAGAGAACGCAGTGCGCAGTCCGCCACTCGCGCTCAAAGCCGCCCGGGGATCACCGCTTCAACTGCCGCTTGCCGGAAGCTGCAGCGACGCTACAAGACAGGTAGCTATAAATAAGCAGGATAGACGAGGGATAGTACGACCACAGCCAACAGTCTCTGACTGGTATCTAGGCGCCTTAACCGGTTCAGGTCCTCTGCTAGCCACGCTTTTTAGCACTCGCTAGCTGCCTCTTTCTCTCCGACTATCTATATTTTCCTCTTTTTCTAGTAGTTTTTAAGCTCCCCGGTTAGGCCCCCCACTAGACTTTCCACACTCTTCTCTTTTCCTCTTAAAACCACTTCCCCTTACTAAAGTTCCTCCAGGTAGACCCCCGTTAGGTTCCTATACTCACTACACGTTAGGTTCTTTAAACTCAGCCCCATCAACTGAACACTAAAAACACTAGGACGGAAGATATCTGGCAATGGTGAAGAAGACTGTTAGACTCTCCCCCTCATCCCTATCAACTACCAAAAAGCCGGTAACGGCTAAGGCACTGAAAATGACTAAAGACAAACCATCAACACCCACGCCCACATCATCATCATCATCATCATCATCATCATCATCCACAAACACACGACCATGCACGCGATCACAGCGTAGCAGAACTCCAGAGTTGGACATCATGAACATGCCCACACAAGACACAACACCAACACTCAACCCCACACTTCCACTCATACCTACACCAACTCAGGCAACAACTCACAATCAACCCCCTCTCACCGACGCCAACACACCCAATCGAACACTTACACGGACACGCATACCCACACCCACTCATCACAGGCGTCAACCACACAAGTGCAAACACACTCACACAAACAACCTACACTCACTCAGACACACCCTACACACACACAAACACAGCCTACACTCACGCCAACACAGACCACACCCATACACACAAACACAGCCTACACCCACTCACACACAAACACAGCCTACTTACACACAAACACAGTCTACACGCTCACGCACACAAACAAAGCCTACACGCGCACAAACACAAACTACACCTTCACACACAAACACAAACTACACCCATGCACACACCAACACTACCTACACACACATGTACACAAGCACAGACAACACACACACGCACACATACACAACCATCTCCACACACACCACCTCAAGACCTCATCGACCTTTCAGACATGAGACCATCCCCCACCCCTAAAGCACACTCTCCGATCCCTGAGACCTACGCCCAAGCGGCACAGGCACAGGCACAGGCACAGGCACAGGCTAGCGCAAGTTCCACCCACACCAACACATACACGGAGTTCAGGTCCGATTTGGCACCAATCTTCGTGCACAAGCGCCAGACAACACCAATACACACGATTACCCATAGTTTCGACACCACACACAAATATTTATTCAAATACACAGTTAGATTCGCGCCGCGCTCCGGAGACTATGAAGTCAAGCTGTTCTCGAGGAGGGACTACAATGCTTTTGTAGAACACCTCAAAGCCAGGCATATACATTTCCACCTAATGTCCGAGCCCACAGAAAAGACCCTTAGATTTGTAATAAAAGGCGTATATGCCGAAGTCTCCGGAGAACACATAAAATTAGAACTGGCCACCCACAACCTTGAGGTCATCAGGGCTGTCCAAATGCACAAGCGTGACAGGACACGTGCCCTCCTCCCCATGTACTTAATAGAACTAGCAGACACCCCAGCTAACAGAAAGATTAGAGACCTCAAGTACCTTGCGCATTTTAGGGTTAAAGTCGAGGACTATAGGACGACTCCAGCACCAAAACAATGCAGAAAGTGCCAGCAACTATTCCATACCCACTTAGAGTGTCAGGCCCCAATTAACGTATGCGCCAAATGCAAAGGCCCTCACCCCTCTTATCAATGTAGAGTTCCTCCTCAGGAACGACTGTGCGCACTGTGCAACCACACAGGCCACGGGGCAACATGGCGCGGTTGCCCAGTCTACCAGCTGGCACTTAACTCAAGGCCAAGGGAACAGCCAAATAGGGCCCCCCGTCCCCAACCTCAGAGACAGCAAAACACTACTCAGGCTGTTCCCACTAATAACGAAGGGTGGTTCATCCAGGACCGTCGCGGCCGCAACAGGCCAGCTCCCGAAACCCGCCCTTCCACTGCCAGAGATGACCGAGTCACTGCCGGGCAGACCCTGGCCACACCAGAGCGCACCCCAATCACTAGGGACCGCAACAACACAAAACAACCAACACACACGCAAACACACACACAAGCACCCCCAACACCGCTGGAGGATTCAATTTTCTCTCCAGTAGCGCTCACCACTCGCGAAGCTTTTATAAATGGAATGGCCTTGAGGGAGCTTCTGGCTTCACTAGGAGTCTCCAGGGAAGTAAGCTACGAAAACTTCCTTAAACACACAAAATGGCTGCTGGAGTTAATCACACACCAAGACGCAGACCCACTTTGCCTCTTTAACTATCTTGCCAGATATCTCCTTGTACTTTCATCCCACAACCAGTAATGGATAGTACATCTACACTAAACGTATTATACTGGAACTGCAACAATATCAGACGAAAACGTCAGGAATTAACGGACTTCCTGATAAGAAACTCGATCCAAATTGCGCTTCTAAACGAAACACATTTAGGACCATTGGACCGCTTCTCCATTCCGGGTTACAGTATATACCGCAATGACCGAAATAGAAGAGGCGGAGGCACGGCAGTAATAATACTGAACACTATCAAGCACCACCAGAAACAAGTGCCAGAATTAAACCGGTTGGAGGCCACAGCGGTAAATGTGCAATTGCACCGCGCCGCGGTAACGGTAGTAGCCGTATACAACCCTCCACTGAATATTGATATTGAGGATGTTGACAAAATAATGCGAATGGACACCAAGGTAATTGCGGCTGGCGACTTCAATGCCAAGCATTACCTTTGGAACTGTCGAACAGCGAATCCGCAGGGTACCCAACTACTAAATTTTATCAACCGGGAAAACATCCTCCTAACGGGCCCAGAAGAGCCAACCTTTATCCCGCGAGCGGCCAATCAAATGCCCGACATCCTCGATATTGCCCTACTAAAGGGAATACCATATGACACCGAAACTACGGTACTAAACGACCTCACATCAGACCATTTACCGGTAATAATGGAGGTTGCGGCGCCCGTAATGTTCAAACCAGAACAGCCTAGGCGCAACTACAAACACGCCAACTGGCCCGAGTTCGAAGCGTTAGTTCAAACGCAACTCGAACAAAACAACCCTGTCATTAGCTCACAAGATACTCAAGAGCAAGCCATAGAAATAATTACCAGAACTATTCACCATGCGACCGAAAAACATGTTCCCTTAACTAGGCCAACGAATAGGGCAACCACGCAGTTCCCTCGGGCTGTAAGACAGGCAATGCAGGACCGAAATAGGGCTAGGCGCAAATGGCAGCGAACGCGAAACCAAATACATCGCAGCGAATATGACAACCTCAAAGTCGCGGCCGATATACTAATGGCCGAACACATAAGGGAGCAATGGAACGCCACACTGGAGGACGTTGATCCTCATAACAGAACAGTGTGGCGAATAGCGAAGTGCCTGACACGTACTCGCACAAACATTCCGCCCCTACATATTGACGGGCAAATAGCCGAAACACCGGCAGAAAAAGCAGAAGCTTTCGCGACCACACTAGAGCAGGTATTCCAACCGAATGCTGAACCATGCGACAGACAGTTCGCAACGGCAACGGAAGACCAAATTGCTGAAATAGGGAATATTCCAACGCACAACAAACTTCGAAAGACCAGTGCAAGCGAAATTAAATGGCTAATAGCACACTTGCCTACTCGCAAGGCTCCAGGACCAGACAACATTCCCAATATAGTCCTGAAACATCTACCGCCCAAAGCCTTAAAAGTGCTGGCGGATATATTCAACTACGCGCTGGAACACGGAAAATTCCCAAAGCGCTGGAAGGAAGCACGAATCCTTATGTTTCCTAAGCAACATAAAGATAGGTCCATTCCTACTAATCACAGGCCAATTAGCCTCTTAAGCACACTAAGTAAACTGCTAGAGAAAATAATACTTAAACGCCTCAACTCATTCCTAATCAAAAACAACGTGATAACTGACGACCAGTACGGCTTCAGGGCCAATCACTCTACAACCCTACAGATACTTAGGCTTACCGAAAGTATCACCAGGGGATTTAACACTAAACGATCGACAGGCGTGGTCCTATTGGACATAGAACGCGCTTTCGATAAAGTGTGGCATGCAGGATTACTCCACAAACTCATTCACATAGGGGTACAAGATTCAATGGTCGCCCTAATAAAAGATTACCTCAGTGGAAGGAGTTTCAGAATCTCAATTGAGAATACCGAATCCTCATTGCACCTCATAAACGCGGGAGTCCCACAAGGAAGTTTACTCGGGCCTACACTATTTAATATATATATCAATGATCTACCACCACTAGTACGAGTAGATAAATACATATACGCGGACGACACGGCACTGGCCACGCAATCTACTCAGCCACGCATCATACACCTGCGGCTCCAGAATGCTCTAAACACATTGGAGCCCTGGTTCACGAAATGGCGGTTAAAACTAAATGCAAGAAAAAGTCAAGCAATCATTTTTACCAGGCGAAAATTGCACAGGCAAAGGAGGCGAGCCCTCCCACCCGTCACCCTAAATCAGGAACCTATTGGGTGGCAGACATCCGTCACGTACCTAGGGGTTAAGATGGACGAATATCTCACATGGAGAGAGCATATTAACTCAGCCAGAGCAAAGGCCAATGGCCAACTCAACAGACTGTACCCGCTCATAAATCTTAACAGCAGCCTTAAGCTACGCATGGGACTTACGCTCTATAAGACGCTGATCCGACCCATCTTAACTTACGCCGCCCCGGTATGGGGATATGCGGCAAAAATGCACATAAAACGCCTCCAAACGATGCAAAATAGAATACTGCGAATTATTGCTAAACTACCGCCAGAGGCTCCGACGTACCAGTTACATGAAGAGCTAAAAATGCTCACAATCGAGCAGTTTATTAAACACCTGGCATGCAACCTATACGCCAGAAAGAATAAGAACCACAACGAGCAAATACGAATGCTCGGGGAGTATGATATGACTCGCGACAAACACCTCCGCCCTCTATCATTGTTCGATCGCACTATAAGCATAGGCGAACCTGAACTCAACATACAGGAATACTTGAATAATTTAGTACCTTGAAATTACTTGTTAGGGGATGAAGGGAAGCACACAACAAACACACAACACTATAAAAACATACACTTACACTCAAGCCCTCACAAGTCCTTGTGCTACCTAGCCAAGGCGGACCCCGGGAGACGAGGGCCTCCCCGGTAGTGGCACAGGCTCGCTCCTGCACTTCAGGCAGACAGCCCGCCATGTGTGCACTTATACGACCAGGCAAGATCAGGTACACGATTAATGACGAAGCCTCCGGCTTAATCACATCCTAGTAACTAAGATTAAATGACACAGTAGAAGTTATCTCTACAAGTTGTAAATTTTATAAATATCACCATAACTGCACCTAGTTATATAAGCATTTCTTAAAATACTACTAGCATAGATTATAGGACGCAATATAAATTTAAAAAAAAAAAAAATAATAATAATAATAACAGAAAAAAAAAGTTACGCTAAGGACAAGAAACGAAACCTTCGGGTGGAGTTTTAAAACAAAACATGCTCATTCACGCATCCCTCACATCCATCTACACCTAACGATGCCAAATGGCTGAAACACAAAAAGAACACCATCAACTATCATACACATCACCATTATTTACTACCAGGGGGCACTCAGGGCTTATGTCATGTTTGCCCTCCGGCACATCAGTAATACTCGCTGTTACTGCCACTGGCAGGCAGCTTCCATCTCTCACCACAGAATGCGCAGGTGCTTTATGCGGTACTGCAGCATAGAGGCCTTGACCTCAAGACTTCCGGTGGGGTTTTTTAGTGAGTAGGCTGCCCGGGTTCGAAGCCAGGGTAGGAGTCTTACACTCGCATGCATGCATGCGGTTAGGGAGTAAGTAGCCTTTTTCCCCCACCACAAAAAAAAAAAAAAAAAAAAAAAAAAAAAAAGCTAGTCATTCATCCTGAAGATGGGAGAGATGTACACTCCCGAAACGTTGATGTCCTTTCATCACTACACCTGGCTCGAAGCCCGAGAGCATCTTGAATATATAGTGGGACAATTATTACTTTTCGCCAATCGGCAGGTACGGTGGTATTCAGGATAGATTGTAGAGTTTTACTAGTTGTTGTTTTGCTGTTTTGCCAAGGTTTTTTATGAACTCTGGATGTATGTGATCTGGTCCAGGAGACTTTTTGTTTTTTAGATTATTAACTGCAATGTTCAGTTCTTGCATATTAAAATTTTGAAAAAAGATATTGTTCTCACATTCTCTTTCTTGTTTCAAATCTTTCTTAAATTGTTTACATTTCTTTTTATTATTTCTTGTTGCTTTATGTGAATTAGCATAATATTTATTGAATGTTTTGGCTATAACTGCATCATTTGTTAATGTTTTATTGTTGTGTTGTTGCTTTCTCTCCTGTCCTTGACATTTTTTATGAACTTATGGGCTTTGTTGTCATCTGTCCTATAATCCAGTTTTGCTAAGAAATTGTTAAAGTGATTCTGTTTAGCTGTATTAATTTCTCTTTTAGTGAGGCACTTTTTTTTTTTGTAAATATTTATATAAGGTCATTTTGACAGCACGGTCTTATCACGACTGAGGCACATTTCTTTTGGCATATTTGTCTATCTGATATATTTTTGTTGTTTGCTCAGCTGTATTTCTAGCTATATCCCTTTGCTTTTTCAGTTCTTCTAACTGGGGGTTCCAAAAGGGTTTGAAATTTTTTTTATTCTTCCACAACGAATATTTTTTTTTTTTTTTTTTTTTTTTTTTTTTTTTTTTTTTTTTTTGCGGTTTCTAGGATGACTTTACAGAAATGTTTGTTCATATGATCTGGGTGGTCATGCAGCTGTGAGTTTGTTTGTTCTTTAAATCTATGTTCCAGTTCAGTTTTATATTTGTTCCAATACAGATTTGTGTGATTTTGACTGTTATTTGTATTATCTAGTTTTATGTCAGCAATTACTGCTCTGTGACCAGAACTTGGGTCTTCTGTAACTTGTTTTTCTAATTTTTGAAACAAGATCTGTTGTAGCTAACAAGAGGTCTGGGTTACTGCCTGCTCCAGAGTAATGTATGAAGGTTTTGGGATCTTCTTTATCATAAATCAGTTCAAAGGTTGTGGTATTCAAAAATTCTTCCACTATCTGCCCTATAGAATTCACTTTTTCATAACCCCATCTTTTGGAATGGGCATTGAAATCCCCAATTATGATTGTTTTATTTAATTGTTCAATAAGTGAGAGATCTGGTTAATTTCTGGGAGGATTGTAAATACTGTATAAATGAAGATGTGTTTTGTTATCCAAAAATTTAGCTTTATTAATTCAGCTTTATCTGTGTTATCCATTTCTTTAACAATTTGAAAGGATTTAATATCATTTTTGACTCCAACTAATATTCCACTACTTATCTGGGTATTTTTGGGTAGTGGGTGCAGTAAAAATCCAGTAAAATTAAAGTATTTAAGTTGATAATTTGTTAGATTTGCTTGTTGCATGACAAATACATTGTAACGTATGAGCCAGGTTATTCTTAAAGTCGTTTCCTGCAAGATCGCTTGCATGGCTAAGTCATGCGTGTACCTTAGTCCTTCCCCCGCAGTGATTGCTGACATATTGCTTACCCAGTATTAACTAAGCTGCCTGGTAAGCAGAGTTCATACATTAAAAACCCTGAATTCTGATGAAGCTGAGAGACCAGTTTGAGGTGCAAAACGAATCCATGTTGTTGGGATGTTCGGATGGTCAGCAGGGTAGGCCAGGCATGCTGTGGATTCTACAAGGCACTACCCACATAACCTGGACTCATAACTTACAGCTGCTTCAAGGTAACCTCTATTGCTTGCTATCTGTAATCTATCATATTTTATTAAAAACCTATTTTTGTAACTTGTGTTGGTGCCATGAGTTGCTCCCTCTACCCCTAACCACCTAGCTACGCTCCCATATTGTGTCCTGTCACACACCCTTCCAGGGGCAGGGCGTGGCAATATACATGGTATAGTCAATACAATTTTATTCAGTTCTATTCTTCTTGTTTGGGTGAGACCACCTGCGTTCCATTGCAGAATTCTGATGTTAGATCTCCTATTTATATACTGTTTTGGTTCTCGAGAAGTAGTCCCCGCCTGGAGATCCAAATGGGAGACAACTGTGGAGCATTTTACCCCTAAATATTGAAGAGACTTAGCAGTAACAGGAACCGCTTTTTAGAGAGCACCATATTTTTATGTTTTGCCAGTTACATCGCTCTCTCACAACCCCCAAAATGTCTGAGGACCACACCTGTCGTCGTTGGTTTACGGGTCTCACCGACCAGACTGGGAGAGTTATCAAAATAAATTCACCGATCATATCCTCTGATTACCAATCAGAGGACGTATTACATACCATGACAGGTTAGCATGTCAACCCTGGCTTTTTGCAGAAATAAGGAAACACAAGAGCAGTGCAAGTTTTGAACTCATTGTCCATGAAAAAGTTACACAACAATTATTAAATCAGAAAATAATTCTGGTTTAACTTAAGTTGCAAATGTTAGAGAAAAATTTTTCACCTTTTTAACTTTATCACCTAATCCCACAAAAAATCCATTTGCTACACTTCCCCTCCCACCCACTCAAATACAGCTTACAAGTAATGTCCAATTGGCAAAATAAGAAATTATATAGAACATATTATATGCTTTTCTCCATTTACGAATGAATTTATATACAAATTAATACAAATTTCACTTTAATACAGAACTTTGCATTCACAACACAAACTGCTTCTACCCCAAGATGAAGAAAGACTGAAATCAGTCTCCTGTAGACTGTCATGGTTTTTGTATATTATTTGGATAACTCACCCTAACCAAAATTCAACTTTGCGACTTTTTGGATGTGAGAGAGACACAGAGGTGGGCTACTTTGCATAAATCTGGAATGCTGGCAGCTACAATTGAATTCTTTATTACTAGTAGTTTTGTGTAGTGAGGTTACTTCTCTTTTCACAGCATTTTTGAGAACTAGTCACGTAGTCTACGAACTTCCCTGCATACATTTTTGCCATGCTCATTTTGAACTACTGTTGCATAGTGAGTCTCTTCGTAGGAACTAGTATTTAGAAATTGTTGGATAATTATTATTAATTATTATTATTATTATTATTATTATTATTATTATTATTATTATTATTATTATTATTATTATTATTATTAATTATTATTATTCCATCAATAATAAAAACTTTAGAAACCAAAATTGCTTTATTTGCTGACGATGTAGTCATTTGGACTTCAGGCTCTTCAAAAAAACCTGAATTAATTAAAGACAGAATAGAAACAGCCCTAAACAAAGTACATGAATGGAGCTCCAAAAACCTCATGACTATCAATGTGGAAAAAACAAATTATGAATTATTTACACTAAAATACAAACCAGTTAATATTAGCATAAATTATAATGGTAAACCACTCAAAGCAGTTGATGATGCCAAATACTTAGGCATCACTTTCGACAGAAAGCTAAGTTGGAAAAAACATATAACAAACATCTCAGAAAAGGTTGAAAAGAAATTGCAAATCCTGAAAAGGGTAGCTGGTGCTAAATGGGGCTGCTCAAGGAGAGTCCTTAACACAACATACAAAATGTATATTAAACCAAACCTCTTGTACTGTTCTGAAGCTTTAATAACAGCAGCAAATGCTAACATCAATTAACTTGAACAAATACAAAATCAGGCTCTTCGCCTAATCACTGGAGCAGTTAAATCCACACCTATTGATGCCATGCTTGCCTTAACACGGACCCCATCAATAACAACAAAAATAGAAGAACAAGCATTGCTCCAACACGAGAAAATGTTACGACTGCCAAACTCTAAATGGACAGAAGAGAACCTCCCCCCTTCAATCCTTAAAACTCATAGTAGTTTCCTAGAAAAGGTAACACAGATTAAATCCAAATTGAACATTCCTAACACCAGAGAAAATCTACTTATTAGAGAAAATCCATTGGAATTATTGCAGCCTACCTTCAATTTGGAATTAATAGAGGAAATAAGTAAATCAGACACACCAAAAGAAATACAAAAACTTCTAGCTCTGGAAACAATCAATACTAGGTATCCCACAGAAGAATGGCTGCACATATATACTGATGGATCCTCGAAGGAAAACCTTACTGGAGCTGGAGTTACATGTTCACATTTTTCCTTTTATCATTCTGTTGGCAGAGACACAACAAATTATGATGGAGAAATAGAGGCTATATACATTGCTCTCCGACAATTATTAAATCTTCCCTTAAATAAATTTAACAAGGCAGTAATTCTTTCGGATTCTAAAGCTGCAATTCAGGGAATATGTTCAAATACTACAAAGAAGTCAACAAAAATTAGAGAATGCTACAAAATGTTAACACAACTCCAAAAAGTTAAAAAGACTGTTCATCTCCAATGGATTCCAGCACACTGTGGAGTCATGGGGAACGAAGCTGCAGACTCACTTGCAAAGAAAGGCACAACAATAAATCAAAAGTCTAAATTCAATTTCTCATATTCCTCAATAAAACGCTTGATCATTAAAAATTTTTGTCATTCATACCTACAAGAAATAGAAACAAATGCCAAAGATAAAAAATGGATTATAGTACTGTCCAATCCAGATATAATCCCCCAGAGACAAAGGAAAACAGCTGTTGCAGCCTTCCGACTATTGACAAATCATGACTGCTTGGCAAGTCATCTCTACAGAATAGGTATCTCAGCCTCACCAATATGTGTCCTGTGTAACGATCCAGCAGAAATGAATGAAGAACACTTGAAGACCTGTGAAGCATTAAGATCAGAAGAAACTACAGTTCAAAAGTATTGGAAAGCACGAATTCTAATGGCTTCATTGCCAGATGCAAGGCACTAGAAAACAACAACAACATTTTGGAGATATATTAAACATTATAGATACCCTCAAATCTGCTTTTCTATTGGGCTACAATGTCTAAGCAACAGTTAAAATCAATGGTGTGAAATAAATATTTTGATTTATTAACCGCTCGTCCTGACACAATTTATAAACATGTTATATTCACTTTCAAATTGTGGCTGATGACATTGCTTGTTTGAATTACTTTTATAATACATTAAATTACCAGCTGCTTTCTGAACAAGAGAATATGCTTTACCAAGCTCCACATTTTCTGGATTCATAATTGCAGACACTAAATTAGTACATTATAGAATACTTGATTGTAACATAATATGAATGCAAATTATTATAACTAGTTTTTCAAACCAACTGCTTGTCCTTTTTCTTCCTTTCTTCTTGCACATCAACATTACTTTTGACAGTAACTAAAGCACAAGAAGGTAGTAAGTTATTTATTTATGCCAACAAGGTTATTCTTGGCGTTTTTAAACATGCAAGCCGCATGTGGGCAATGTTTGAGAGATAGAATTCAAACTGAAAAATTCCATGCCACAGCTTGGATGTGAACCACTGACAGGTTTTCACAGTAGCTTAATGGTCTCAGCACCCATCTTGTAAGCAGAGGGTCTGTGGTTCAAACCTCAGCTGTGGCACTGAATTTTTAAGTTCCAATTCTACCTCTCAAATAGCAAAAGTTCTGATCTTTTAATACTATGATTGTAAAAAGGTTAGGTTCTTATTGTGCCATAAAAGGACCTAACCTCTTCAATCCAGATACAGTATTGTTAAACACTGTGTTTAAAATGTGCACTCTACATGCATATATTGTTCAGTTCTTTGCCTTTTCTGAATGTGGTTCTAACACATAATACTTAGTTTTAGATTTTGTCATTGTGAACCGATTAGAGGGTTCAAAATAAAACAACTGAGAGTATCCTACTTACGAATGTTATACTGCTGTGGTCATTTCTCCTGCGGAATTGTCTTTTCAAATGTGATAACTGAGTAAAAGATTTGTCATCAATTTTATATTTGAGTAGCTATTTGTCATTGTGAACGAATTTATGTGTTTTCAAATTTGATAACTGAGTAAAAGCCTTGTTACAAATGTCACACTTGTGTGCCTTTATACCCTCGTGAATCAATTTATGTCTTTTCAAATGTGATGAATGAGTAAAAGCCTTGTAACATATGTTACATTCATGTAGTTTTATACCCTCATGAATCAAGTTGTGTTTTTTCAAATTTGATAAATCATTAAAAGCCTTGTTACAAATGCGGCACTTGTGTGGTTTTATACCCTCATGAATCAATTTGTGTCTTTTCAAATCTGATGAGTGGGTAAAAGCCTTGTCACAAATGTTGCATTTGTGTGGCTTTATATCCTGATGACTCAATTTATGTGCTTTTAAGTTCGACAAAAGAGTGAAAGCCTTGTTGCAAATGTTACACTTGTGCGGCTGTATGTCCTGATGACTCAATTTGTGTGTTTTCAAATTTGAGAACTGAGTAAAAGCCTTGTCACAAATGTTACATTTGTGTGGCTTTATGCCCTCATGAATCAGTTTGTGTGATTTCAAATTTGATAACACAGTAAAAGCCTTGTTACAAATGTCACACTTGTGTGGTTTTATACCCTCATGAATCAATATATGTCTTTTCAAATGAGATGAATGCTTAAAAGCTGTATTACAAATGTTGCATTTGTGTGGTTTTATGTCCTGATGACTCAGTTTGTGTTTTTTTAAATCTGATAAATAAGTAAAAGCCTTGTTACAAATGTTACACTTATGTGGCTTTACTCCCACGTTTGTCTGAGTTTTCAAATGCTGCAAAGATATATCAGTAACTGCACTTTTCTGAGTTTTGTATTTTGTATCACTTTCACATTCTGGACCATCCTTCTTCCTATTGAAAGTTATGTCGCTTCCTAAGTCTTCACTGGAGACTAAGAATGGTGTATAGCTGGAAACATCCTGTTTGTATAAACTGAAATATTAAAACATCAGTATCAGTAATTACCAGAACACAACAATGAAAGCAATAAGATGAACCTAATGTGCACGTTTATTTTCCACAAGCACATGAGAGATAGAATAACTTCATGACAGAGAGTTACAAATGCATGAGTATGTTGTAATTATGGATTCAGTTACAAGTTATATGGGATTACTAATCTTAAACATTATAGTAAATCTAAGTGAGTATTGAGTCTGTCAGTTTCAAAATAATTTCTAGCCTAAAAGTGTATTCAACTTATATTTGTGTAAATATAGACGTGCAATGATTATGTAACTAGTTAACTGATTTTCTTTATTCTATGGAAAATGTCTCTGATATCAACGGATGTAATGATGAAACCTGATATTCTTTTTTTTTCCCTTTTTGCTTTAGTATATTTTCAAAGTTATATGTTTACTCTTAGTGAGACGTGAGTAACAAATAATCCAGAAATCTATATGTGGATAAGCTTGATATGCATACTAAGCAAAGTCTACACAGAAATACTGGACAACGTTAAAAAACTGAACTAAGGAAGAAGAGAAATTATCAGAATTCCAAGCAGTCTTCAGAAGGATGAAACGTAACATAGACATCATAGATCATATAGGACAATTTATAAATAGGGAGGGATGAATATGTCCTTATTGTACAATGATAAAGCATTCAACACAATAAACAGAGATGTTAGCCCAGAAATTATGGTAAATAAGAATGAGAGAGTCATAAAGAAAGTAAATGATTCAATGTAACAAAAGCCCATATAACAGCATATCTAGGTCAAGGCCTGCTGCCTGATCATTGCATCCACCATTGCATCATCATGGGTGATGTGCAGAATTGGACAGTGGGACATGGTCAGTGCACCATCCCTCCCAGGGGATTATGTGGGCTGCTCGACCAGGATCAAACATTTATTTATCTTTCTTAAATTGTGAATATTTCCAAAACCAGACCAAAGTTTCATTCACATCTTTAGAATCAGTGTTTTGGCATTTATAGAAAACCAACTCCTATGTATATTTACACAAAAATAGCATTTTCTAACCATGTCCACATAAATTTGTTTTTTGTAACTGTTTATTTTATAGGTTAATAAATAAATGACCTAATAAAGAACAATTTATGAGAGAAAGTAAACACTTAGTCAACACAGAATTAAGCAATGTTTATCATATAGATCTTGCACACAGGAAGATACAGAAGTTTAAATGTCAAAAGAGTGTAAAATAAGTTTCTACCCTCAAGAAAATAAAAGACTTTTTAAACAGTTTACTTACCATCCTTGGGCTGATATGAAAATTTCCAAAATATATACACAGAGTGGAATAATTTATCTTCTTCCTAATAATCAATTTATATAAAAAGTTTGCCAAACTTTTCTGAACAGGATAATATTTCAAATTATAAGAAATCCAGCACTTATCAATTTAGATGTTTGTATTGCGAGACGGGGTTTCCATTGTTGAAAGTAAATGTTACTTGTAAACTAGAATAAAAGAACATTTTAGAAATATAAAATATAAACAGATTAATAAATCAGCTAAGGGAGGTAATTCTTGATCATTTAATATTTAAACAAATCTGCAGGATAAATTATTAAAAGTATTAAATGGACCCATAGATTTAGTACTTTGGGAAAAGATACTTCTTTTGAACAATAGAACCATGTAATGAATTTTCAACCACCACCACCTTCCAATGACTCCTAACAAATTTGTTTTGCTTCAGTAGTTGGTAACATGATAGTGAAGAACAATATCCCCTACTGTCCATAACAATAAACAAAGTAACACTGAGGATGTGAATGAATGATTCAGGAAACTTTGGTCTGTCTTTTTAATATTCACAACTTACCAAACACAGGGGAAGCTTAGTCTCTAAATATTATATCTTTCCACTATCAATAGCTTGAGTGTTTAAATTAATTTCAATATCTGTGCAAATTGTGAAACTGCGGCTCAGTAGCTGTACACATACTACCATAGTTTGTAGCAGTATGCAAGCGATAGATATTATGCGCCACCACAGTAGCAATACCACCACCTGTACACCATTCAGCTGCAGCATGATGTCTAGATTATGAAACACACAGAAAGTCTAACCGTGATTAGGCTCCCAATGGGTTTCTTGTAGAAAAATGATTTAAGGTGATACTGGGAAACTAAATGGTATAGGTCCAGATCATACATTAACATTCCATTGGACTATTTTCATGGCAGGAAAGAAATTAATGGACTGTCTTGATTTTCTTTTTTACTTTAGTTGGCTTCAGACCAACGATAGTGTAAGTCCCAAACTCTTGTGACTTCTCTAATGTCCAGAAGTTGTAAGATCCTCTGCAGCTCAATGAGGGAGACAAGGGCTTCTTTGTGCAAGTGCAACTACTCGCCCTATGTTTAGGTAGGAACTATCTCTGTTGGCGGGATTGCTAGAGTTAATGGACAGCTTGAGAGCTACCATCTGCATGGCTGAAGATGTATTTGCCGGTGCAGATGTGGCACAATACAATGGAGAGGCACTCGCTCACAAGTCAGTCTGTCAAAGCATTGGCAATGGGGATGTGTTATATGCCAAGGTATTTAAAGGATGGCAGATTGCTGATAATAACCCATGATGGTAGTAGGTTTGAGTTGTTCAAACCCTGGGAAAGGACCACCGAAGCAGAACAGATCCCTGCTGGTCAGCCAGGAGTTATTAGATCTAAAATCTTATCAACTAATAGTCATAATAGCCTTAGAACATCAATGGGATGATGAATAGCAGCAACCAAACTACATACTCGTCGCACATTTAATAGTGGTAGAGGGGGTGAAATGACAGTGGGTGGCTTGGGACCCCAAGCACATCAAGCCTTACAGTCGTAGGTCCCTGAGGGAACCTCATGAACAGATGTAGGTTAAGTGATTAAGTTATTTCTTTGATTTTCCAACTCACACATTGCAAAGTAATTATAATTGACTGAAGTATTTCTTGTGTAAATTTAACTCATTGCAATTGTTTTCTATGTAGTTCTCCCATCAATGTACACACATACATGTAAATCTGAAATTATGTAGCTCAATTTAAAGTGAGAACCAACTTGCAAAGAACAAGCAGAATCAGAAGATACTAAACAAAGATGAAGTAGCCTAATACCTGTGTGATTATGAGTGGCATAGAATATTTAAAGGTGCTAAATAAACTGTGACTCACAGTAAAACAAGCTAAAATGTATCTGAATAGTCACAGTATTGCATGTGATAAAAACATTTCACAATACAAGCACTCAACACTCAAACTACTTCACTTCAAGACTTACTCTCATGAGATGCATTCCAAAATGTCCCTGTTGACACATACAGCTCTCACAATGATGGTATATACATATGCACACACTGCTAACAGCTGTTCCATACGAACCAATGACTATTCTTACCTTTCTGTCTCAAAAGATGTCCGCCTTCTCACGTTCCACAGACTTTTATACTGGGAATGACATAGGATGGGTCTTTCTGAAAATTTACAAGGTGACAGCACAAAGATTACAGAACTCCTTAGTTCACAGTGGTTGCTGTCAATCACATATTCACGAGGCAGTCTGATCTTGGTTTAATTTGACGTGCACTGCTATCACACTATCTCTCATTTCTTTGAGTCTCCGAATGTTTCAGCTGCTGCCTTATCACACAACATATTCTACAAGTACCAGAAAATTAAAACTCTACCTCATATAAATCTTATCCAGAAAAGCTCCACTTCTGGAGCTTCTATGGTAAGACCTTGTTGATATATCATTTGGGCAAGTGTGATAAAGTTTATTCAGAATGAAAAGAAATTTACAGGATACTTGCAGAATATAACTGTGTTATCAGACCCTGGATGTTTATGACCTAAAGATGTTAGAAATATGCAAGCACTCATGATCGAAAGAGGAAAAAATTGACAATATGACCTTAAATGTTTGGGCGCATTTTCAAAATCTTCAATAATTTATTGCTGTTTAAATTAACATATTGAAAATGCCCTTTATAAATTAGCACACTCTGTAATAAATAAATAATAATTTTACTGTTGCAATAGGAACGGAATTGCCCAATCCTGAGCTTTGCACAGAATGAAATAAATGTCACATTTAGAAGGTGATCAGAAAGAACAATTACTGTAGCAAGCTACATATATTTAACCTCATGAGTGGTATGGACGTAAAATCACGTCCATTCAAAATGGCAGATAAGCACTATGGGCGTGTATACATGTCCTGTGCATTTGTGCATTTAACACTTACTTATCCCTTATGTAACTCAACTTATATTTTAATTTTCCCCTGTTATGAAACATTTAAGTAAATTCCATATACTTTACTGGCTTACCTTTATATGTTTGTTCCTTGTGCAGTGATATGCCTTAAAACAGGAATAAACACACAAGGGCAAATCTCCACATTCGCAGCCCATCATCCCAGTTTTCTTGCAAATTCCCTTCTTGCGGCACATGAAACACTTTCAAGATAGTGATGTGGGCTGTATCCTTTAGGATAATGTTTTCCTTGAAGCCTGAGGGGTGCAGGGGTTCTGGAGTTTCTACCCCCAGTATGAAGAGGCCTCTGAATGGTGTGCTGTTCAATTAGGCTGCGAGCTATTTAAAGTTGAAAGTCTACGTAGGTCATTGTCTTGTGTGGGTTTAGAGCTCTTCAAATTACCAAACAATTGTATATGGTTATATCCAGCTGGTGCACCCCTCAGAAGGAGTGTCGCCTTGTCGTGGCGGAGGGGCTCAGTACCTGAGCCAGACGGCCTACTAAGTGTCATTTTGATTACTGGTAGGCAAGAGGTGAGGGGAAGCAAAGAACATTCCAAACGGGTAGATGGGGCTCGTTAGTCTTGGTTGACAACTCATCTAGGAGAAGAGGACTCCGAAATCAAACTCCCCCAGGGGCTCCTACTATGGTAGGTACGGGTTCGGCATACCCGGGGCCCCAAGCCATACTCTCGATTGGGTTCCTCCAACAGGTGAGAGGGCATATGCCAAACGCCCAATCAACTTTGGTCCACTTTTGTATTTGACCTCCCACCTGTTACCTCCCTGTACACAGTCTGATGGATAACCTACGCGCAGGTCGTCGGAGGATGGGGTGACGCAAGGGGTGACTGGGTAATCGCGTAAGTCCCAGCCCCTGGTTATCATGTAGGATCTGTGTGCGTATCCGCTGATAAAGGTCAGTCCCGGGGAGGGGCCATTGCATGAGCTGATGCACTCCTGAAGGCGATTGGGTCCCTCTGTCTATACATTGGGAGGTGAGACCCTAGGGTGAGCAAGGTCCAGGCCAGGACTCTCACCTAAGCCGGGGTGGCCACCAGGAAGTGAGCATGCCATCGGAGACATTTGCAATGGTGGAGGATATCATCGCCATGAGTCCAAAAACTCCAAACAACAAAAAAGCAAGTGGAAAAGAAGTAGTCGAGTGTTGTGGTCCTCGCTACTTAGTTATTACTAGAAAAGAGGAAGGTAAAAAATTCCCATCGGTGAGCCCCTTTACCATTCAAAAGGGTCTGGATAACATTGCTGGTCCAGTAAAGTCATGCACTAGATCTCGCAATGGCACGCTGCTGGTTGAAACACATTCATCCACCCAGGCAGCTAAAATACTGAAGGCGAATATGCTAGCCAGTTATCCTATCAGTGTGGAGATGCACAGAACTTTGAACTCCTCGCGCGGCGTGATAAACACCCGTGCATTGGATGATCTAAGTAATGAGGAGATTAAAGAAAATCTTTTGGAACAAGGCGTTACTAACGTTTACAGGGTTCAGCGTAAAGAGGGTGGTGAACTGAAGCCAACACGTACCCTGTTCCTGACCTTTGACCGGGTAGATCTCCCGCAGAGGATTAAGGCAGGGTACGAATCCATCGAAGTTCGGCCTTTCATCCCGAACCCGCTGAGATGTTTCAAGTGCCAGCGCTTTGGACATACAAGCGAGCTTTGCAAGGGACAAGCTACATGCCCTCAATGTGGAGATGAATGCCACGATGGTGCATGTACAGCAGCTCCGTCATGTGTGAACTGCAGAGGTGAACATCCATCCAGTTCCCGAGATTGCCCCCGTTTCGTAGAAGAAAGAGCGATTCAAGAGATACGGGTTAAAGAGAAGGTGCCTCTTCTCAGAAGCCCGGAAGCTCTTGCGTTTACGCCAACCCTCTGTTCCAAGGTCCGGGACCTATAGCTCAGTTGTAGCTAAACCGGTACCGAGCAGAGAGATCGCAACGCAGACCAGCGATTTTAATGGGGCAACAATATCTGAAAAGACACTTGTAGCCCGTAGCTCTATTCCAAAGCCTTCAACATCAGCGCGCACATCTATGTCAACGTCAACGTCCACAAAATCTTCAAGTGCAAAGAACATCACTGTGACATCACCATCAAGAGCACCAAGATCAGAGCAAAAAACTAGCAAGCCCGTAAGATGTGAAGCCTCACCGATAAAGTTTAAAAAGAATTACACAAGGACCGACTTCCTCAAGGAAAATAGTATGTCTAATCCCAGTACATCGAAGGGATGTAAGAGTCCACGAACATCTCCTCGAAGATCTCGAATATCCTCTTCTGGAGAATCTTCAGGAGTGGACTCTGACCGGCGTCTTTCATCTTCGCCGGTCTCCGTGTCAAATCGGTTCGAAGCTCTCGAACCAAAATTCAGTATCGGAACACGGACGTCCTCGGCAGAGGACATGGAATTGGAATCTGCCCACACTGGGAGACCCCCAGTAGAAAAAAGGTGCGAAAAAGCGCCAGACAAGAATGCCAGCCCCACAGAAAAAAAAGGGCTAAGTTAGTTCGACAACCGCCTGCTCCAAAGTAACGAAGAGTTACCTTGGAACTATCTGTCCCATACACAATGCAATATGGCTATCCTACACCTACAATGGAACATACGTGGAATTCGAACTCAACGGCCAGAACTTGAGCTTTTGCTCAAAGAATACGAACCTCTGGTTGCATGTTTGCAAGAGACTAAGCTGCGTCCTCATGACGCTTTCCATCTAAGGCAATACACCCCAATACGGTGTGATGTTACACCAGAAGAAGGTGTACCGGCACATGGCGGCGCTATGATGCTTGTTACAGATGACGTGTATATGCAAACTCTACCATTGCACTCTGATATACAATCAGTTGCAATAAGGATTCTACTGCCAGACATCCATTTCACCATCTGTAATATATATTTGCCTCCGTCCCATGACTTCTCGCACATTGATTTAGAAGATCTAGTTTCCCAGTTGCCAACACCGTTTCTGTTGGTGGGAGACTTCAATGCGCACCACCCACTTTGGGGTTCAAGTCGCGCTTGTGCGAGAGGTACACTCATTTCCGATTTTTTGGACAGTCACAACCTAGCTCTCCTCAACACTGGAGAGCCTACTTTCATTTCAGACTCTCACAGCACCTTCTCACACCTTGATCTTGCAGTTTGTTCACCTCAGTTAGCAGTCTCCTTACAATGGAATGTCATCTCTGATTTACACTTCCCATGTCTTATTAGTCTCTTGACGCAACATACATTTTCCACTCGTATGCCCAGATGGCGTTTGGACCATGCCAACTGGAACCTTTACACCCAGTTGGCTGTCTTTACCTACAACGAGCATGACTCAGTAAATAATTTGGCGCAGCATCTCACGGAGACGATTCTCTCTGCTGCTGAACAATCGATTCCGCGGTCGACTACACACCCCCGTCGATTTCCCGTTCCCTGGTGGACGGAAGAATGTCGGAATGCCATTCGTGCTTGAAGGCGTGCACTTAGGGTTTTCCAACGTCACCCTACTTTGGAAAACCTAAACGAGTACAAGAAAATGCGCGCCAGGTCCAGACAAGTCATTAAGGATAGCAAAAGTCATCATGGAGCAAATTTGTAGCTTCATTTAACCGACACACACCCTCCTCGGTTGTGTGGGATAGATTAAGGCGTATTGCAGCTAAAACGACCCAAATACCAATAGCGGGACTAAAAACAGCCACAGGAGCTGTTGTTGATTCATTTGAAGTGGCCAATACCTTCGGCAGTGCTTTCGCACAAGTGTCTAGCTCGGAAAACTACTCCCCTGAGTTCCTTCCAATTAAAACTCAGGTGGAATCTCAAGGCTTCTCGTTTTGTTCTAGAAACGTAGAAGATTACAATCGCCTTTTCACCATGGCAGAGCTGGAGTATTCCCTGAAATCTTCGCGATGTTCAGCACCAGGACCAGACGGTATTCATGTACAAATGTTACAACAGCTCTCTCCTGAAGGTAAGGCATTCCTGCTCGAGGTCTATAATCGTGTTTGGGTTGACAGTATACTCCCAGAAAATTGGCGGGAGGCCACCGTTATTCCCATCTTGAAGGCTGGGAAGGACCGTCATCTTCCCTCCAGCTATCGTCCTATTTCCCTCACCAGTTGCGTTTGCAAGGTGATGGAACGCATGATCAATGGACGATTGGTATGGTGCTTAGAAAGTCGTAACCTACTGACTAACATCCAGTGTGGTTTTCGACGACGCCGTTCAACTGTTGACCATCTTGTGTCAATATCGACACAGATAATGGACGGCTTTATGAAGAACTGTCAAACCGTTGGCATATTTTTCGATCTTGAGAAGGCTTATGATACGTGCTGGCGAGCAGGGATTCTACATTCCCTGTATGCCTCAATATCGACACAGATAATGGACGGCTTTATGAAGAACTGTCAAACCGTTGGCATATTTTTCGATCTTGAGAAGGCTTATGATACGTGCTGGCGAGCAGGGATTCTACATTCCCTGTATGCCTGGAACATACGTGGACGCCTACCACTTTTCATTCAGGAGTTTATGAAGGACCGCTTTTTCCGAGTAAGGGTCGGCTCGGTTTTTTCTAATTCTTTTGTTCAGGAGGAGGGAGTACCTCAGGGTTCGGTGCTAAGTGGCACGCTCTTTGCTATAGCAATTAACTCCATCTGGAAATGTGTTCCACCTGGAGTTTCGTCATGCCTATTCGTAGACGACTTCGCTGTCTATTGCACTTCTCAGCGCACGGCGTTCTTACAACGGCGCCTGCAGCAATGTTTGGACAACCTTAGAGAATGGAGCGTGAGAAACGGCTTCCGTTTCTCAACTGAGAAGACAATCTGCGTTAATTTCTGGTGCCGTAGGAGACGATTACCACCTTCGCTCCGATTTGGTCCAGATGAACTTCCCTTCGCAGAAGAGACGCGCTTCCTGGGTTTGATCTTGGACAGGAAGCTTAGTTGGTCGTCGCATATTGCACAGCTAAGAGCGAGATGTGACCGTTCCCTAAATATTATGCGAGTACTGAATGGCAAATCGTGGGGAGCGGATCGAACAATTTTGTTGCGAATATATCGCGCATTGGTCCGATCCAAGCTAGACTATGGGTGTATTCTTTATTCGTCAGCACGGCCATCTGTGCTGAGAAGATTAGACGTGGTCCATAATAGGGGCATCCGCATTTCTACAGGAGCTTTTCCAACAAGCCCAGTGGTGAGCCTTTACACCGAGTCCGCAGAACCTCCTCTGCAATATCGGCGTGAGATTCTCTTGGCAAATTATGGTTGTGCGCTTAGATGTATGCCTAAGCACCCAACGTTCGCTTCTTTTTTCACCACCACGCTAAGAGAACGATATAGAAATAGCACCCTTAATCCAAAGCCTGCGGGGTTCCGTTTCCAAGAGCTCCTAGTGAAGCTTGGAGTGGAACTGCCTGTGATGTTCGCCAAGGGTGAGAGACTTTACCCCCCTTGGCTATCTGGTACGCCCCATGTAGATCTTGGGATGACCATACACCAGAAGTCCACGATGCCTATTTCAAGTATCCGCACGTGTTTCTTAGAATTTTTGTCAGGTTACTCTGACCGTAGATATATTTACACCGATGGATCAAAGAACACCAACGGTGTTGGATGTGCTTATGTTTATGGAACCGAACCATATACATTCAGTTTTCCAAATAGCACTTCCATTTTTACTGCAGAGCTTTATGCTATTTATCGAGCCGTTTTGTATGTTCGCCGTCGTAAATTAGGTGACTGCCTGATTTTGAGCGATTCCCTTAGTGCACTGCAGAGCCTTTGTCAGTTGTACAACCCCCACCTTATTGTACAACGTATCCAGGATGCCCTCCATGTTTTACACGCTTCTGGTGTTGATGTGGTGTGTGCATGGATACCTGGTCACGTAGGTTTGCCTGGGAATGAAATGGCAGATTTAGCAGCAAAGACGGCAACTACAGAACCCAGAATTATCATCTCACGTGTTACTTCGGAAGACTTTAGGCTTGAAGTGCGGAGAGCGGTGCTGTCGTCCTGGCACGACGAGTGGTCAGCTCTCCGCGGTAATAAGCTTAGAGAAGTGAAAGAACTTCCGATAAACTGGGTAACTTCCTGTCGCACATCTCGTCGCGAGGAGGTTAGTTTGGCTCGATTGAGAATAGGGCACTGCAATTTTTCGCACGGTTACCTATTTAAAAGGGACCCTGCGCCTCTATGTCCGCTGTGTGACAACGTTTTGTCGGTTCGCCACGTGCTCCTAGAGTGTTACTCTCTAGCGCACCTTCGGTATTCTCTGCAGCTGCCTGCCAGACTTGCAGAGGTCCTGGCGGACGACAGGACAGCGGTTGATAGAGTTTTTTATAAATTTGAGGATTTAAAATTTTTAATTATCTGCTTCTGATTTTGGACATATTTATCACCTTGTTTCATATCTGGCTATTGCCACTGCTTTTTGCCTTTGTATATTTTTCTTGTTGCTAGTATTTTTATTTTTTGAGTGAAATTTATATCTGGCTATTGCCATGAGTCTGTTAAGGGCGCTGATGACCTAGAAGTTGAGCGCCCTTAAACCAAATCCAATCCAATCCAGCTGGTGCAAAAATACCCTTTTTATACCGCCTCTCACTTCAGCTACAAGCAGGAAAGTATATGAATGCATTTCAACAAAGAAACGGAGCCTGCTACTTAAGTTACGACACACGCGTAAGGAAAAGTTGCAAACATCTTTATTCTGATGACTCACATGTCACACATACACTATGTTTTGGTTTGCTGACGCACAGGCCACACGTACCATGGATCGATTACTGTTTCTTTCAGAAAATTTATATTAGATGCATTCGACAGACGAAAGTTAACTTTTCACCACAATTTGTTAATGCAGCTCTACTTTGCTGATGACGTACATGTATACTACATATAACGAGTTTTATACCAGTTTTTGTTTCATTAAAATAACTTAATATTTACGCAAAATACAGCTGTGTATTTACAAAGCACTTTTAGTGCATTTATCAATTTAAATGCCCTGCACTGGATATTGGGTAGCAGTTCTTGGCGCATGGAGGTCTTAAATGGCCAGCACTCAGGTTAAAAGCTTTCAAAAAGGAATGATCTTCTATTTGCAAGCACCCTTGTAACAGTAAAAGGATCTAGTAATATTACAGACAACAGAAGATGTAAAAAATTCTCTTTGGAAGGACAGCAAGCACATACGCGAAACTGGAATAGAAATATGACAAAAATATGAGTATAAAATGAAAAGTAACAAGAAAATGACAATAAATTTTAAAAAAGCCAGAATATGAGTATATATGAACCATGAGAACTGCACAATTTTAGTCACCATTGATAAAATTGTGCTTGGCTTATATTTTCTATGGTAAAAGCCACAAATCAAACCTATGACAAGTCATAAACATCCGGGTCCAGTTCTTTATGTTCAAAGAGCAGTTCCATATCTAACACTAGCAGGGAATATGACAATGTGTCTGGTGATAGTTACTTAACCCACTTAATAAGCAATTGCACAGTAATCATCAGGAATGAAAAACAGTTCCACACCTAATGCTAAAAAGGAACGTGAGGAAAATGTAATAGAAATGGGGTGTCTCTTGTACAAAGAATCAACCAGATGACTTACCTTGGTGGTTTTGTGGAATAAACGTCTCCATGTGTTTCATCCTATAACATAATAATTCACTTGTAACACATAATCTGCTTTATGCCTATGACTCTGATCTTTAAAAAGAGGAGCAGAAACAATATGAACGCTTTATATAATCTAGAGAAGAAATTATTTGACATAAAACCATGCAATCAAGATAAATAACATTTTTCCATTAAAACATTTAAGCCATTTTATACTGTGGATTTCCAAATATCTTGTTCATAAATAGCTAAAACCAGGTATTATATTCATTGATTTATATTTAATTGGGTAATTATATCTTTAGATTCAGTATCTGGCCAGAAAATTCAATACTTTTAAACTACATGTTCCACTGGTGAATGAAATATCAATCTTCTGCAACTATTAGCTTCCATATTTTTTATGTACAGTAAACTTGGTAATAGTGGGTGAGGTTACATTGGATTTGGGTTAACTTGAACTATAAGAAGCACTATAGTAAAGATCATAAAAGATAAACTTAAATCATGAACCTAAGGGAAAGTTGTGTTTCAAGTGTGTCCATTTTATCGAAAAAGAATTTGTTGAATACCTTATGATCTCATCGTATTACATAAATTAAGCTGTTACAACAGTAGGATTTTTAAATTATATGCATAAGATTAACTATAGAATGTTACAATTTAATTGTTTTATGCAGAAGACAACAAGCAAAACATGAAAAGTTTTAGTTTGCATACTACCCAGTCCCTTGACATGTGGTTTTGTTTACTATTCCTTTGAACTTAAAGTGAAACCCCTTTAAGTTGTGTGAATATAACTTTGTCCCTCTAAAGAGCCTCACACCCTTTAGAAGTGAGGTAGGGAGACACAAAAGTATGTAATCAGTGAGTCAGGTGCACACTAATTATTGTACATGGCACAGAGTGGTGGTTAGAAAAGATGGACTTAAAATTAAAATGGCTTGAATTTACAATAGTGTACTATACTTCAAGAGCAAAATGAACAAAGGCTGTTTTAAAGTTTAAAATGAGTCATAGTAAAAACAGAATTTGGTAGGTAACATATCATTTTAACAATATAGACCTCCCAGAGAATTTTCAGGTATTTATAAATAGATTAGATAGAGCTATTTCATATATTTACACTGAGATGCTAAAATAACAGATTGTGCACATTTTAAGGCAAACAAATGTAACAATGGTAAAATGGAGATTAACCTCACCTCCCTGCTGCACACTTAACTTGGAATATGTGATTCACTTTCTGACCAGAATTCATATGCAACAGCTATAGATAACAATTTCTAGATGCAGATCACAATGCTCAGGTATTGTTAGTAAGAAACAGACTGATAATAGGAAAAGTAAATTACAACAAGAATAATAAGTGATCAGTATAGCTATAGACTTAAATTGGTGTTTAAGAATGAAAAGTAGACTTATGTCTATGTCAACACTCAAGTAAACGATCAATTTTATGATCAAGAAAAAACCGCAAATAAAATTGGTGCACTTTTTCTGCAGAACTTACTTTAATGTCATCACTAATACATGAATCTTCACTTTTCAGCCAGCAATATTCTTCTTTAATATGTATCTTGGTTTCAATTTCAGTTTCTTTTATAGTTTCATTATATCCCAATAGATAATGTTCATTCTCTGAACATGTAGAATCTTCAAGTTCTGGTTTGATATCACTGCTACATGTAACAGTTTCAATCTTAACTTCCTTTATAAGGTCTTTGGTATCTCTCTCTGAACAAAAGCTCAGCACAGAAGATTCTTCTTTGATATCCATTTTCCTATAGTTGCTGCAGTTGAACAGTTGCGTTCTTAAACTTCAGTAGCAAATCTGTCAAAAAACAAACACATTATTAGTAACATTCACGAGTTTGCTTCCTGATAATTGAGACCATGCTATATTTCAACAGACAACATAAAATAGTATAAACCAATGATGTTAATTTGGTGTGATATGTTAGGTACAGCATAAAAAGATCCGCAGCTCTCCTACTTATGGTTATGTTAATCTCAAGTAGTAAAACTTGCTTTTCATTATATTATAAAAGCCATTCTTTTATCTTGAACACAGAAGAGCTTACAATGAACATTACAAAATTTACATAGATATTTTACTCATCTGATGCTATTCAACTTTGATTTTATACTACAGTCTATATATTTCACTAGATGATCAACAAGAGCACAGTACATTTTCATTCCCACAATACAAAGAGACATCACTTAGCTAGAATTGCTAATAATTGTTACTCTTCGCTCTGTGTTGTGGTCCTGTACTTTTTTTAGTAATGCCCTCATTCATATTGGACGGTGAACGAAAGAAATGGGTGAAATGATGCTCAAATGAGCCCGAGGTCCATTGACATTTAAGTTACCTTACAATCATCTTCTCAGGATAAGGGTAAACCTCGGAGAAAACCTTATCTGGATAACTCACCCCAAGGGAGATTCAAACACACCACCTCTCGGGTGTGAGGCAGACACACTACCACAATGCTACAGAGGTGATCATGTGGTCCTGTACAATCACTCAAGTAATGTCTGTCTGGATGTGTCAGTTGGTTACATGCTGGCCTACTGATCCCGCCCAGACCGATGGTTTTTACGTGTGCTTAAAAACAACAGTTCCATGTCAGTAGATTAACTGGCATGTGAAACAACTCCTGTGGAACGAATATATATATTTATTTATTATTTCTTTATTTATTTATTCCAAGCAACTTGGAAACGGCTCTTAATGATTTCGATCACATTTTGTATTCAGATAGGGTTTTGCTTTTTAAGTTCAGCTATATAGGTGTAATTCCCGAAAAAACACGAGTTTGCATAAAAAATAACATTTTTTACTTCCCACTTCTATTGGACAATTCTTGTATATATATTTTCGGTATTTCAGAAACGACTCCAATGATTTTATTAAATTTTTGTACAGATGCATATTACCTTCACAGTGTTTTCTCTACTCACTTTTAGGTAACACATTCACATCTCTTTCTCTACTCACTCTTCTATAAACAATTTTCCATAAAAACGTGATTTTGCACCAAGAAATATTTTTATTCGCACTTTTAAAATAAGTCATACCATGTTCTATATATTTAAAATATAAATGCTATTACATTCACACTGTTTTCTCCTCTCACTTTTAGGTAACACATTCATATCTCTTTCACTACTCACTCTTCTACAAATAAATACACAATTTTCTATATGTTTAAAATATAGATCCTGCATATTACATTCACAGACATACATTAGACATCACATATTATTTACACCTGACACAAGAAGTTAAAAAAAGTAATACTCCAACTAGTGTTCTAAAATTATTGGCATTAGAGACAATCCATACTAGATTTCCAGAACATGAGTGGCTCCATATTTATACTAATGGATCATTGATATCAAACCAAGATGGAGCAGGTGCTGGAGTCACATGTCACCTCTTTTCCTATTACAAATCTTTAAGTTATGGAACTGCTAACTTTGATGGAGAAATTGAAGCAATTCGAATGGCCCTACAAAATCTTTTGTACAGAATTTCACATTTTCAGCAAGCAGTTATTCTCTCAGATTCTAGGGCAGCAATTATAGCAATTACTTCCAAGTTGTCACTAAAAAACCAAACTATTATAGAATGTTGAAAGATGCTTAGCCATCTAACAGCACTTCAAAAACACCTAGTCTTCCAATGGATACCGGCTCACTGTGGACTGAGTGGTAATGAGAAAGCAGATTTTCTTGCAAAAAAGGGTACCAGCGGTGTACAAAAATCTATAGTTAATCTACCATTTTATGCAGCTAAAAGATTAGTCAACTCTGAATTCAAAAAAAATATTGCAAAATATTACTATGAAAAATCAAAGAATAAAAGATGGGAACTACCAAACATTCAAACAGTGATTCCTGAGTATCCTCGAAAACCAGCAGTTGCAACCTTCAGGTTGATTACGGGACATGATTGTCTGACAAAACATTTAAACAGAATTGGGATATATTCTTCACCACTCTATCCTCTATGTGATCTGCAAGAGGAAATGGATCGAGACCACCTTCAAACTTGCCCTGCCACTTCTGGTGCCCTATCCATCAGTGAAAAATATTGGACAGCAAGAGGATTAATGACTTCATTGTCAGAAATCCAGCATTAGCTAACAACAACATTCACAGTGTTATCTCTACTTACTTTTAGGTAACACATTTACATTTCTTTCTCTACTCACTCTTCTATAAACAATTTTCCATAAAAAACATGATTTTGCACCAAAAATCACTTTTATCCCCACTTTTAAAATAAGTCATACCATGTTCTGTATGTTTGAAATAGAAATTTGATTACATTTACACTGTTTTTCCTCTCACTTTTAGGTAAGACATTCACATTTCTTTCTCTACTCACTCTTCTATACACAATTTTCCATAAAAAAACGTGATTTTGCACCAAAAAAACACCTTTATCCCCACTTTTAAAATAAGTCATACCATGTTCTGTATGTTTGAAATAGAAATTCTATTACATTTACACTGTTTTCTCCTCTCACTTTTAGGTAACACATTCATATCTCTTTCTGTACTGACTCTTCTACAAATAAAGATACAATTTTCTGTATGTTTGAAATAGAGATGCTGCATATTACATCCACAGTGTTATCTCTACTTGCGTTTAGGTAACACATTCTCATTTCTTTCTCTACTCACTCTTCTATAAACAATTTTCCATAAAAAACGTGATATTGCACCAAAAACACTTTTATCCCCACTTTTAAAATAAGTCATACCATATTCTGTATGTTTGAAATAGAAATTCTGTTACATTTACACTGTTTTCTCCTCTCACTTTTAGGTAACACATTCATATCTCTTTCTCTACTCACTCTTCTACAAATAAAGATACAATTTTCTGTATGTTTGAAATAGAGATGCTGCATATTACAGCCCGCCTCGATAGCGTGGTGGTTAGCGTGTCTGCCTCACGTTCAAGAGGTCGCGAGTTCGAATCTCGCTTAGGGTAAGTTATCCGGGTAAGGTTTTTTTCCGAGGTTTTCCCTACCCTGAGAAGACGAATGTCGAGTAACTTAAAGCTCCATGGACCTCGGACTCATTTGAGCATCATTTCACCCATTACATTTCATTCATTCATCCGATATGACACAATGTTGGAGGACGTTAATTAAAAAAAAAAAAGATGCTGCATATTACATCCACAGTGTTAGCTCTACTTACGTTTAGGTAACACATTCTCATTTCTTTCTCTACTCACTCTTCTATAAACAATTTTCCATAAAAAACGTGATTTTGTACCAAAAACACTTTTATCCCCACTTTTAAAATAAGTCATACCATGTTCTGTATGTTTGAAATAGAGATTCTATTACATTTACACTGTTTTTTCCTCTCACTTTTAGGTAACACATTCACATCTCTTTCTCTACTCACTCTTCTACAAATAAGTCATGCAATTTTCTGTATGTTTGAAATAGAGATACCTACTACATATTACATTCACAGTGGTTTCTCTACTTACTTTTAGCTAGCACATTCACATCTCTTTCTCTATTATATTCATACTGTTTTCTCTAATCACTTTTTGGTAAGATATTCACATCTCTCCCTACTCGCTCTTCTACAAATAAGTCATACAATTTCGTGCATGTTTGAAATAGAAATGCTGCATATTACATTCACACTGTTGAATAGGTATCTCAGCCTCACCAATATGTGTCCTGTGTAACGATCCAGCAGAAATGAACAAAGACCACTTGAAGACCTGTGAAGCATTAAGATCAGAAGAAACTACAGTTCAAAAGTATTGGAAAGCACGAATGTTAATGGCTTCATTGCCAGATGCAAGGCACTAGAAAACAACAACATTCACACTGTTTATTATACTCACTTTTAGGTAACACATTCACATCTCTTTCTCCACTCTTCTGCAAACAATTCATATCATCTATACAACTTGGTTGTTTACATATATATACCAACTGTTAAGCTCGAAAACCACTTAACCGATCACCGCGAAATTCGGCACGTATTTGTATTTTTTATGGGGAAATTTTTTATGGCAACAATTTTACTACACAATATATTACTTTCAAATGACTTTCTACTCGCATTTCTTTTACGTAGCACATTCATTTATCCTCTGTTTGCCCTTCAACATACAATTAATATAATATTCTATTATTGAAGTGTAAATGCAACGTATTACATTCACACGACTTCCTGCACTGATTCTTGCTTTACGAGGGACCATCAGTCTTCTTTAGCTATTCGCCCTTCAACATATAATTCATACAATTTTATATGTTTGAAAAAGAAATACAATGTATTACATTCATAGTATTTTCTCCACTCACTTTGGTTTTACGTAACAATTCACATGTTATTCCCTATCTTTTATCAACTTCATACATACCAACGCCTATACATTTTGTATGTTGAAGAGTGGGTAAATTCCAAAACAGGTTGACCGTTCGCCATGAAAAGTGACACATCTAATTGATTTCATGGCGAAGGTTTTTATGCAATCCATTTTACCACGCAAGGTATTACATTCACATAGTTTTTCTCCACTCCCTTTTTTTTACCTAACATACTACTCCCTCTTCTACAAACAAACCATACATTTTTCCATACTCTTGAAATTTAAGTGCAACGTATAACATTCACACGTTTTTCTACTCAATTTTGTTTTACTAAACACAATCACATTTCTTTCACTACTCCCGCTTCGGCGAACAATTAAGAACAATTCATACAATTTTCTATATGATTGAAACAGAAATGCGTAGTACATTCACATGGCTTTATCAACCAGCTTTTCCTCCTGTAGTATTTGTTATTATTCAACAGTGCTTTCGCTTAGTGTTGCTCCGGTGTTTCAATAAAAATAAATAGTTAAAAAAAGTAAAGTAATCACAATTGATGACAGGAGTGCGCCGAAAAGCATGATATGGAAGAGTTGATGAAACAAATGTTAGCCAAGATGGACATAATGGGGAAATGAAATGAATTCCGGAATGCGACAGAGGAAACAAATATGAAAACTGAATTGGAAAAATGTAAACTATGGAATAGAAAATATAGGAACAAAAATGGACAACATGGAAACAAAAACTGGAAGGCAAATTGAAAATGTAAACTCTAACACAGAAAAGATGAAGACAGGAATGTCTAATATGAAGGTAGATCTATTGGATAATACGAGTACTAACGAGCGACTGGCCAGGGTAAAGGAAGCCATGGAAGAACTCGACGGAAAGATGAAGAACCTTGGCGAATGTGTTAACGCCCTGGAGTCAATAGCAACAGCAAGGAATTGAACTCCATAATGGAACAAATGCTCAATGAAAACGTCAAACTGGGTGGATGTCTATGGGGCAGGTCTCCGTTCAGCAGCAGATGTTTTACAGCTGAAATGATGATGTTTATGAAATATTTGTATCTCAGAAATGACTCTTCACAATTGCGACTAAAATTGTTATTTAGTTAATGTTTTGACTTTCAGTTTATCTAAATATCTTCTCCCACAAAAAACAAGATTTCACAAAAACAGGGGCGAAAAATGCCGAGTGAAGGTACTCTTATATATTTAAACGAGCAATTCTTGTATATAAATATATTCCACATAACTTGAAAACGACTCTAATGATTTCCATCAAATTTCGTATTCAGATAGGATTTTAAGTTGATCTATATAGGCGTGATTCCCGGAAAAACGCGATTTTATATAAAAAATAACATTTTTTATTCCTGCTTCTACAACATTCACAACATTCTGGGGTTGTGAGAGAGCGATGTGACCGCCAAAACATAAAAATATGGTGCTCTCTAAAAAGCGGATACTATTACTGCTATTGCTCTCTTCAATATCACCAGTGAAAAATGTTGGAGAGCAAGAGGATTAATGACTTCATTGTCAGAAATCCAGCATTAGCTAACAACATACTATATTCACAGTGTTTTCTCTACTCACTTATAGTTAACACATTCACATCTCTTTCTGTACACAGAAAAATTCATTCTGATGAAGGTTATAGAGTCTACAATGGCCGAAAGCTCAATGTTTTTAAACCTCACAAGGCTGATCACCCGTGAAGCTGTAATAAATAACGCGTGCCATGAAAGCTTTAAATCTTACAATTTTCTGTATGTTTGAAATAGAAATGCTGCAAATTACATTCACAGTGACTTCTCTACTCACTTTCAGGTAACACATTCACATCTGTTTGTCTGCTCACTCTTCTACATATAACTCAAACAATTTTGTGCATGTTTAAAATAGAAATGCTGCATATTACATTCACAGTGCTTTTTATACCTAAGTACTTTTAGGTAACACATTCACATCTCTTTCTTTACTCACTCTTCTATAAACAATTTTTCATAAAAAACGTAATTTTACACCAAAAATCATTTTTATCCCCAGTTTGAAAATAAGTCGTACCATGTTCAGTATGTTTGGAATAGAAATGGTATTACATTCACACTGTATCCTCTACTTACTTTTGGGTAACACATCCACAACTGTTTCTCTACTTACTCTTCTAGAAATAAGTCAATCAATTTTCTACATGTTTGAAATTTAAATGCTGCATATTACATTCATAGTGTTTTCTCTACTTAAGTACTTTTAGATAACACATTCACATCTCTTTCTCTATTCACTCTTCTATGAACAATTTTCCACAAAAACGCGATTTTACGAAAAAACAAATAAAGAAACAAGCAAACATACATTTTGATCCTCGCTTTTAAGATAAGTCATACCTGTTCTGTATGTTTGAAATAGAAATGAGAACTGTGGAATTGATGCATTAGGTATGAAATGGGACAATTACTCACCAAACTGCAGAACCAGGAGTTATTCACTGGTGATATTTTTCTAACTTGTTTCTGTCAGGCATTCTAATGTATATGGAAGGCTTCTTGAGAATAAAGAACATTATTTTGAAATTATTAAAAAATTAAAACTCCATAATGATGCAGAAGCTATCCATGATTTTTAGGATTATGTAAGTGTTAAAAGCAATTTTTCTTCACAAATATTTATCTTTGCAAATCCCAGTTAAGAGCATAAATATTCTGAGTTTGTAATTACTATTTTAAGAACATGATGTTGCCCTGTTTTACTTGCAGAATCACATATACAATGTCTCAGCAAAGCTGCTTACATAGGAGACACTGCAGTCATTTCCATGCACAAGAAACACAGAGCAGCAAATGGAAAGTAGAACTAGATGTTGCCAATGTACAAAAATGTAGGGAACTATAAAAGAATGATAGATGCAGCAAATGGGGAGGAAGACTCCACTATTGTAACAGATGGTCACCTGCCATTCACGAAACAAGCCAGAATAAATACCTTAGTCAGGAATAGTAAATCGTGCATTCATAACGTGATGTTTTTCTTTCTCTATTGCTTATTGTTCTCACATCTGTACACTATTGCAGAGTAGTTACAATGTGGCATTAATACAGTTGTGTATTTGTCCATATTCAACCACAAGGTATGTGTGACCTGGATGATATGCAAAGGTAAATTGGAAAAGGAATAAAATTGTGGAAATAGACAAATAGAAATACTGGTGCAGAAAGTACTATAGGGTATGGCATGTGGAAGGACAAAGTGTGTTTTCTGGTGTGGAGCATGAGGATAAAGGTCACCTGTTGTACAATGTAAGCAGGAAACTCTCTAACACGTAATAAAGGACTAGAATTTCCCAGGAACAAAAAAATCTGATGTGTTGCACTCACACGACTTTCTCTACTCTTGTACTAATCATTCTTACAAACTCTTATTCCTATATCTTCTTCGTGTTAGTTGAGATAAACATTTGTACAAATTATCTTATTGCTTATTTCCTTGTAGGTGCAAGGGAAATGTTAGAATACAGTAGGCTTTCTGCGATAGTCAAATGTTTTAAACCTTTGAGATTCTGTTGTCTTTGCACACTTAACATATAAAAAAATGAACGATGATCCATTTCACGAAAGTTCTAAGTTTTCCGAAACTCACACACATAACAAGGAATATCTCCGAAATGGTTCACCCTACAAGAAAATTTATTGAGACATAAATTGTGTATTTTAGCAAGATCTGCATTTTTTGTATAGTATAATTTGGTCTATCTCTAACGGTTTACCAGTTATGCAAAAGTGGTCCAGAGCAAATATGACTACAGGGGCTATAGCCAGAAAATTCAAGATATATGTTTCATTTGTCATAAAAATATCTCAAACATTTGGCATTTTAATCAAAATTGTTAAAAACCATTTTCAAGAAAATCAAAATTTTCGAAAAATCTTCCATGTAAAGGGTAGTTTAGGGTGGGGCTATTTTCTTCAAAATCTTCGTGTCGCATCCTTGAAAGACATTAAACCTAAATACCAACTTTGGTTTTTAACCGACTTTTCGTTTTTGAGCTATGCTGTCCGCAGACTGACAGACTGACACACAGACACACACGGACCTTTTTCTAAAAATGCTTTTTTTGGGATTCAGGGGTCTCAAAACATATTTCGGGTGAAATCTCGACGTCGAATGTTTGGGTGGAATACAATACTTCCCCTACTTACCAGTAGAGAAAGTAATAATCAGTGACTGCTGGAAAACCTATGATACTCTGGATCATGAGCACTTTACTCACCCAAAAATTAACCATTCATTGGAATGTGAGTCAGCTGCAAGGAATGATTACACACAATTGGAAAACCTGAGGAAAATGGGTGCAATGGAAATTTCACACCAGCAGCACTATTTGGCTCCATTTGCAGTGCAATGTTGGCAACAGCTGGACAGGTAAGGGAAGGAATGAACAGGAGAAACACTCCCATAATGCCTTGAGTGGACTGCATTCCCTCGATTATTCTGGTTTTATGAACTTTTCACACTCTGTATCACTTAGGTGGATATTACAGACACATACGCATATAATACATATGATTGTCACTTATTGCTTGTAAAGTGTATTGTTAAAATTTATACAGTAAATGATAGCTATATAATGCTATATAGCCATGATAGGCAATATTAAGTGTTTTAGCAAATACACAATCTTACTCTCTATGTTTATTCCCAAGTAAATCAAGCAGTAATCACCAATCACACAAGAACACTTACTTGGAACTAAATAGCTGTGATGCTGATTGATATTTATTTTATAAACTGCATAAACAACACAGATAATTAAATAATGAAAATTCATATGACACAAAGGAAAGCATACATGATCTGTTTGAGAGCCTGGATACCATCCACCCTCATGTTGAACAAACTTTCTTATGTACGATATCCATCATACAATGTAAATAAACACTGTTTTATTATAACTGCACACATGCTCAGGGAAGTGCCAACACAGAAATAGTAATAGTGAAGTGCACAAAAATATTGATGTGTTTCAGTTCTTCCTCCAAACTCACTCATTACAAAGTTATATTACCTGTTATTTACAACCATGTTTACCGTGAAACTGGGCTATAGCATCACAGATATTATGCAAGGACAGTGGGTGTTTTGCTTTGCTTCATTCCTCTTTTTATAAAAAACATCCTTTTATTAGAGGCTGGAGCTTACACATCTTCACCACAGGTTACGCTTTCAACAGACATATAAGCTTTGCATACAATTTCCAACAATATGGGTTTCTAACATACTTCCAAAGGCTAAAACAGTATTGATTCACGAAAGCATTCTGTGATTAAGTTTCTTATTGAAGTTTAAAGGATATTTCAGGATAGGGTGGTGTGTCCAGATCCCCAGGATGTTATAGGAAGCACTGTCACGTTAATAAATAAGCACCTCTCATTTAAACACTGACGATGGCATATACCCAAGCCAGCCGTCATCTGTACTCTGAAACACAACACATGGAAACAGGAATATTTGTTATAACAACCTAAATGCTGACGTATTATATAGAGTAGACTGGATCACTGTAGCTTTGTTGAAGGACATTCATCTAGAATGAATTAGCGACCTATACCAGCTTATCTCTCTTCAGTATATTCATACATACTGTGAGATAACGACATGCAGAATATGCAAACATTCCATGAGTGGTATACAGAGACATTTGATGGGTAAAGAAAATAAGAAGCATTTTCTGGAACTCATCATATAGCACAGCATAACGAATGAAATATACCTGTGGCATGTCTGCAATTACGTGGTTCCTGCTAGATGGAACAGAGGAAGCAGAATACAGTTTACCTGCAACAGGCAGCAAGTTGAAGTCTTTGTAAAACCAAGAGTAACACCAATCACTTGCTGGAGCACCTAATGTACTTTTGGTGGTAGTTTGTGTGTTTAAGGGTGCTTAACTTCTAGGTCATCAGCGCCCTTAAAAAATTCATGCCAATAGCCAGATATAAATTTGAATCAAAAATAAAATTATTAGCAACAAAGAAAATATCACATAATCGTAAAAAACCATTGGCAATCCAGATATAAAACAAGGTGATAAATGCGTCAGAAAGCATAAAAAAAAATCTAAAATTTTAAATCCTGAAATTAATATCACACCCCACTAAAAACTTAAAAACTCTATCAAAATTGCATTGAATGTACTTCTATATCCTATGGTCTATACTGCGTAATCCTAGACAAACCATAATCATGAATGGACTCAAATGCTCATCTAGCACTGTGGTTGAATGTTCCGTCTACTGCTGGATAATATGCATAAACTGGGTTCTATTAAAGTGCCATTTGGAGAAGTTCTTTTATTTTTCATATCAGTTATTTATTTATTTTTTTTTTTTTTTTTGCAAATATTGTTCTCCAATGTAATGTCATATCAGACAGTGAATAAGGAAATGGGTGAAATGATGCTCATATGAGCCTGAGATCCATAGAGCTTAAAGATACCCAACCCCGTCTTCTTGGGATAAGCGAAAATCTGAAAAATGCCTTATCCAAATAACTCATCCTAACCAAGATTCCAACCTGCAACCTCTTGGATGTGAGGCAGACATGCTACCACCAAAGCTACAGAGGCAGGCCCCATTTGGAGGAGTAGGAACAATAGTGGAAACGGAGGAGTCAAAATTCAGGGACAGAATACCAACATAGTGTTACATGAAAGAGCAATGGGTGTTTGGTGGTGTACAACGTGAGGAACACTCCAACTTCTTCCTTGTACTGGTTGAAGCCAGGGACAGAAAAACACTACTGGTCTTAGTCTAAAAATGGATTTTACCCAGCACAACAATAGTATCTAAATGCAGGAAGTCACATAATATGCATCAGGACAAAAGCTTCTACTATCTCTGAGTATTGAAATTGTTGTTGTTGTTGTTGTTTTCTAGTGCCTTGCATCTGGCAATGAAGCCATTAGCATTCGTGCTTTCCAATACTTTTGAACTGTAGTTTCTTCTGATCTTAATGCTTCACAGGTCTTCAAGTGTTCTTCATTCATTTCTGCTGGATCGTTACACAGGACACATATTGGTGAGGCTGAGATACCTATTCTTGTGATGAAATTTGCCTAAAGATGTCCCCACCCAGAGATCCGATTGGGGGACAATTTTAACTCCGGAATATTTATCTTTAGGACTCATATTCATGTATGTGGCTTTCATGTAACTGTTTTCTTAACGGGCACCAGTTTTACAATATGGTTTTTTTTTTTTTTTTTTTTTTTTTTTGTGGTGGGGAAAAAGGCTACTTACGCCCTAACCGCATGCACGCATGCGAGTGTAAGACTCCTACCCGGGCTTCGAACCCGGGCAGCCTACTCACTAAAAAACCCCACCGGAAGAGTCCAGAGGTCAAAGCCTCAGTGTTGCAGTACCGCAATAATGCACCTGCGCATTCTATGGTGACGATGGAAGCTGCTTGCCAGAGGCAGTAACAGCGTGGTGATGCTGAAGGCCAGGAGACACTCATGGCCTAAACCCTGAGAGCCCCCTGGTAGCAGTCATTGGTGATAATGGTGAGTGGTGTGCTCTGATTCGTGTGGTGAAATGAAATGGTCATGATGGGTGAATGAATGATGATGGCTGAGTCCTGGAGTGAAGTGGATCATTCCGGATGTGCCGTACACTTCATGGAGCGACACAACTCCGAGCAGGGGTAGCCATCGTGAATGTGGAAGCCCGCTGCCTTGGCTCGTGAAGGTAGGAACTGCGGTGGTTGTTGTAGTCGAGCTGGTAGTGTCTCCTTGGTGCGGCGAGTCTGTGTTGAGACGTCCCTAGTGGTCGTCGGGTTGGCAGTCGGGATCTCGAGCCGTCCAAGCGTCTGCTTAATTGGCTCGAGAGCCTCGGTGACGTTCCTCGTGATGGTGCCACTTGCTGCGGCGGAGATTGTGGCGAGCGATTCTTCAATCGCAGCCAGGCGGGCGCTGACATTCAGTACCTCCGCGTGGAGGTCCTGGATCGCATCCCGTAGCTCCTGGCTGACTGCGGGGACTGGTGGTGCTGCCGGTGGTGGTGTATTTCCTGGAGCTGGTTGACTGGTGCTGCTGATTTGTGGTGCCAGTCGTTGTTGTGTTGGTGTGTTGATCTGTTGTGAAGTTCGGCGCGGATGGAGAGGGCACTGTGCCTGGCCTGTATAATGGCCGAAGCCATTACAGGTAGCACAGTACCGGCGGCGGTGTCGCAGGTCGTGACCCTTGCACTGCGCTGTCAATGTCCGGGCACCGCAATAGTGGCACCGCGGGCTGGCAGAGCAGGTCTCGGCCTGGTGGCCGAACTGGCAGCAGCGGCGACATGGGACCAGGCGATCCGTTCTGCTGGCCTCAATGCGCAGGCATTGCCCTAACAAGGGCAGCCCCGCCGTCAAGGCAGCTTCCCGGTCGGCCTGGTCCGCAAACTCTAGTCGAACCATCATGGTAGGGCCGCGATCTGTACGAATTCTCGTGGCCCTGACACTGGATTGCCACAGTTGCCTGGCGGCTGATAGCAGGTAGCGGCACGGAAAGTCCCGTGGAACTCCGCACACTACTGCACTATGCCGCCAGGGGGAAGCTGTGGGTGGTGGTGGCGGCGTCGTCTGGCGGTGTTGGGTTGGCGGCGGTGTCGGCGTCGGCTGGCGGTGCTGCGTTGGCGGCGGCGTGTGCGCTGGCTCTGCCGCGACTGCTCGTGGCGGAGACTCAGCCACGACTGGCGAGACTGGGCGGCTGGTTGAGAGCGGCTGTCGCTCTGACTTGGCGCGCTCTGGCGGTGACTCCGGCGAAGTTCTCTGCGGCGTGTCTGCTCGCGCCAAGACCGAAGTCTTTTGCGCGGGTTTTGTGCTGGTCTTCGCTGTTTTCTTTCTCCCCATGTTAGCGTTCTGTTGGAGCTGAAGATCAGGTCCGTCAGTCTCTCCTCAGACCCCTGTCGCCTCCAATATGGCAGTTACATCACCCGACTTAAACCCCCATTTTGCAAGGGGGACCACACCTATCGTTGGTCAACGGGTCCATCGGACCTAGCCGGGAGGACTAAATAGATGATATTTAGATCCACCGACCTTCCCCTCATGTGCCTCTGAGCGACGCTGTTGTGCTGTGATAGGCCAGCACATATGTAAATGACATTTCCTCCATTTTAGATGAAACAGTTATACCGCTGTGATTCGGTCCCCAGAGCCTCATCTGTTAAAAGCAGGGTGCACCACGGGCAGGATGAGGATGGGAATTGGGTAGGAGAGGCTATAGGAGGCGCATCACTACTCCTTACTACCCCTTACTACTTAAATTTGAAAGTCTTGCCACAGTTGACAAACTGCAGCAAAAGAACTTATGACTGGCAGGACAACACTTTCCCATTCACATCAAAATGAATTAAAATAAACGAAAGTGCTCCAAGTACTCCAACCCTATCTTCAGAAGATAATAGAAGCACTTTGCAGGTTACTTAGGGAATACATATTTACATATACATTGCCGTTGAAGCACAGATTATACCATTTCATAAAGTCATTGTGCGTTCTTCAAACCTTGTTATATTTCCTCAGAAATTTCCAAAGATTTACTTACAAACAGCAATTAGTGTTATAACATGTTTCATACATAATTTTTTTACTTTTTTAATTTAACACATATTATTCATACTGCTAATAATGAAATGCAAAGGTAGTGATGCATTTTGCACCTGGATATAAATTTTACATGAAATATTTAAGATTGCCATTGTTTTCCATTGCTCAAAATGTCCATAGATTTCCAAAGAAAAAACAGAAAAATCAGTATTATACTTGTTTCATATCTGAATTGTTAATCACGATGATAGTGAAATAGATATATATACACATATATTGTTTTTTGTGCTTGGGCTAAAACTACATGGAACACTTAAGATAGGTCACTTGGCCTCCATGGCTCACAACTTTTTAAGGTTTTAAGCAGAAACATATTTCCTTAGGTGTATTACTCATATTCTTAATGGTTATATACATAGTGTTATGCTTTCTGCATTCATTAGAACATTAAAAAACCAAAATTAGTGTTATGCCTACTTCCTTCATCTTGGCTCAATCAACAGATTCCCCCCTGGCTCTGTTTGTCCTTCAAATGTTGGCAACTCTTGCTTTCAAACTTCTGAGCCACAACTGCCCTCTATCTGCCAAACAGCAGGTCTGCGTTTCAAGGCAGGTATCAAACATTTACCAATAACTGAAAAACTCCCGCCAGAATATGTAACTCAAAATGGAGCAACAAATGTCGGTGTTCAAAAGACCAACACCCGTTCACATGCACTATTTTAGTGATTTTTCTTTCCATGAAGTTGCCACCCTGATCTTCAGAACCTACCACTATAGGTGCACATCTGCAGCAAATTACCCCTTCCTCTGCTTTTAGTAGATTTTTTTGAACTTTAAACCACTTTTGTACTACTGAAATTACTTCACATAAGTTAATAATGCATACTTGCTTTAATACTTAACACTGATTGTTATGCATGTCTAACACTATATTGCACAGATTTATTGCACAATATTATGAACTCACTGTTAGGAAGTATAATTTAAACTCATAATATGGCATTTAGACATGTACATGTCTGTAACATCCACTTAAAATAAACATGCATTCATGTAACATGCAACTTATGCTTTCCCTGTACCTATGCCTTCACATAAATAAATATTAAATGGAGTTGTAGTTGTGCCAAATATCGGCAGGTCAGTTATGTTGTATGACAGTGGTAATTAGAACCATCATGACTGACTTTACTTTAACATAAACATGCATTCAGGAAATGCGCTAATTCTCCTTCATTCTTTGAAAAACATAAAATAAAAATACTTAACCCTCTTGCTGCCACGCCACTTTAAAGAATTCCTGCCAAAAATGCTACCCATTGATGTAGTCTACAGTACTACAGAGCACAGTCTCCCAGCATCGACCTTGCCAGCACAATGCTCGTGAGGCTGTAAACCTATTTTTGAGACATCCTATACAGATGCACATAATGCCGTTGAAAAGGGGAAACTATCTTCTTTCTAGCAGTATGTGCAAGGCTTGTGGGTATACCATATAACCAAGGAGCAACTCCATCAGCAACTAAAGTTGAGCTCCACATATAGCACCATTCAAGAGCTGTTCGGCTCTCAAAATTATTCTCCATTCAAAATTTTAAATTAAAAGCTATATTTAAAAACTCTTTTTGTTCTACCAGAATGCAGACCTTACTGTATCCTTGTAAACCTAATCTTGCATATGTACCCATTTTGAAAGTTCTAAAAAAAGTATTAAACTTTATTTGTGGCAACTGTCAAGGGGCAACAAGCTTTCTTGAAAAATCTAAACATCCTAAATTTATAAACAGGCCACCCTTAAATTTTCCAACAACAAATATTTCCTATCTGTGGTATAACCCTATGGTACACAGCAAAATACATCAGGCTGTAAGTCAGCCTACCAGCAGATCCTGTTCATGGTTCTTGCAGTGTGATTCAAGGACATTAAGAGGGATATTTTGTTTTCTGAAGGATAGTAGTTTTCTATTCTTCTGCAATATACTTTGACATGTCCAGTTCTTTTAGTTTTTGCTACATGGCTAGTTGCCAACAATAGTATGCAGGACAGGATAGCAAACTGAGGGCTTCAAACAAATCTTTCCTATTAACCCTGCTACTCATATTCCAAAGCAACGAAAAAGCTTGCCTGCAGTTGCATAAAATGCGAAAAAGTACTATATTCTAAGTGCATTAATTTACATAAGTGCTCAAAATAAATACCAAATTAATGATTTGCAGGTAAATGGAATCATTATAATTAATTTAATTTGAACATTGTTGTTGTTGTTGTTGTTGTTGTTGTTGTTAGCTAAAGCTGGACTTCTGACAATGAAGTCATTAATCCTCTTGCTCTCCAATATTTTTCACTGATGGATAGGGCACTAGAAGTGGCCGTAACTCCAGAACATTTTACCCCTAGAGTCATATTTCATAAATATTGAAGAGACTTAGCAGTAAATGTAACTGCTTTTTAGAGGGCACCATATTTTCATGTTATGGCGGTCACATCCCTCTCTCACAACCCCCAGAATGTCTGGAGGGCCACACCTGTCATTGGTTTACGGGTCTCACTGACCTGAGCAGGAGAGTTATCAAAATAAATTCACTGACCATATCCTCTGATTACCAATCAGAGGACGTATTACATGCCATGACAGGTCAGCATGTTAGGGGTTAAGGTTTTATAGAGAAATTAGAGAAATGGAGAGGTTGGAAAAATAAAGACTCCCTAGCCCTCAGGAACCCCAATAGCATCAGGGTCGGAAGAGAAGACCAAAGTAAGGTCAGATAGAAAAGTTACAGTGAGGAGAAAAACACCAGTAAGTGGAAGTAATGTTCTGCCCAGCTTGGGTACGTTGTGGTTGCCATTCACATATCTCCTAGACGGAGACCCCTGAGTAAGTTTTAATCCAAATTGTTACAGCCATTTTCAAGAAAATTAAAATGTTTGAAAAATTTTCCATGTAAAGGGTAGTTTAGGGTGGAAGAGCTATCTTCGTGTCACAAACTTTGAAGACATTAAACTTAAATACCAAATTTGGTTTTTAACAGACTTTTCGTTTTTGAGTCCACAGACTGACACACACAGACCTTTTCCTAAGAATGCTTTTTATGGATTCAGGGGCTTCAAAACTTATATTTTCAGTGAAATATATTTCACAATATTAACATAGGTACTGTTCTTTTTTACTGAAAACAAACAATTAAACAGCCTAGTGTGGCAATGAAAAATCATTGATAGCACATTATTTTATGCTATCATTGCATAAAATCAGCCTTGAAACAACTACATAATTACAACACTACTTTATAATCAAGTGCATTGAATGTTAAAACAGTACTCCTAATACCAACAATCGAACCAACTTCAACCTTAATCACACAATGCATAAAATATTGTCATCTGAATATTACATTATGACAAGGTCAAGGAAACTATGTATTATTGAAAATAGAAATTAATCCACTTGACATATATGAAGTGATATAAACAGCAAAACTTTTCAAATTATTTGTAGAAGTATTTGAGTCAACCTATGGACACCTTTAGTTTCACTGAACTCAAGAAACCATTGACAATGAAGATGATGGTCTTCGAAATGTGTGTGAATAAAAAGTAAGTTAAGTGAAACTAAAAGCGTCCCATAGGTCGACTCAAATATTTCCACAAATTATAGAAATTAATATTCACTATCAACATAATATGGTATATATAATAATGTTTCACACATAATAAAATTCGAGAGTGACTTCAAAGCAAGTCATTTTAAAATTGAGATAAACAATTACTGTAACTATCATATTTTTATAATTCTGTGAAATAAAAACATGGAAAATTTGTTTATGTTATATAAATTGAATAATTAACCCAAATTAAAATCTACTTCATGAAAAGCTTTTCTCTCAATCAAACTGGTGATCAAAGCATATCATGGTCTATGAATTTCTGAGGTGGTGATAACTTTGCTAAGTATGACTGTTTAATAAGGAATGCTGTTTTGGCTATAACATATCTTCCTGCTGCAGTAGAGTCCTGAAAATCCGTAAATATAATGTAATGCCCTGTTTGTGGTTAGAAGTGCAAAACTGTATGAAGAGAAATTAACTTTCTTAATTAATGTTTTATTTTTTATTTTGTGATACCAGAAATGACTTATAATTAGTTTTATGTTCACATACGTAAAGTAAGAATTATTAGAAACCCAGGATATTGTTGAAACTAGCACTGGGATATTAGGACCATAATTATATAAGAGTTCATATTCTTGATGGAAACCCCATGGAAGTCACTGACACTGGTTCAGTTTTGCATTTTTTGTGTAACATAACATAGTTTTGTAAGTATGTTCATTGTTATATCACTTGGATTCAATACATATTTAATTGTGCTAAATGTTATTCACATTATTTCACTACAAATGTATGATATTTCATTGCAAATTACAATAACAATTTGTTATTTACTGTTGATGTAACAAAATATGCAGTAGATCTTTATTTGCTTTCTGATAATTCTTCTAGTTAATATATAGAACAGAAATTAATTTGGTAAAATTCGCTTTCTGGATTTTTATTTTAGCCTTAAAATTATATTTACTGACTTTTTCTCTACGCACTAACCCTTCAAGACGTAGTAGTCTGGCATTTTTTATGCTAGTGGCCCTTCTTTGACCTTGTACTTAAATGCTGGGCCAACACTGTATATCTGGTTGATAGGAGGCAGCAAGAGGGTTAAAACCACAGTGGGGGGGACAATGGAGTTCTGGGTGCTGGGTTGAAAGATGTCATGTGGTATGACAGAAAGCAGTGGTGGGGAAACCAACTAACTTGGAGGAGGGATGTAAAGTAAGGTTATCATGTGGATGCAGAATGATCAGTATTACCCTCATTCTCAGGATTTGAATTAACAGAGGAAGGCGATTTCCCCTCTCATTAAAAAACATTCCCAACTCATCAAAGAAGAAAGAAGTAGCAGGGAAGCATTTTTTCTTTTTACTGTATTTACTATTGCTCCTCCTTGAGAAAAAAGACACCAAACACTTTCAATGTAGGCTGTGTATAGTATGAGTGCAAGCTGCGAATAAGCAACAGTATCATACTGCAAGTAAACTAACAAAAAACAATTCTCAGATAGATTAGTTGGGTTGGCATTCAGGTTCACAATTCCAGCAATGATGATTCAGCTTGCAGTATTCAGTTCAGATTCTTGCAACTCACTGTTCCATTGTTTGTCAGCATAGATAAATTTGTGACAAGAAAGCGAGAGGTTACAGAAAATAATGGCAGCAATGTATTCCAGTTCAACTTCAAGTAGATATAATATTACAGCTTCTCAGGTAAAAACTGCAGTCTTGAAAGTGACATGTGTTAGCGAAAATAGTGAGAATAAGTGCATCACACTAATCAGGGAATGTGCCGACAAACTAAGTTTGAAAAATGGAAAAAAAAATTGCACCTGACTTTCCTGTATTGTTCGGAAATACAAAATCATGGCACCCTTAGCGACATAAAATATACATCGCTGCTGCTGCCACCGTTGCTGCTACGTTTTATGTACATAACACACCAATGCTACTAACACTAGTATTACTACCATTATTGCTATAAATATAACACACACTTAAGTCCCCCCACCCTCCCCCTTGTCAGAAAGTCTCGACAAACACTGATGATTCTTATTACTATTTGAGTAATATGATGAGTTTTCATTACCTACCTTAAATAAATGTAATTCTAGCTTTAATGTGGTACCATATAGTCACCATCCTGTACTTTCTTCATGTGTGCGGGGAATTTAAATACTAATATACAATAGTTTTACAGAAATGGGTAAATGTTTACAAAATCGGTTGCTCGAGAAAACGAATGAAATATAGTGCAATGGATGGAGTTTTTATTGCTGATTACGATTTTGAAAGTTTTATTTTCCGCTCAAGCTTCGTTTTTGATCTATGAGCAAATTTCGTGCGTGCGATGCAGTGGTTTTATTTCGCTTATGCGGCGGATATTTAACAAATAAATGTGTATAAACGAATATAATATATGATAAAATGATTGATTAATGCATTTACGTTGAAATTATTGCATAAACACTGCCCAAATTCTAAATATTTCGATAACACAGGACCCTGTTACCCCACTCATATACGCACACTAAACCTAACCTAAACATGGACAAAACGAAAATGAAAACCGCCAAATAAAACTTTCAAAATCGTAATCAGCAACAATTTCAACGTAAATACATTGATCAATCATTTAGCATTTGTTATACTCGTTTATAAACATTTATTTGCTAAATATCCGCCGCACAAGCGAAAAAAACTGCTGCATCATAGGTACGGAATTTGCTCATAAATCAAAAACGAAGCTTCAGCGCACAATACGACTTTCAAAATCGCAATCAACAATAAAAACTGCATCCATTGCACTGCGTTTCATTAGTTTTCTCGAGTGGCCGATTTTGGCCTCTGTACGAGCCTGACGTGAATATTTCGCGCGAGCCTCGCCTGTGTATCATCTCACGGTTAATTAGGTGTATACCTTGGAGCTGTGCAATAAGCAATGTTATATATGCGCATTACCGTGACTGGAGATTTTCCACCGATACCAAATTACAACCGTTTTATTGATCGAATAATTGTATGCGAATAAATCAGGAGTTCAGAATTGTGTACAACTTAAGCTAAAAGCTTTAGTTAAAAATGGAACAATACAGTCCATTTTAATTACTATTTGATGAATGTCATTATCAATTATCAATACCTACCTTACATAAATGTCATTCTAACCCACAGAACATGTTCTAACCTTAGCATCACACACTATTGTAATATTCTCAACTTCTTTCTCTGCAGCCTTTCTTTACGCACAACGCGCCACGGCAGAGTGGATTACACGGCTTCTCTTTCTAAGCTGGCTTCTGATATTGTACACCTTCGGTCTTTCTCTAGTTACCTTGACCTTCAGACATCTTGACTTGTGCTGCAAATTACGTTTTATCTATTCCCGAAGTCGCTGCAACTTAAGATATAACTGAATTGTTACAGAGATCACGTACGTCAACTATTCACTTAGCAGGTAGCATCAACAAACCAATATATTCTAGTCGTTGTGTGTGGAAGAATACTACGCAATTCTTAACCGAATTTCATTAATACTAGTCTGAGACTTCATTTATTGAGGTTGGATATGAAAGGGTTTTTAATCTACTATTTGTTTTATTGATTAACACTGTGTGCCTGCTAAAACACTTGACATCGCTATTCGTGCATATCTCGCTTAGGGTAAGTTATCTTCCGAAGTTTTCCCTTAGTATCCTGAGAAGACGAATGTCGGGTAGCTTAAAGCTGCATGGACCTCGGGCTCATTTGAGCATCATTTCACCCATTTCATTCATTCACCGTCCGATATGCCACAATGTTGGAGGACGTTAATTTAAAAAAAAAAAATGTAGCATCCTATTCCACAAGTTGTAATAATATACATAATTGACAATAATCCACATTCAGGATATGGAAGTTATACTGATATATGTACTGTATGCCCAGCACAAGAAGGCGAGGCTTAGGAATGTGTAACGTTATCATGTTTTGCTTCCCGCACGGTGTTTATGTCTGGTTTCCGAGTATGATAAGGATGCTAGGTTCGTTTAAAATACACAGTGTTGTCCCATAACTCACCTAGAAGTCCAGTTGTCGTGCAAGATCCGAATCGGAGAAGTCGTCACCTTCGCTGCTGTCACTACCGCTTTCTGCATCTTCGTCAGACCTCCTAGTGATATAATAAAATTGTCTATTGCATCTTCCACTAGCCCATCCTTTTGCCTGAACTCATCCTCAAGTTTCTTAACGTGCCTAACATAGCCCTCCCAATCAGCTGTTGTAACGGAGTTCACTGCACTTTCACACGCCTGCTGTAGATTTCTTAAATGTAGATCACCGGTTACATTATGCTCTCTCTCTCTCTCTCTCTCTCTCTCTCTCTCTCTCTCTCTCTCTCTCTCTCTCTTACATGTTTTATTGCTGCCCATGCCAATTCTATAGCGTTCAACTCGCACATATAAGGAGATAATCTAAGAACCGTATGCCCATGCATTTCTATTATTCTGTCGATATAGTATATTTTTTCCTTTAGTTTATGTATTTGAATTAAATCAAACAAGTCGGTCTTTCGCATTGCAGCAGAATATGAAATATTGTTCTCCAACCATTGTACCATTTCTTGCTTTACAGCATATTTCGACGGAGGCTTATTTTCTTGTACACTGTGGTATGGAGGATCATCAAGCACGATATCGCGCAGTAGCTTCCTAAGAGTTTCTCTTCCCCAAGGAAAATTTATTTCTTCCCTAATTGCTGCAAGTAGCGTTGGTACAGTGAGCACTTGTTTTTTAACCAAATAAAAGCCTCGAATTACATTTTAAATTACTGTTCTATCAAAGTCATCACAATGAAATTTGCATTCCTCGGCCTTTGGTCTCTTTTTCCCGGAGTATGAAGTGATTTTTCACCAGCTTTAACACCTCTTCTTATTCTTGTTACACTATGTTACGATATCCCACAATAATTTGCCACACGTAAATTTCTTTGTGATAATAAACATTTCAATTGTCCTGATTTCGCTTCTTCGTCACATACTTCTATCACTTTTCTAATTACCTCCCTTGCTTCACTGTGAATACTGCGTCCCTTCTTTCGAACTGCAGCCATATGTAAATATTAAGCCAAGAATAAAACTAACAAAATACGAGTAGGTATATAACTGTATATAACTGTAGCGCCGTAGGGCGTGCGAGCAGTGAGAGCCAAATAATGCATAATACTAAAAAATCTCTGCACCTGTAATACTTCAAAGCGCATTAGATCTGGCAACGTGGGTGACTCATATGCATTCTCATGCACTCATTTCCTAGTAAACATACGCTACCGGAGCAGATAAACAATTGAAGCCCCCTCTGCTCTTCATTCCCCTCTAGCCTTCTTGTCGTGGGCATACAGTAGTTATAGATATAGGATGTGCCTGAAAGAGTGAAGGCATTTAAAAAGTACGGTGGGTGACTGTAACATGTTGGTAATTGTTTACAAAATCGACATATTTAGCAAATGTTTATAAACGAGTATAATATATGCTGGACCATCTCCTACCAAAAAACTAGATTGGACTGATAGCGGTAGGGTAAAATGTACAGTTCCAGTAGTAAATAAAATAACTAATTTAGAAAGCAAAAACTCCAAAACAAAAACACACTGATAAATTAGAGCAAATTAGACAGGGTAGATCCAACTGGAAGGATAGAAGTCCCAATAATAACTTAATACATGTAGTGCATCAGAATATCCAAGGTAGTGAATCTCAAAGTCTTACTAAGCAGTGAATTAAATCACATTGGTGTAATATGCTTAACTGAACACCGGTTATATAACAATGAACTTAGAATCCCAAATTTTAATATTGTACATGACTACTGTCTTAATATAAAAAAGAATGGTGGACCATTGATTATGGTTAGAAACACATTGTCTGTAAAGCCCATAACCAAGCTAGAAAGACTGAATATTGAAGAGTATTTTGAGGCTAGTGTCATAGAAATCCCTAACAAACTGGTTATGTGTGTATATTGGAACCCTTCAAATGACGTAACTACTTTTCTAGAAACCCTGGACTCCCTTCTTTTAGAACTGTGTAAGACCAATAAAATCATCATAGTAATGGGAGACATGAATATAAATTTTCTTACAGATAATCCTCATAAATCAAAATTTATACCCCTCCTAAATATGTATGGTGTGAAGCCAACAGTAGAAGTTCCCACAAGAGTTACAGAAACATCAAGCACGGCAATTGATCAGGTAATAATAAACTATGGCCTAAAAGATTATGAGATAAAATTATTTGACACCTGCCTATCAGACCACTTTGCCCAGACCATATCGTTTAAATGGCGTCAGAAATGTAAGTTTGAAAATCCATGGACAATATTAAAAAAAGTCTGACAAATGCATAAGGAAAATTATGAATATTTATATTATCTATTGCGCAAAGAGACCTGGGATGAAGTTTATACAGAGGAAGATGCAGATCAAATATGTAAACAATTCCAAAATACATTCAAATATTACTATGAACTGGCATTTCCTCTTGTAAGGCAAAAAATAAAGCCAGAACCCTTTAAATGGATAGCTAAATGTGTATTAATTTTCTATGAAAAACTGAGATTAAGCGATCTAGTTAAAAAAAAGCAAATGTACCAAGAAGTCTCAGAAAGTATAAAAAAATATATAGATCTGTCATAACAGCTGCAAAATTAATGAGCAACGATACCAAAATTAGCTTCTCAAAGAACAAACAAAAAGCTACGTGGGAGGTAATAAAACAGGAAACTAACCAAAAACCACTAGTCACCAGAAACATCCAATTGAGAACAAATGATCATTTAATTAGCAATCCCAGGGAATTAGCTAAGATCTTCAATAATTACTTCGTGGAAATTTCAAAGAAAATGCAAAATAAAAGATGTGCAAAAAAATTGAGACCATCTACTATGAACCCAAAAATACTAATTCACTTTTTCTAGAACCAGCTACCGAAAAGGAAGTATTGACTATCATCAGGGAATTAAGGAACAAAAAAAAAAAAAACAAACATGGGATGGTAGTTCAAACGAAATTATTAAAAAATTACATAATAAAAACCCTCTGCTTTCTGATAAACAAGTCACTGGAAAATGGACAATTCCCAGAAGCATTGGAACAAGCGATAGTAAAACCAATTTTTTAAAAAGGAGATGAACATGATACCAATAATTACAGGCCAATAACCCTACTCTCAGTCTTTTCAAAAATTATGGAAAAAATAATGTATAGAAGAATTATTTTTTTTCTAAGTTCGATATAATCAATCCTTGTCAATTCGGTTTCCAGAAATGGAAAAATACTAGTTCCGCCATCATTAATTTTGTTGATAGCATTAATGGCTCAATGGACAATAGTGAACTGTTTCTCGATTTAACCAAGGCATTCGATATGGTAGATCACGATATTTTGCTTAATAAACTCTATAATTGTGGAATAAGGGGCATAGCTTATACTTGGTTTACTGCATATCTAGTTAACAGGGAATAAGTAGTAGAAATTGATTATTTGGATGTAAAAAATAAGACTGAAAAAAGAAGCTTCAGAAAAAAGAAAGGTATCCTCTGGAGTACCGCAGGGATCACTCCTGGGTCCCCTTCTATTTTTGATCTACATCAATCATCTACCACTGCATTTAAAAGATGAACCTTACACTCTTTGCTGACGACACAAGTATATGCATTAGTGGAAAGGACAGTAACAAACTTGAAGATATCATCCACAATAATTAAAATCTCTAACTGGTTTAAAATCAACAAACTCAAGATCAATGAAGATAAAACCGTAACTCTACAATTCCACAATAGAACTCTAAAGAACCAGGGGCGGCCAAGCATCAAATTTGGATCAAAAATAACAAAGCTAGAAGCTTTTAAGCAAAATGTTTGTGTCTGTAGGTTGACCAACATCTGATGTGGGATACACATGTGGAGAGATTTACAAAGAAATTAAGTACAGAATGCTTTATCCTATCCCAGTTAAAGTCTCGCATTTCTAGTGGAGTGAAAAAAGCCTCCTATTGATCTTATTTTCATCCACTGCTATTATATGGAATAAAACTATGGGGAAATTCAAGTTATAGTAATTTAATTTTCAAATTACAAAAGAGCACGCTAAGAATTATAGTGGTTATCTCTCCTAGAGAAAGCTGTAGAGAGTATTTTAAACTACTAAATATACTCACCTTTCAGAGCCTCTCCATAAAAGAAATGTTAATTCATGTCAAAGGTAATTTGGGTAACATAACAACGAACACAGATATACATGTCAATAACACTAGGAACAAAAACAAACTATATAAAGGCCCATAGAACTAAACTTTTCCAGAAATCATATAAATACACTGGCATAAAAATATATAACGAACTACCTGAACATCTAAAGAGTATTAAATAAGAAACTAAGTTTAAAAAGGAAATTCACAAATTCCTAAATCTCAACCAGTTCTACTCAGTGGAAGAATATATGAGTTATATAGATAAGTCTTGAGAAATTATATAATAGTAGCCTTAAGCATTCAACTAACAACGTTTTTGCTGTTTCATGCGATTGAGAAGTAAAACTGATAGAAGAGAACTAGTTGACCATTGACATCACCTGCAGCAAGCCCACGATTGACTTTAGAAGAAGAAATTCACTATTGTAAAATTAGGAAGAATTGTACCATTTATTGTAATTAACTACATATTGTATATCGTATATAAGTGAATTATGACATATCCTACATCTTCCGGTAAGATAAATTGGATGAATAAATGTATTGATAGAATGATTGATGTATTTGCATTGAAATTGTTATTGCTGATTACGATTTTGAAAGTTTTATTTGGCGGTCAAGCTTCGTTTCCATTTTGCCTGTGTTAATTTAGGTTGTGTGTGTGTGTGTGTGTGTGTGTGTGTGTGTGTGTGTGTGTGTGTGTGTGTGTGTGTGTGTGTGTATGAGTGTGGTAACAGGGTCTTGTGTTATCAACATTTTACCCGTGCTAGGTTAGGTTTAGTGTGTGCATATGACTGGGGTGACATTCTACTCATTTATGACAAATGTGGTTCCACCCTCCCCTTCCTCTCGTTTTCAAAAATGGCATGACACTAATGCGGATGAATTGTATGTGTTCTTAGCACTGATCATGCCATACCAAGAGTAAGAACCCTTTCTAGGGAAGAGTATTGGTCTACTGATCCTCTGATTGAAACTCCCCAATTCCGTAATCACATGTCACGGGATAGGTACTTGTTACTTCGCACCCTTCATTTCTGCGACAACAATACATAATTGGCGGGTGGCTGATTATATAAACTAAAAAAGATTATAGATCACCTTCGGCATAAGTTCAGTGCAACATTCAGCCCATTTTCTAATATTTGCATTGAGGAAAGTATGGTGCTATTCAAGGGTAGGCTCATCTTCCGAAAATTCACTCCCTCTAAAAGAATCTGATTTGGCATCAAATTACTCATTATTTGTGACTGTGAGTTAGGCTACATTTTAGATTTTATAGTATATACTGACAAACAAACTGAAATATTTCCTATTCAGAAATTTGGTATGTAGATCAGCTGTAGATCTAAATACCACTGTTGTGGCTTGATAACTGGTATTCCGGTCCCCTGTTGTTTGACAGACTTCATAAACTTAATTTCAATATTTGTGCAACTGAGGACACGAAAAGAAATGCCTTTGTTAAAATAAATGCTACAAAAGGGTGGAATTGAAGCCAAATTCACAGATAATATGATGACACTAAAGTTGATGGATAGACGGAAAGTATGCATGCTTTCAACCCTCCCTAGCAGTCAGAAAAAGTCAACTAACAAATTAGATAAACAAAAACATCCCATTTACAAGCCCATGTGTGTCCTTGAGTACAACCAAAATATGGGGCTGTTGACAAAACTGATATGTTGCTTTCTTCTGCACATTCCATGCAGAAATTTATCAAATGGTACGAAAAGTTCTTCTTTCATCTTTAAGATTTATCTATTTTAAATTCTTGTATATTATATAATGTCAAAACTGGTGCAAACATTGCACTTGCGGATTTCCATTTAGAAGTAATTCGAGCGCTGCTAAGAAAGCATGCTACTCCAAAACAGCCGTGTGAAAAAGGACGCCCTTCAACATCATCTGATTGTCCTCTTCGTTTGAAAGAAAGGCATTTTCCATCCCTTGTACCGTCCACAGAAAAGAAAAAGAACCAACAAGAAACTGTACAGTTTGTTCAAATACAAAAACAGCCGAGAGAAAGAGGAGGGAACCGAAATTATAATGTGAATATATGTAATTGATAATAGAAAGAAACAAAAAGGAGATTCTAATCGATAATTAAGGGGAAGACGTAATAAAGCTGAATAGATTAAAGACTCAAGAATGGAAGCCTAGGCAGATTTAAATGAGTGATAAGGTTACAATTGTTGTACGTGCAAAGCCCGAACGATTCCACGGTCTGATTCGTATCTTAGCATGACGTGCTCTAAAGTTGACCAATGGAAATCGCTTCCTTCGTGTCGCCCAAGCAAAACATATGCAACGCAAGACACATTCGTCTTGAATCGAGCAGAGTGCACGTGCAATTTGTGATTTGTAAGTAAGCTGGCGCGTGTAGATTTTTCGGCAGTTGCCAAAGGGTGACAAAGTTAAACTATTATAAAATTGCAGTTGAAGTTATTAAGTTACATTCTATTTAGACATCGTCGGCAGTTCTCTACAAATCTGGAAATTTGCAAATAAAGTCAAACGTTGGTTAATTCTTCGTTTGGTTCCATTCCTACCACAACTCACGCATACCTTGCAGATTAGGACCTCTTGTTAGAGCTATCAGGACATCAAACACAGGATAGGAGGTATCCTGGCGACGAGATCTTTTAGATCATAAAGGGAGCGTCTTCGACTTAGAGGAACATTTGCGTCACAATGTAATGTGGCATTATGCGTTAGTCCCTGTTTTGAGGGGTACCACACCCTCCTGCAGTATTAGAGTTTAGGGGTGAAAACAAAAACAATACTCTTGTGTATTTTGTTTGTACAAGAAACTGTGATAGTTCATTTGAAATTTCTTTATAAGACATATGAAGGAAGTCTACTATATTTGTATCAGTGCATTATACATTCTAATCAGTGGCATGAAGCAAATAACTATAAAACAAAGGATAAAGTATTCCTCACATAATCTGCTGAATGGAGCGGATATACAACTAGAAAAGGTAAGATTATTGCGTGAAATGTTATTATCTTATTCTTAAATATAGAACTTATTTAGGAATATGCCATATAAATTGTTGGCAAAAAAGTTCAGCACAGGAACTGTGTGTACATCACCAATGTGGTAGCAGTGAAAGGGTTAATGCATGTGCTCATATAAATATTCTTTTACTATGTGACTCTTCTCACCTATATATGATTCGCCACTGCTGCAGGGCATTTCATAAGCATTTGGTTTATTAACTGGTGGTGCTTTGTCATTTACAATTATCAACAAATCTAATACTTCAGTGGCTTGCTTGTACACCAGCCTGATATGCGCTTGTTTTAATAATTTTCCTAATTAGTCTGCAACTCCTACATATGGAAGAACTGCCAATTTTAATTTATCTATTTTGCTAGGTCATCCTGTTTAGATTCTGCTGTTGTACCAGCTCGATATATACTCCATCTTATGTAACCATTATGGCCTCACGAATATTCCTTCTGTCTTGTAGACTGGAAGTTTAATTTTCAAAATTCCCTTCTAGTTGTAGGGTTCTAATGGGATTCTGCATGTTGCTAGGGATTAGTGTGATTATAGACTGAATGTCCCAGGGTGCCATTTTCACATCTAATTAACAGCACTTCCATAAAGGGAAGTCGTCCATTTTTCTGCAGTTCCATTGTAAATATTATCGGAGTATGACACTAAAGAACACCACTTCTGTGCCATATTGCCCTGATTCTGCATTAGTGACGAAGCAGTGCACAGTAATTCTGGCCAATGAGAGTTCCCCTCTGCCTAACTGTATAAAAGTTGACAAGCTGCAGCATGGCAACATCACTGGAAAATCAAAATTAACCCCGACAAATGCCAGCTTATTCATTTCTCAAAGCAGTATCACACTTTGACAATGGACCTAACGTTCGGTGGTCAGGTATTGCACTGCAGTCGGTACGTTAAATACTTAGGGTTTACCTTGGACCGCACAATGTGCTGGTCCACCCACATAAAAAATAGTGCCAACAAAGGCAGACAGCGGCTAAAGTTATGCGCCCCCATCTTCCGCAGCAAACAGCTGCACCTTAAGTCCAAGCTCGTCCTGTACAAAGCTTTTATCCTGTCAGTGGTTCTATATGCGTGTGTGGTCTGGGCAAACGCCTCAAAAACCACCCTAAAACACATCCAAACCCTCCAAAATCCCTCCCTCCGGAAAATCCTTTCTGCTCCTCTCTTAACCACCAAACAAACCCTTCACCTGGAAACCCAGATCCCTTCCATCCCTGAGGCAATAACTAAGAAAGCCTCCGGAGCATGGGCGGGCATCAGAAACCACCACAACGACGTCATTGCCAACATCGGCAAAGGTCAGCCGAAGCATCGCAAACATGCACGTATTAAAATGTTTTAGACGTCGCTCGGCTCACCGAATAATGTGCGCCCATGCACCCACAGGCCCCAGGTCACACACACGCTACCTCAGAGGAGTCAGTCAGGAGCTGCAACCTGCCCGCCCAGGAAAACCGCGGAAATGTATATAGTGTAAATAACGTGTGTAAATAGTGAGTGTTACAATGTGCTGAGACGCATAGTTTGGTGTGCCCAGCTAACATGTGCGAGGGGGACGCTCAATTGAAGTGCTCACTGTGCGCGCGCGTGTGTGGTGAGTGTGTGTGAGGGCATATCTCATGATATGCCAGAGTGAATGCGGGAGTGCATGTGTGTAAATATATGTGTATAAAAAAAAGAGAAAGGACAATAACAAAAACACTTCGAAGTAAAAAATCAAAAACTATACAGGAGGGAACTTCTCGTTGACCTGTATGGGTTTCCTGAAAAAACCCGATGTATATATTTGTTGTAAATGTAAATAATTGTATATAGTATGTCAACTTAAGTCTGTACGCTGGGCCCATTGTACCAGCAGCAGACAAAATTAACAAATAAATAATCTGAAATCTGACTGTGGCGCAGTTTGCCTTTGAAGGCGACTACAACAGGATGGTTGAAATATTGGTTTTATACAACTTGGCATGGTAAAAACCGGATAGCCAAGGTATTTTCAAACGATAACTGTAAATCACCATCACTTGCAATCTGTCTGAAGTATACTTACCTGTTCAAAGAGAAATTAAAGAATTCCTCCATACTGTATGGTGAATGGGTATATAAGATTGAGTTTATGATTTTTTGAGATTTGTATCCGGATTAGGATTGCCTAATTCTTTTGTATTTATGAATTTTTATTGGAGAATAGTAACATTCTTTTTGGAGCAGTTTTAAAGGTATTAGCTGGTTTTTGCAAACTGCCTGCGTGCCTCATACTGTGGCGGATTTGTTGCGAAATGATCATAATTATCTGTAATATAGCTCAAGAGTGATAATTCATCAGTGAGAGTAAGAATCTTGTGGGTTTTAAATAATGACCTACAGGAATGTTGGAACCCATCACCACAAATAACATGTGCTGTTTTTTGTAATATAAACACTTGTTTGCTATTTGCTGAATTACCCTTGAAAATAATTTCATATTGCAATACACAGTGGCACTTTGGTTAAGGAGATTCTTTAAATTCCTTAATGCATAGGAAGCAAAGTTAAGTTTTGGTATCACGAGTTTAATTTCTTTGCAAGTGAGCATTTCATTTACAGAGACTCTCATAAATAATCGGACAAAGCAGAGTATTAACTTTAGAAATTGAAGATCAACATTTGAAGTGGTATTTTATTGAAATTAATGATAATCTACAGTTATATGGTTTGTTCTCGTACGAAAATAAACTTATTTCATATAAAAAATTATATAACATATACTCTTTTAAGCATTAAAAAGAAACATGGCATTTTGTTGTCCTCAAAAGTAATCGGACATAAACTGAATGTGACACAAAATATGGCTCAGTACTTTGTAACTTTCCCTCTTCTTTTTAGTACTTCCCGCAACCTGTTTGGCATACTGTGCACTAGGTTTTTGAGGTAAGTTGTGGAAAGTTTGTTCCATTCCTCTTGCAACCTCTGCTTCAAGTGCTGTTTGGAGGTGATGGGGGTCTTCCGCACGGCCTTCTCCAGTTTATCCCATACTAATTCTATGGGATTAAGATCCGGGGACTGAGGGGGTGGATGCAGTACATGGGGACAGTTGTAAAGCAACCACAGCTGCACAATGTGAGACGTATGCTTCGGATCATTATCCTGCAGATAATGAAGCTGTCCAAAATACTCATCATTTCGGCACTTTGTTTTAAATTTTGCTGCAATAGTCTAAGATATACTTCCTTGTTCATGGTTGTGTCTATGAATGCCAGCTTTCCCACTCCCGTAGAGGAAATACAGCCCCATACCATTACACTCCCTCCGCCGTGTTTGACCGTGCCTTGCAAGTTGCGTTCTTACAGCTCCGTGTTTGGTTTCCTCCACACAACCACCCTGCCATCGGAACCAGAAAGATTGAATTTACTTTCGTCACAAAAAATAACGTGATCCCACCAATCGGTTGCCTTGTTAATGAAGTCTTTGGCAAATTGTAATCGTTTACTTTTATTCTTGCTGGAAATATACGGCTTTTTTCTGGCTACGCGACCATTAAAACCTTGTTCTCGCAACACTCGTCTGATCGTTTCAGGGCTAACTGTCAGTCCCAGTTCTTCCTGAATCTCAGCACAAATCACTGGAGCACTTATCCGTGGATTCCGTTTTACCTTCCGCATAATATTAGATTTCTCCCTATCGGTAAGTATTTTTGGTCGCCCTGGCTTAGCTCGAGATTCAATTCTGTCTTCATATGTATACCGGCGAATTATGTCACCAACTGTACTTTTACTAAGATTCACAATCTGTGCTATTTCCCGGTATGTTTTCTTCTTTTCATAGTGATAGATCACTAACTGTCTCTGTTCGAAGGTACTCTGGTTACCTCTGGGCCCCATACTATGCTCTTGCCTTCTTCTTGATACACAGACTTCACGTACTTCTTCTACAGTGTTGTTTTGTCTACTGACAGACCTCACCTGTTCGTTTGTATAGCATTTCATTGGCGCTGTCCGATTCTTTTTGTGTCGTGAACTCATGATGTAAATAAGGTTGAATGGAGAAGCTCTTAGTTTAGCCACATTTTCAACCTCTAAAATAGATATTCGTAGCAAATGATTTTTGTTTAACACAGAGAGTACTCTGAGTTTGACAGACATAATCAATTCTACTTTATACAGTACTCCATAGTAAAATGCAAAGTCTGTCCAATTATTTATGGGAGTCACTGTATATGGAACCCAATAAATTTGCTGTAGCGTACTTTACTGATAGTTTAATTGTTGTATATAATTGTTAAGTAATATACTTTCTCGTGCTTTGTTTTGAGACATTAACGTTTAAACTTTTTCATAATTTGAATTACATTTTTTTCATGGTAATATCTTGTTTGCTTCAAATCAAATGATGCACTAGTCAAATACTTTAGTGACCGAATATCTTAAATGCTGATGTGACATTTCCAATATAATCACACTAGTGTCATCTGAAAAGAGCACGGCTGTGGACTCTCTACTAAAATTAAATGGAAAGTAATTCACAAATATTGAAAATGGGAAAGGCCTGGACATAATAGCTTGGGGATATCTTTAGTAGCAATACCTGGTTCAGAATCATAACCATTTATGCTGTTTTTTTTTTTGTTTTTTTTTTTGTTTTTTTTTTTTGTTTTGGATTCTCTTTGATATGTACGAGGTGCATCCAGAAAGTTAGTCCCGATGACCGATAAAGAGAACAAAAACATAACTAAGTAAGAAATATTTATTGAAATAATTACAAAGACCTACCGGCTACTTTTCAACATAGTCACTACCATTGTTGAGGTATTTATCGCAACGGTGCACCACTAATTGTATGCCCAAGTCATAGCATTCTGCCCCCAATGTCCGCAGCCACGAAGTCACTTTATTCTGCACCTCAGCGTCACTGGGAAAACGTTTTCCTGCCAGAAAACGCTTCCTGAGACGGAAGAGATGAGTCACTTGGAGCGAGGTCGGGGCTGCAGGGTGGATGTTCGAAGACCTCCCATCCAAACTTGTTCAACACATTTCGTGTGGCGTCGGCTGTATGGGGTCTTGCATTGTCACGCACAAGCGCAATGCGTCTTCTCAACATTTCACGTCTCTTGTTCTGTGTTGCCCACCTGAGTTTACGCAACGTCTGGCAATATCAATCAGCATTTACGATCTCCCCTTGCGCTAAAAAGCCACATAAGAGAACACCACGTCTATCCCAGAAGACAGTGCACATGATTTTTGTTTTTTTGACAGAGATTGTCTGCTTGAATTTGGTCTTCACAGGTGAACCACTATGCCTCCAATGCATTGATTATTGTTTTGTCTCTGGTGTGGCATGCGCCACCAATGTTTTATCGCCAGTGACAATATTGTCGAGAAACTAGTCACCTTCCGCTGCGTATCGCTGTAGGAATGTTAATACTGCAGCCACACATTTGGTTTAGTGTTCATCTGTCAGTTGTCTAGGCACCCATCTTGACACACTGTGACAACCAAGCCACCGGGAGACAATTTCGTGCAAAAGCGAGCAAGATATCTGGAGAAACTGACAGAGTTCTGAAATTGTGAAGCGCCGGTTCTACACAATTGCTTATCACACACTTTCCAACACTTCTGGAGTCACCAGGGACAGTCGGCCATTACGGTCCTCCTCGTGAATATTGGTTCTTTCTTCCGTGAATTGCCTGCACCATCGTCTTACCATACTGTCACACATAATGCCCTGTCCATACACGTGACACAAGTGACGATGAATCTCTGCTGGAGATTACTTTTGAGCATGTAAAATTCGGATGACTGCACGAACCTCGCATTTGTCGGGAGACAATATCGGAGCAGCCATTTTCTCCTAGCACAGAACAGTAACTACTGATGTCACAAAACTGAAACTTTATTGCAATGTTGCCATATAATTCCTCTCTTCTCCTGCGCACGCGCATTCCTATCCGACTGATGGTGCCAACTCTGGATGCAATTGGGACTTTCTGGATACACGTCGTATTATGTGAACCAATTTATTGAGAGCTAATTGAAACTTTAATATTTTAACTCTTCTGCGACAGATTGCGATCTATGCTGTAAAATACTTTTGCTGGATCACAGTATATTCCTATTGGTAGTTCTTTTTTACACAAGGCTGCTACTGCTTCAGCAATTAGCATATATGCTGCATTTTCGGTTGACATTCTGTTTCTAAATCCAAACTGGGATAATGCAGGAATGTTGTTTAATCCATCTATAGTATAACACAAGTCCCATTACTTTAGGAAAAGGCTGTTAAGAATAAAATGAACGTATAATTGGAAGTTTGTTTTTAATTTTTTTCTGGAAATGATGCTGACAATTGAGGACGCTACATATCTGACTAAGAGGCTTACCCAACTCCAGTAGACAATATTTTAACCATTTGGTACCTATCTCATTCCTGGGTAAATAACGCTGAATCATATAAGAGGGACATTTTTAGTGCGCATAACATACAAACAAGCACATACAATGTGACAATAAGAAATATGAGATATCAAACATTCAAATTCACTTGCTCGTATTATGCCTTAGAAACCAACTTCTTTGTGTGGCAAATGAAGGCCTCAATATTTAGAATTCCCTCTCAGAAAGATGACATATACATCATACTATCTCCATGAGCATTTTTTGTGTTTCAGGGATGTCCCTCTGGGAGATATTGTAGTGGTGAGTTACTTGGGAACACATCTTGAAATTCTTAATATACTCATAAGATTGTCATATTACAAAATTCTGAAGAGCTCAACAGAATATTTGAGAGATATAGAATCAGAACTGAAAACTTCTATGCCACAGCTGGCATTTCAACCACAGACATTCCGCTTTACTCACGGCTGCCCTAACCACTGAGTTACTGTGACAACGTGCCAGTACAACACTGAGTTCTCCAACCGATTTGAAGAAGGTTTCTGAGTTCCTTGCCATACCCATATTAGATATGATAATGGTATTTGATGTTAATTGGTTACTTTTTTGATTTCATATTTTCACTTTCTCTACCACATATAGTAAGTAGAGGAAATATTGTACTCGACTCAACATTTTGATGTTAATACATGTTTTGAGCCCCTTGAGTAAAAAAAAACTATTTCAGAAAAAGGTACTATGTTTGTGAACAACACCTCAAAATCAAAAAGTTGCTTAGTAACCATAGTCGGCATTTAAGTTTATCATCCTTCAAGGATACGGCACCAAAATCTTAAAGACCATTCCTCCGCTCTAAACTATCTTCTACATGGAAATATTTTCAAAGAATTTAGATTTTCTGCAAAATGGCCCAAACAATTTTGATTAAAACGCCTCATGTTTAAGATATTTTTATGGAAAAGTTACTGTATATTTCAAATTTTCTGGCAATAGCCTATCTGTGTAGTAATGTTAACTTTTGATGACTTACATAACTGGTGAACCGTAAGAGACAGACCAATGTGGAAAAATGTAGATTTTTTTTTTTTAAACAATTTATGTCCAATTGGACTTTTTCTGGAGTGAACCATTTTGGAGATACTCATTGCTATCTGTTAGTTTTGCATTACTTGTACCTTTGTCAACTATAAGGTCGTTATTCATTTTTATCTCTTGGCCGCGCAAAGAAAATGGAATATCAAAGCCTTCATATAGTGACCAGCTGTAAAAAAATTGACTTTCGCTCAAAGCCTACTGCATAAATGTGTTCCCCTTGCACCTACCAGAAAAGTGCCAATCAGACAATTGTTGCAAATGCTTTTCCGAACGAACCTAGAGAAGATAGGGAATAAGGGTCGTGTTTTGTGATAAGGGTTTATAAGAATAGTTAGTACAAGGGTATCCATGTGACAGTTTCAAACATTTTTGTTAGTTTGCTAAGTTTATATCGTATGAGTCATTGCTTCAGTAGTTTGAGTTTAAACGTCTATCACATAGAAGGAATTGCCATTTCTACTTTTTCTTAACAAATTGCTACATAATATAACAATGTCCATAAAATACGGACTGTAGGGTCACGTTGAAGTTTGCGGTAAGTATGAGGCTGTAGAAGCTCCATGATCTTGTTCTGGTATTCAAGCTGGTTCAGGACAACAATGGCATTGCCCTTATGAGCAGAGTAGAGAATGATATCCGTGTTGGCATTTAGTTGTTTGAGAGCTGTTCTTTCTTGGCGTGTCAGGTTACTATTTGGACGTTTCGCACGTTGAACAATACTGGTGGATTCTCGGCGGATTTCTTCTGCAGCAAGTGTCGGAAGAGCGTGTATTCCAGATTCGAAGTTGGAGATGATCCCTTCCGTCGGCAAGCTAGGTGGGATAACCGCATAATTGCCTCCTTTAGCAAGAAGTGAAGTTTCTGCAAGTGAGAGTTCATAATCCGATAAGTTTACAAGAGTACTAGTATCGACCGATGTGGTAGCCTCCATGGTGGTCGAAAGGCGGACAAACTTCTTCTTATATCTTGTTGTGGTACTGTCTGTGTTGTGGAGCATGGAAATATAAGTAATCCTATCTGCACTATCCCAATCTTGTCTGTGAAGAAAGTTGCTTAACCGGAGATATAAGGAGAGAAGCTGAGTGTTGTTAGCAGCTAATTCACTGCGAGTTTGATGTATGCGTTCCCGTAGCAAGGCACGTTCTTCGACCAGATTGACGGGGTTGCCATGGGCAGCCCACTCAGCCCAGTGCTTGTTAATTTCTTTATGGAGTCCTTCGAGTCTCAGGCCCTAAGTTCTGCAACTCACAAACCGTGTGTATGGTATCACAATGTGGATGGCACTTTCGTCGTTTAGAGTCATGGGGAATCAGCCCTTGATGGTTCCCTACAGTATCTCAACAGCATCAATCCACGTATTCAATTCACTATTGAGAAAGAAAAAGGTGGACAACTGGCTTTCTTAGATTTTCTGGTCAGCAAGAGAGCAGACGGGACTCTTCGACATACAGTCTACCGCAAACAAACCCACACCGACCGATATCTGAACAAAAATTCCAATCACCATCCTAAGTAGAAACGCGCCATCTTAAAGACCCTCACTGACCGCGCTGCCCGCATCTGTGAGCCTAACTCGTTACAACAGGAACTCGGACATCTGGAACATACTTTATATGCAAATGGTTACACGGCACAAGAAGTTCGCAGAGTAATACGTCCACCTAGACCTCACCCTGCCAACCTCGAACGGGATCCACCCTACAGCAAAGGGACTGCTAGTCTGCCTGTGACGGATAGAATAGGACATCTACTTAAGCGCCACAACATCAGATCTATCTTCAAACCTACCAGACAGATTAATGCCTTGCTTCGGTCGGCCAAAGATCCCAGGGACCCGCTTGCTTCAGCCGGTGTTTACCAGATTCTGTGTTCCTGCGGTGCAGTGTACATAGGTACCACCCAATGCAGCAGCAACACCCGACTTACAAAACACAAGAGGTGTTGCCGGCTGGGACATGTAGACAAGTTAGCGGTCGCAGAATATGCTATATGAGCCGACGGCGAACACATAATTCGGTATAAGGAGACTACTGTTCTTTAATTTATGTCATACTACCACGCCAGACTACAACCTGAAGCCATAGAAATTTACAAACGCCCCAAAAATTTTAACAGGAAGGAAGAAACTCTAAAATTGAACAAAACCTGGCATCCGATATTCGAACATAAAAAAGCACTAATGCGGGGAAAAACACGTAAACCAATCAGCAATCAGAACGGAGAAGCTCCGCCCATCTAACACACACCTCCCGCCAATCCTCTGTGAGCGGCCCACATATAAATACGGCACCTTCAGTCATAAATGTACACGATTAATGACGAAGCCTCCGGCTTAATCACACCCTAGTAACTAAGATTAAATGACACAGTAGAAGCTATCTCTACAAGTTGTAAATCTTATAAATAACACCATAACTGCACCTAGTTATATAAGCATTTCTTAAAATACTACTAGCATAGATTATAGGACGCAATATAAATTAAAAAAAAAAAAAAAAAAAAAAAAAATAATAATAATAACAACAACAACAACAACAACAACAACAACAACAACAACAACAATAATAATAATAATAATAATAATAATAATAATAATAATAATAATAATAATAATAATAATAATAATAATAATAATAATAATAATAATAATAATAATAATAATAATAATAATAATAATAATAATAATAATAATAATAATAATAATAATAATAATAATAATAAAAAAAATACGCTAAGGACAAGAAACGAAACCTTCGGGTGGAGTTTTAAAACAAAACATGCTCATTCACTCATCCATCACATCCATCTACACCTAACGATGCCAAATGGCTGAAACACAAAAAGAACACCATCAACTATCATACACATCACCATTAGTTACTACCAGGGGGCACTCAGGGCTTATGTCATGTTTGCCCTCCGGCACATCCGTAATACTCGCTGTTACTGCCACTGGCAGGCAGCTTCCATCTCTCACCACAGAATGCGCAGGTGCTTTATGCGGTACTGCAGCATAGAGGCCTTGACCTCAAGACTTCCGGTGGGGTTTTTTAGTGAGTAGGCTGCCCGGGTTCGAAGCCAGGGTAGGAGTCTTACACTCGCATGCATGCATGCGGTTAGGGCGTAAGTAGCCTTTTTCCCCACCACAAAAAAAATGATTCTGTGGTTCATGTCAGTCATTTTAAAGTTCAGGTCAGGAAGAGAGGAGAGAGCTACGCACGCGAGTCCAGTAGTGTGGTGATTTGCCGCAACCGGTCAGTGCGCCAGTGCAAGCCCAGTAATCAGCCCGTCGACTGCCGGGAGGCCAGTGGCCACCAGCGGCGGCCAGAAAAGTGAAACTCTCCGAGTACACCCGGATGGGAGTAGTGTTCATAAACCACAGATAAAAGTGAAACTCTCCGAGTACACCCGGATGGGAGTAGTGTTCATAAACCACAGATAGTCTGAGTACACCCAGACAGGATTTGCTTTTCTTCAATCTCCTAAGCGAAGTGCGTAATGCGTAGTGAAGTGATCACAAGTGTTCCCTATATATAGTTCCCTCCCCCCTGTGTAAATAGATTAGTGTGTGTAATTTATAGTGTTCGTGCTTAGCCCAAAAAGGCAGTGTAATATCTTTACGTGTTAGCGTGGGCCACGCGAGTTTGCGCTAGTCTTTTGGCGCGCATCGCGTAGCGTGCCCACGCCAAGTGGAGGCTCCCAGAAGCCCTTGCGACTGGGAGCAGAGACAAGAGGGGGAGATGGCAACAGCCACAGACACACCAGCCATGCTGGCCGCCGCTCTGCCGGTTGTACTTATAGCTTCAGCCGGCCCAGCCGTAACAACCAGCGATCCGCCTACGTACCCCGTATTGGTCGCAGTACCGACAGTCCAGCCACAAACATCTGACGAGACCCTGGAGGAGGAAGGGCGACAGGCCAAGGCACACAGTAAGCTCCAGAGAGAAGTTGCAGATCTCAGCAATGACATCTTATTTTACCAAAATCTACTCAGCGAAATGGACGGGGAGTCCAGCGATTTCTCAAAAGTCGCCCAGGCCCTCGAACTGTGTTACAAGGGGCATGCCCAAAAGAAGAGGCTCCTTGTAAAGCTAGGGAAAGGGTGGAAAACCATCCCTATCTCAAAAAAAAGAGACAACTGAACCGCAGCAGCGACAGTGAGTCAGACAACGAGAACCATCACCAGAAGCCCGGCAAACGCAGTAACCAACAAAAAACGCCGCCACACATCAAAGTACAAAACCAGTTCCAACCCCTAGCAGCACAGGACGCAGAGTCCAACGACGAGACGGAAGACCTACCTCCTGTTACATCCCAACCAAAAAACCCACCCCAACCTGGACCACAACGACCAGCTAAACCACAACCATCACCAAAACCAGTGCGCAAGCAAAAACTGACACAACCCTCCACTTCCACCGCCACTCCCACTCCCAAACAGAACACCACCCAAAACACAGAACTACAAAAACCTTCACGAATAATAATTCCAGACAAAACTCACACAGTTAAGGTCCTCCGGCTCCTCCGGGACTACCTGCCAGCTGGAGCTTACAAGCTGCAAACCACGAGGGATTGCCTCAAGCTCTTCCTCCAATACAAGAAGGACACCCACTAGACCATGCAGCTCCTGAAGGACGCCGGAGTGGAAAACTTTAGTTTCACACCCCGGAACGACCAGCCTCTGCGATGTGTAGTCAAACGTCTCCCAGTGGACATGGAGATTGACTACATCAAGGAGGACCTGGAAGAGAAGGGCTACACCGGTGTCCAAGTGCGTCAACTGATTTCCCGCGGCAGGCCTCTGCCTATGTTCCAGGTAAGTCTCGACAGGACCACCTCAAACCAGAAAATCCTCCCAGAACGAGAGGTGTGCCATATTATGGTCACCGTGGAGGTCTTGAAAACCAACGCCAATATAACCCAGTGTTATAATTGCCAACAGCTGGGACACACTTATAGAATGTGTCAAATGACCTCCCGGTGTGTCCTTTGCGGTGGCCTCCACCGCCTTGCCAACTGCCCCCAAAAGGCAAAGCAGGACGCATAACCCCACTGCGCAAACTGTGGGGAAGCGCATCCTGCCAGTTATAGGGGGTGCGAAACGTTCATAAACGAACGCCACCGTCGTCAACTGGCAACCATAGCCAGCACCACTCCAAGTGCTCAACCAGGGCCCAAACCCACTCTTCACCCGGCCCTGGTTCAACCAGGCGTCTGCTATGCCGGAGCCACTGGAGGGAAAAAGGCGCCCGCGCCACCACCAAATGGTCCCCCTCCACTACCCCAAATTCCACAGACACCCACCGGAGATCTGAGTGGTGTGAGAGAAGTCCTACACCTGCTCAAGGACCTCAACCTCACAGCCCTCTTAGCAAAATTGCAGCCCTTCCTGATTAAATTCAGAAGCTGCAGGAGCACTATGGAGAAATTAGAAGCCATAATATGCCTCCTCTCAACCCTCCTAGAGTAAATGGCCTATATAAGGGGAGGTACAACTTTAACTCGCGCGCTCCTGTGGAATGCAGATGGCATCCACAGGAAACAACACGAACTTGAAAACTACCTACGGCGTAACAAAATTGACGTCGCATTCATATGCGAAACAAAATTAAAGCACGAGAACACCTTTAAGCTCCAGGGGTATCAAATCTTTCGAAACGACAGAATTGGCAGACAAGGGGGAGGGACTGCTATTTTGCTTAGAAATACCATTGCTCATGCTTCTGTTACGCTACCTACAATGGCGGCGTTAGAGTGCACGGCTCTTAAAGCACGTGCCAATAGTCAAACGGTGATGCTGGTAGCATTATATCGGCCCCCCTACTCCCCAGATTTCATACGTGACCTCGAACAAATCCTCGCTTTAGAGGAGCATGTTATAATTGCAGGAGATTTCAACGCTCGGCACCCCTGGTGGTTTTCACGCCGAGCAAACCCGGCCGGAAATCTCCTGGTTGAACTTATAACTGATAATGACGACATTGAGGTACATCTTCCCCCATAACCCACGTTTCGGCACCGATCAGGGCACTTTGACCCCGAGATTTTGGACATCGTACTTACAAAAAATGCGACACTGTTATGTAACTTTACTGTGTATCACAGCTTGGACTCCGACCATCTTCCTGTGCATTTCGACATACAGGGTGGCATTTCGGCCAGTGCCTCTGACCCTCGAAAGAGGGCGGAGACTGACTGGAATATGTTCACCTTCGAAATGCACAGGATGGCGCAACCCAGGCTGTCATACTATAGCGAGGCAGACATAGATGTCGCCATTGAAAACTTTACTGCCTCGCTACACACAGCCAGAAGAAGTGCTACCACATACACCACAAGACCACCCGGTTTTTGCACGTACCCCGAGGTAGAGCAACTCATTGCGCGGAGACGACGCTTGACAAAACTGTGGCGGTACACCCGTCAGCCTGAATATAAAGTGCTAGCAAAATGGTTACGCAACATCATTCGACATCAAATTGAAATCAACAAAACTGAACAGTGGGAAAACAAAATGCTGAGTACCACCCATTCGGACTCTTCCTTGTGGAAATTACTCAAGGCTTTCAAAGTTTCCACGAGCGTCAACTCCGCAACTGAGGCGCTGCACACTCAAAGCGGCTTGCACTTCTCCACAGAGGAGAAAGCCGAGGCCCTCGAAGACAGATTCAGCGAAAATCCAGTGACCAACCGTGAAATAGAACGGGAGGTCCAGGCATGGGTACAAACCTGATGGGCGCAGAAGCAAGAGCAACAACTACCCATCATAACACCGCAGGAAGTTTTCAAGCTCATTAGGAAATTGCCTAATGGGAAAGCTGCCGGCCCAGACAAAGTGACCAATGAGGAATTTAAACATCTCCCGAGAAAAGCCCTGGTGCAACTAACAAAGATATTTAACGCCTCTTTGCAGTAAGGCTATTTCCCCTCTACTTGGAAACGAGCCAAGGTCACCATGCTCCCAAAGCAAGGGAAAAGCACCAGACAACCGCAAAACTACCGCCCCATTAGTCTTCTGTCTACAATTGGTAAATTGCTCGAAAAATGTATCCTTTCTCGACTACAAAAACAAGTCTCGGCAACACATGAACTCTCAAAATCGCCGTTTGGCTTCAGAAAAGGACATTCCACTGAATTACAGCTCCTCAGGCTAATTGATGACGTAACAGAGCAATTTAACAATGGGGCTTTAACGTTGGCGCTATTTCTGGACGTAGAAGCCGCATTCGACCGGTGCTGGCACAATGGCCTTATTTACAAACTGCACCACAATTTCCCGGCTCTTCAAAATTATCTATACCTGCTGCACAATTTTCTAGAAAAACGGAAGTTTTACGTCCAAGTGGGCCGCTCCTCCTCACGGGAGCGAGTGATGCGGGCTGCCGTCCCACAAGGGGCAATAATGTCCCCGTTTCTGTATATATTATTTACTAATGACTACCCAGTGGATGTCAGATGCAAGGTCGCCATGTATGCTGACGACACTGCAATATACAACCACCATGGAAACCCACGTTTCGGCCTTGCAGAAATGCAACGTTATGTTAACAACTTCCTCTCATGGCAACATGACTGGAAAATAAAAATTAACCCCGACAAATGCCAGCTAATTCATTTCTCTAAGCGGCGTCACACTTTGGCAAAGGACCTAACGGTCGGTGGTGAAATATTGCACTGCCGTCAGCAAGTTAAATACTTAGGTGTCACCTTGGACCGCACAATGTGTTGGTCCACCCACATAAAAAATAGCGCCAATAAAGGCAGACAGCGGCTAAAGTTGTGCGCCCCCATCTTCCGCAGTAAACAGTTGCGACTGAAGTCAAAACTGATATTATATAGGTCATTTATTCTCTCGGTGGTCCTGTATGCATGCGTGGCCTGGGCTAATGCCTCCAAAACCGCCCTGAAACAATTCCAAACTCCCCAAAACCTCTCCCTCAGAAAAATCCTCTCTGCTCCACTCCTCACCAGTACCCAAACACTACACCTTGAAACCCGGATCCCGTTCATCCCGGAGGCAATTGAAAAACGAGCAACGGCTGCATGGACGCGCATTAGAAACCACGAAAACGACGTGATCGCCAACATCGGCAAAGGCGAGCCGAAGCACCGCAAGCATAATAGGATCAAAATGTTCTAGAAGCGGCTCGGCTCGCCGACTACTGCGCGTCCACGCAACCTCGTTGCTAGGCCACATACATGTTCCGGCAGAGGCCCTCGCCTCGAATATTCAGGAGCTGCCACCGTGGGACAGTGTATATACGAAGTGTAAATCGAGCAGTGCGCTGGGACGCATTTCTCTGGTGTGCCCAGTGAAGAAGTGTGTGTATGTGTGTGTGTGAGAATGTGTGTGGGTGAATGCGTGCGTGAATGTGTATGTAAATAATTTTGTAAATATGTACATATGTATATAGAACACAAAGAACAACCAGAACTTTAAAAAAGACAAAAGAAAACTGTTCTCGGTGACCTACAGATGGTCACCGTATGGGTTTTTTGTTAACACCGAAAAAAGTGCATAGATAAACAAAGCTAGATATAAATAAAAATGTTAAATATAGCCTGTAAGGCGGGCCCATTGTACCGGCACCAGGCCAACACTTTTTTTTTTCAAATAAATAACTTGTAACTTGTAAATGATTCTGTTGTAACTGAACTTTCACCGAGAAGACTCAGACTACGCCACCTATGATGTCCACCTCAAGTGGGGAGAAACGTCTAGACCTAAAAACTCCAGCACACCACGGTTTTTAAGCCTGGAAGAAATTTCTAGCCTTAATGACACCATAGTCGTCTCTAGTGATACTGCTAACGCTGTGACGTACGCTATTGTTGGTGCTTCCAGCTCGTCTCATTTCCCCCCGGAATTCAAGAGCCAGGTTGAGTATCATGAAGTCTCCTTTCAGTCTTCTACCAGCAATGGTTATTCCGTCTTTACCACCACGCAGGAACTGGAGAAGGACCTGGACTCTTCCAGGCCCTCTGCCCTCTGCACCTTGACCGGGTAGTGTTCACATTTTAATACCACAGCACCCGTCTTCGGCTGATGAACTTTCTCTTACAGGGTATAACCATATCTGGCGTACCTTAATTTTCATCCGCTTGCCCCGTCCCAATTTTAAAATAACGTAAGGTTGGTCATCTCCCTTCCAGTAATCGCTCGATCTCTCACATCAGTTGCCTCTGCAATGTTAGGGCGAATGATCAACGGGTGATTGATATGGTGAATACGCTGTCCAATGTTCAGTGTGGCTTTCGTCGGTCGACCACTTAGTTTGCACTACCCCCCCCCCCCAAAAAAAAAACCTTTTTATACCTCCGCGATAGAAGTCGGTGATTCTTAAGGAAAAATGTGTTCATTTTGAAAATTACTACAGTAATTTACCTCGGCAGCTTAAAAAATGCATGAAGATATTTGGATTCTCACCTACGAGTTTTCAGATCAGATGTCATATATATAATTGTGATATAATGATATATGGTATAGTACTATATAACATGGTGAATTAAGATTAATTCAAAGTATTATTTTACATTTAAGTAATAATATTTGGTGTATATATTTAAGGGACATATCTGTAACTCTGCTTAAATGTGTGTGGTAGTATGCGATTGCCTCTTGTACCACAAGAAACTAACAATAAGCCCCCTTCATTACTGGGTCCTTACGACCTTGTAACTTCTTCTCCATGACTGAAATGTCCTGATTAAACCGCTTCCCTGGTTCATCTCTAACATTACCCACCTTTTCCGGAAACCGGTCTAGGTGTGAATGGAGGAAATGGACTTGCAGACGTAGCACAACTCATGTCTTTGTAGTATTTCTACAAATTTGACACCAAACTTTTATAGTTCTTTTTTTCTTTCCTTTGTTTCCAAAAAAAAAAAAAAAAACCATGCGCAGCTCTTGTAAATGATTGCCAAGCTGCTAATTCCACCATTTCAAACGTTTTCTGAAACATTTCGTTCTCCATGAGTTTTTCGACTTGAGGTCCAACAAAAGTTCCTTCTTTCAATTTTGCGCAAGTTAACTGTGGAAACTTGCCTTGCACACATGCGAATCCACTACCGTCCTTGTTCTTCATCAGCACAAGCTTTATATGGAAGGGAGGGAAAAGAATCTTATCGGGTTGAACCAATGGTATTTCTTTTACATTACTCTCCCCTGGGACATATTCCTGCTGCTTGCCCAACCGTTGTACCACATTATGTTTTTGCGTATCACGACTGTCCCAGAGACACAAAACCACTATATTTTGTGAAGCCCCTTGTAATCCAAGCAGCATACCAATTATTTAAGGTCTTCATATATCTTCTAACAATGGACCTCATATTTTAAAACCTGTACAATCTTAGTCATATTTCCATAACTTTCTTTACGACGTACTGAATGGAAAATTGGAACAGATGGAAGTTTGTTACCGTTATGGAGCAACACAGCCTTTATGCTTAATGTTTGATGAATCTATAAACAATTGCCACTCATCTGGATTATGCTCAATTCCTAACTCATTCATTAAACCATTGATGTCTATACGGAAACACATTCTCTTCCATAGAAAAATATGTTGCAAATTTCTCATGACAAAGGCTAAGTTAAACTGTCCAGCATGTTTTAACTTCACGTTATGTGAGTGCCTGCGTAAGTAACCGCGTAAGACAAGGGTGGCAACCTATGACATGCAAGTTACCGGCTGGTACGCGAATTCGTTTCCGGTGATGTATATCTAAGATTTGTGACGCGATATACCATTCAAAGCTTTATTTTCAGAATATACGTGTGAAAATGGACTGAAAACACGAATTGTCTTCGTGAAGGTAAGTTTCATGTTGGGTAGTGTTATCCACACGTCATGGGCGTTTCCCTAAGGAAAAGACAACGTTATTGTCTTTCACCTAGAGAAGGCGTATGGTACTTGCTGGGCGTACGGTAAACTTTGCATCCTCTATAAATGGAGCTTTCGTGTCAACTATCCATTTTTACTCTCTCCAGTATGTACAGAAAGTAGGTCAAGTATTGTATTCGATCCACAATTTCGATGTCAAGATTTCACTGGACACTGTTTTGAGGCCCTCTGAATCAAAAAGGTCAATTTTAGAAAGAAAAAAAAAAACGCCCGCGCGCATGTGTGTGCCTGTGAATAGCGTAACACAAAAACGAAAAATCGGCTAAGCACCAAAGATGGAATTTAAATTTAATGTCTTTAAAGAACACTCCACCCTAAACCACGCTTTGCCCTGAAATTTTTTGAATCCGCGACCTTGGGATCAGTAGGCCAGCACAATTTTGAGACACTAACAAAATAAAGGAAATACTAATGCAAATTAATGCTGTCTATACCAGAACAAATAAGACTGCTGTCTTATTTTATAAATGAAATTGCCAACGTTGTAGGGCAATTTCATCCATGAAGATGGACAAGAGTTTGTAAGAATGGTTAGTACAAGAGTAGAGAAAGTAATGTCAGTGCAACCATTAATGTATTTAGTGAAATAAGACATAAGCTATTATAAAATTTGAACCAGTGTTGAAACACTTACTGCGGTCTGAATCCCTTCATCAGAACCAGAAGTTCGAAATCTTTGGATAATTATTTTGAAGATAAGCTAAATGTTTAGATGCCCTCAAGCTTACATTTCAATTTGGTTCTAATAATGTCCAAACATCCATTAAATACAATGGTGTGAAATAGATACTTTGATCTATTGACTGCTTGTCCTGATACAATTTATAAAACTGATATTTTCAATTTACAAACTCATTTCCTTTCAAACTGTGGTCAAATGCCCCATTTCCTTGCCAAAGTTGGTTAGTTCTTAAAAATTATTTTGACAACCAGATAAATTATCAGCTGCTTTCTGAATAAGAGAACATGCTTCACCAAGCTCTACATTTTCCAAATTCATAATTGCAGATGCTAAATTAGTACATTCTAGAATATTTTATTGTAACACAATCTGAATTCAAATTATTGTAATATGTTTTTTGAACCAACTGCTAGCTTTCTTTCTTCCCTTCTTCTAAAATATCAATATTATTTCTACAGGAACTTAAGTACAAGAAGAAACTACAAATTCTCAACTTTTAACCATGACTGAAAACAGGATAGGTTTTCACTGTCATAAAATGACCTAACTTCTTGAATTCCACATACAGCATTGTTAAGTACTGTGCTTAAATTAAGCACTGCACAATGCATATATTTTGCAATTCTTTGTCTTTGTTGAGCGCTGGTTCTAATACATAATACCTTATGTAATTATGAACTTTGTCACCGAAAGCTGTTTAAAAATTCTGGAATTTTACAGCCGAGAGCATCCTACTCACAAATATACTACTGTGGCTGTTTGTCCGGTGAATTTACCCTTTGCGAGTGAAAACCAATATATGGGTGACCTGTCTGGAGCCTCACGAGCAAAACCCATATATGGCTTTGGAGTCAGAGCTATTGTGATCAGCTTCTTTCATTCAAAGAATTCATATATGCTGCCTACACATGGCAGGCAATATGGTTTCAGATGTTGGTGATCGTTAAATCTCCGATTTTCCATAGTCAGCAATTCCTGTCATAGTTCTCAGTAGAGTAGGAATAACCAGTGTGGTGATTACAACTAGTAAGGCAGAGTTTGTTTCGTTTCTCGACATAACGGCAGGAAAGAAAGGGTTCATGGGGGAAGAAATTGCAGCTTTGTTGAACTTAAGTGATAGTGAGTTATCAGATCTTGTGCTCAGTGACGATGGAGTTTTATATGCGAAAATGCATACGTAAGTGCAAGTGAGAGCGAGAGTGGCATATGTGACGCTGCAGACCACAGTACATCTAGCTGGGCAGATGTGAGTTAGTTGACTCTGGTCTTACATCTACTATCCCAGTGCACAATATTCAGCAGGGAGCAATCCTTCCTTCTGATTCTGTAGAGAATATGCTTCCAGTAGAATTTTACGGCCTATTTTTGGATGATATCCGAATCACTGAGGAGACTCGCATTCAAGGAAACACAAACAGGTGACACTACTAAAGAAAAAAGCCAGGATTGCATTCGGCAATCCCCCAATTGGAGATATAAAAGCACTTGTGTGGTTATAAACATGGGCTTCACCCTACTTCTGGTGTCACGACTATTTTTCTACAAGTTGGGTGCACAAGTTTCCTTTTCTTTTTACTGATGTATTTGCGCGTGATGAATTTCTACTTTTGTTTTGGAATCCTCATTTTGCTATTCATGTTTCTCTGTGTAAATGGTATTAAGATAAACAAATCAGCTTGAAAATCATATACACATTTTAGACACCTTGCCTCAGCTAGCTGTAATCTCACATTTTAATTAATACTGTCACCGCGCCCGCCGCATCTAATTGCCGACAACAGCAGTGTCACCCATCGCATTATTGTCGGCACTACGGCAAAGGAGCCGAAGGAAAGAGACAGAGAATGGCCGCATTGTTGGGGCGCTTGCCGAAAGAGAGAAAAGGATAGAGGCTTCTGGAGTCTTCTACTTTGTATCTCGCCGCAATAACTGAACGTTCCTGAAGCTTCCAGAATAGTGCCTGGGAGATATAAATAGCGGTAAAGTGTGAGAAGGGACAGTTAGTTCCTTGTGTTACGAGTTCGGAGCCGTGCTGTTGGAGAATCGAAAAAGACTTTCTTGTTGTTGCAACGAGTGTACAAAGTTACTGTTTACGGAAATAAAAGTGTTTCTTTATCTCGACTACATCTGTCTACTTTACTTCACACAACCAAAAAAAAGTCACACTAGTGTCAGAAGTGGGATCCGGCGAATTGCTTCTAGTTTCGTTACATCGTCGTTAGAAGTTGCAACGTTAGAACCAAGATGGAGGGAGATTCGGAAACCAAGATGATGGCAATGATGAAAGAATTATTCGCCGAAATGAAGACGAGAAACGACAACCTCGTTGCCGAGCTGAAAGAAGAAATGAAGACGGCAAACGACAACCTCGCTGCCAAAATGGAAACGAGAAACGACAACCTCGTTGCTGAACTGAAAGACATGAAGACGACAAACGACAACCTCGCTGCCGAGCTGAAAGAGATGAAGACGGAGCTATCGGCGAAAATTGACGAGCAACTGGCTGGAGTGAGGAAGGATGTGAAAGAGCTCGGTGGAAAGATGGAGGACCTCGGCCAACGCGTTGACGCCCTGGAGAATGTCGGGGAACGGCTTAGCGTTCTCGAAGACAGGGTCGACGGTAGCGCCAAGGAGCTAAATGCAATGGTGGAAGGGATGCTTAGTGAAAAGCTCAAGAACTACAAGGCCGAGGCTCCAGCACGCGACACAACATCGACGCGCGTCAAACCACCGAAGTACAATGGCACGTCAACGTTTGAGGTCTTCCGCCGTCAATTCGACACAGTGGCCAAGCACAACAAATGGTCGCCAGAAGAAGAGGCCGCGCAGCTGATAGCCAGCCTCCAGGGACCAGCCGCAGAGGTGCTGAACGCAGTCCAGACAGCGGCGGCGCCCAAGGACATCTGGGAGGCCCTGGAGAACCGATTCGGAAACCACCGCTTAGCCGCAGCCTACCGCAGCCAACTGAAATCTAGGATGCAACTGCCAGTGGAGACGCTGCAGGAGTTCGCCCTGGCAATCGAACAGCTGGCCAGCAAGGCCTTGGTCGACCTTCCCTCCGAATTCGTATCCCGAGAAGCCGCCTATACCTTCGTCGACGGGGTACGCGATGCCGAGATACGTCAACGCCTGATGCTCGGCGACTACAAGACCATCCACGAGGCACTTACGGCCGCATTAAGGATGGAAGCGGCCAAAGTGACGGCTACCCCGACCTCGAGGACAAGGAGTGTCCGCTACGATGAAGACCGCAGACCAGTCCAGGGACGCCGACGAAGACCAGGTGGCGTGTGTTGGGGGTGTGGCCAGCCGGGACACCTGATGAGAGACTGCCGGCACCAAGAAGAGCAGCCGGAAAACGAGTAATGACTGGCGTGGCGAGGGGCACGTCGGCGCCGTCACCATCATCCCCTCGAGTGACACTGCGCGCCGTCAGCCGACGGATGGATGACAGCCTCATCGCGGACGGTTGGGTGAGAGGGAAGCCGTGCCGCGTGCTTGTTGACACTGGAGCAGCCGTGACTGTCGTCAGACCTGACGTAGCCAGGGGCTTGCCGTCGAGAAAACCGAGCCGACCGTACCAACTAGTGATGGCATCGGGTGACACCTTGCCTGTGGAGAGGGAGGCCCTGCTGCAGTTGACCTTGGGGCGAAGTGTCTTGCGTTTGTGGGTGTTCGTCGCGGAGGTGGCTGAGGAGGTGATACTGGGACTGGATGCCCTCAGGAGCCACGAGGCGACGGTCGACATCGGCAAGAAGGTTCTGCCGCTTAAGGGAGAGGAAGTAATGCTCCGGCACCCGGAAGAACGCCTTGAAATCTGCAGGGTCATTCTCAGGGAAGACGTAGTTGTCCCCGCGAGAAGCGAGATGGCAGTGACGGCGCGACTGGAAGGCCAGCGCAAGAAGAACATGCTGCTGGACCGGAAGACGCATGTGCACGGGCTCTGTGTAGCCGGGACATTGTTGCCGTGCCGAGAGGAGGTGCCGGTGAGACTGCTCAACCCAACAGACACCGATCACGACGTCCAGGCCGGGGCGGAGTTGGGGACGTGCGAGCCCGTGGTCAGCGTAACTCCAATAGACAAGACCCAGGAGCCGGTGCCGACGCAACACTTGGGGCCCCGGCTGGAAGAATTACTGGAGAGGGCGGCCGACCACCTGACCGCTGAACAGAGAGAGAAGGTCCAACAACTGCTGAGACGATATCAGCGCGTCTTCAGCCAAGGCAGCAGCGATTACGGCCACAATGACCGAGTGCTTCACCACATCGACACCGGAGACGCCCGGCCTATTCGGCAACCACCTAGACGCGTTCCGTTGGCTAAACAAGCGGCGGTACGAGACATGCTGGAGGACATGAGAACCAAGGGAGTGATCAAAGAGTCTGACAGTCCTTGGTGTTCCCCTGTAGTTCTGGTGAAGAAGAAGAATGGCGAGCTACGCTTCTGCGTAGATTACAGGAAGCTGAACGCTGTCACCAGGAAGGACTGCTTCCCCTTACCCCGGATTGACGACACCCTGGACACGCTTGCTGGTGCGCAGTGGTTCTCAACCCTGGACCTGAAATCGGGTTACTGGCAGGTGGCTCTAGACCCAAGAGACAAGGAGAAGACTGCATTCTCCACAGGCCAAGGGCTTTGGCAGTTCACAGTTATGCCCTTTGGTCTCTGCAACGTACCAGCTACCTTCCAACGCCGCATGGAGTCAGTAATGAGAGGATTGACTTATGACGCCTGCCTGTTATACCTGGACGACATCATCATCGTCAGCAAGACATTCGAAGACCATCTTGACAAACTGAGCAAGGTGCTGCAGAGACTGCAGGCGACCGGCTTGAAGCTGAACGCCAAGAAGTGCCAGCTCTTCCGCAGGGAAGTCAACTACTTGGGCCACATAGTCTCACCAACCGGAGTGGCCACGGATCCGGAGAAGACACAGGCCGTGAGAGATTGGCCTCGCCCAAAGGATAGGCGAGAACTGCGCAGTTTCCTTGGGTTGTGCAGTTATTACCGCCGCTTCATAAAGGGTTTCTCCAGCATCGCCAAACCCCTCACTCGCTTGACGGAAGAACATCGACCTTATGTGTGGACGGAGGACGCCGAAGGTGCTTTCCGACAGCTCAAGAGAACGCTCTGCAGTGCTCCTATTTTGGGATTCCCACAACCAGGCGACCTTCATTGTGGACACCGACGCCAGCGACCATTGCAATGGAGGCGTCCTATCCCAAGTCCAGAACGGCCACGAGCGGGTGATAGCCTACTACAGCAAGACGTTGTCCAAGGTAGAGAAGAACTACTGTGTCACCCGACGAGAGCTACTGGCGGTAGTGAAGACCTTGGAACACTTCCACAAGTACCTGTACGGTCAGCCATTCCACCTGAGGACAGACCACTCCGCCCTAACCCTTTCGCTACCAGTGTTGCTTCAGAGCTACGTCTGTTTCTTGAATTAATTTAAAATACAGTATTTGAATTTCCCGCTAAATATCAATAAGCCAGGGAACCTACATGCTAATACTTCAATTTCCACCCAGTAGATGGCAGATATAATCACAAGTGTGCTGACACCTGGTATGAGAATCATCTGATGCGCATCACCTGAGTCATCGTCTATGCAGCAGGTGAAATATTTCACTATAAAATGCCAGATAATGCTCATTTACCATTTCAAATATACAAATATATTTAATTTTTCATTAAACTAACAACTTTTACATAGTTGTGGTTTCCAATTTAAATTTAAATTACAAAAACAAGCAATTAAAGTACACGTTGCTCCAGAGCAACATTGGGGTTTAGAGGTTGTGTTAAACCATAACCTCACTTTTGAATGGCTGTATTTATATTCTGTTTTCTTTTTAGGTAAACCGGAAAAGAAGAGTATTTTGAAGCAGGATGAAGTAGAGGAATACCCCATGAAAGTTCTTGAAGGGAATGCTTCTGATATAAGTGATTTAGAGGATAGAGAATTTGATTTTGATGATGAAGATGAAACGGTTACTCTGAACCAATTCCCTGAAGAAAATTTGGAGAATACCAATGAATCTGGAGATGAAAATGAGCTTGTAGAGGTAAAACCTGTATTAAATATAAATAATTTGGAACACTGCTGAACAGTATATTCCCTTTCAAATGTTTCATAGAGGAAAATGTGGAAAATAATGTTTATTTCTCTTATACTTTTCAGGATATAGATCCATTTGAAACTGAGGGTTCTATTAATGAACTTAGAGAGCTATCTACGGCAGCATCATGCCCTAGAAAAAGGAAAAGAACATTTACTTTCCGTAAAGTTGATTTTACAGCAGAGGATACAACATGGAAGTTCACAATCCCACTCCCTCCACAGGATGAGATGACACCATACAATTATTTTTGTTTGTATTGGTCAAAAGATGTATTTGAACTACTTTACGAGCAATCCAGTATGTATGCTCATCAAACAGATGGTACAATGCTGAACTCCTCTGTAGAAGACATCAGCAACAGAAGAACTTGAAATCTGAGTTCTCCCTAGCTAGGTTTCAGGCATATATTGTCAGAGCACTAATGAAAACTGGCGAGTCAAAAGGGCAACGAAAAGGCTCGGGAAACCACACCAAAAGCAACAAAAAAGAAAGTTTGCAGTTAGACCAATTGATGATGTTCTTTATGATGGATACCAACACTGGCCAGAATATGCAGCAAAAGGGAGATGTAAATACTGCATCAATGGATTCACACGAATGACATACAGAAAGTGCGAAGTAAATTTGTTTGACACCAACAAAAAACTGTTTTTATTTATTTCATTCTAAATAACCATTTATTGTTTTAAGTACTAGCAATGTTATCTACATGCTATTAAGAGTGGCAGTATTAAGTGCAATGTAGTTTTCATTTGTACACTGGCAATGTTCAAGTAAGGAATATATAAAACTTTGAAAAATAAATAAATAAATGTACTTCAGCATCATCAGTGATTATACAGTAATATCATGATTGCTTTATTACTGCAATTCAGGTTTTAATAATAAAGTTATGCAAAAAAAATGGGAAAACAAAATTTCTAGTATTATGAGTTTGCATATTATTAAGTTACCCTGAAACCCCAGTGTAGCTCTGAAGCAACATGTCATAAAATTTAAACCCACTAGGGAAATTTTTCAAAAATTACAAAAATGTGTTTTAGTGCATTAGATAATCATTATATATCAAGATCACGTTTCTAATTTAAGTTTAAAACATGTTGGGGTTGAAAGGGCTAACCTGGCTACTTAGCTTTAGAAACCTGGAGGGCCAATCAGCCCGTTGGGTCCAAAGGTTGCAGGAGTACGACTTCACCGCCGAACATCGCAGAGGGAAGAGCCACGGCAACGCAGACGCCATGTCCCGAAGACCCTGCCTAGAAGAGTGCGGCCAATGCGCAAGAGTGGAAGAGAAGGAGCGTACCGCAGCTGTCAGAGTGGTCACGGCAGTGCCTGCGGACGGATGGGATAGCGCGGGCCTGAGGAGGGAGCAGCTGGCGGACGCCGACTTGGGGCCACTCTTGAGAGAAGTGCAGGCAGGGACAAGACCAACAGCGGAAGGACATCGCACCCAGAAGCGCTACATACAAGTCGTACTGGGCCCAATGGGACTCGTTGAAGACCAAAGAGGGCGTGTTGTTCCGGGTATGGGAATCACCTGATGGGAAGACCCAGAAAGAGCAGTTGGTACTTCCCCGAAGTAGGGTCCCGGAAGTCTTGGAGGAAGTGCACGCCGGTACCTCGGGTGGACACCTAGGAGCAAACCGGACGATCGACAAACTCCGACAGCGCTACTACTGGCTGAGGCTCCGAGCAGACGCTGAGAACTGGTGCCGTCAATGTCACGTGTGCGCGGCGAGTCGTGGCCCCCAGACTAGGAGCCGCGGTCGCATGCAGCAGTACAACGTCGGAGCGCCCTTCGAACGCATCGCCGTCGACATAGCTGGACCATTCCCAGTGTCCGATCGAGGCAACAAGAACCTGATGGTAGCTGTGGACTACTTCACCAAGTGGCCGGAGGTGTATGCCATCCCGAAACAAGAGGCGAAGACAATTACAGACTGCCTCGTGGAACAGCTATTTTGCCGTTTTGGGGTCCCGTTAGAGCTCCACAGCGACCAGGGCACCAATTTTGAGTCGCACCTAATGAAGGAGGCATTGGAAAGACTTGGGGTGAACAAGACCCGCACAACACCCCTACATCCACAGTCGGACGGCATGGTCGAGAGATACATCAAGACCCTAGAGGAACACCTGAGGAAGGTCGTGGCCAGCCATCAGCGAGACTGGGACCTCAAGGTACCGCTGTTCTTGCTGGCCTACCGTTCGTCGACACACGACACCACCGGGGTGACACCAGCAAGCCTAATGTTCGGCCGAGAGCTCCGCCTCCCTTGTGACCTGGCTTTTGGGAGCCCCCCGTAAGCGAAACAGCCGGCAACCGAGTATGTGGAGAACCTAGTAGACCATCTCCACGACATGCACGAGATGGCTCGTCAGAACATCCAGATGGCGAGCGACCGCATGAAGGCCCGGTACGACAGGCAAGCCAACAGCCGAGGATTCCAGCAAGGTGACATGGCCTGGTTGTACCGCCCTACCCGGACCAAGGGACGCTGCCCAAAACTTCAACAACCGTGGCAAGGACCGTACCGAGTGATAAAGAGGATTAACGACGTAGTCTACCGCATCCAGAAGGTGCCCCGAGGAAAGATGTTGGTGGTACACCTGGATCGTCTGGCCCGTTACGATGGTGCTGGTCGGAACGACCAGCTCTGAGGAGGGAGCAGTGTCACCGCGCCCGCCGCATCTAATTGCCGACAACAGCAGTGTCACCCATCGCATTATTGTCGGCACTACGGCAAAGGAGCCGAAGGAAAGAGACAGAGAATGGCCGCATTGTTGGGGCGCTTGCCGAAAGAGAGAAAAGGATAGAGGCTTCTGGAGTCTTCTACTTTGTATCTCGCCGCAATAACTGAACGTTCCTGAAGCTTCCAGAATAGTGCCTGGGAGATATAAATAGCGGTAAAGTGTGAGAAGGGACAGTTAGTTCTTTGTTTTACGAGTTCGGAGCCGTGCTGTTGGAGAATCGAAAAAGACTTTCTTGTTGTTGCAACGAGTGTACAAAGTTACTGTTTACGGAAATAAAAGTGTTTCTTTATCTCGACTACATCTGTCTACTTTACTTCACACCAACCAAAAAAAAGTCACAATACTTTTATCATTTATTAATATCATCACCGTTATTACAAATGGAAGTGTTACATATTAGAATGTGTTACTATTTAGTTCTTGAAGTACTGTTGGTGTATTTGTGAATATACATATGAACTACACTATAAAAAATGGTTAAGTGCTGCTTATGCTGTTTTTGTAACATTTTCACGCCGATGAACAAAACTTCACTCCTGGAGAACCATAATGATTCAACTTAACAAAAAGAAAGGTGTGCTATGTGTTTTAGTACATATGAATACGTTTATATACTTTTAATTTTATTTAATAGAGTTTAATACTTTAGCCAAATTGCCTTCCACTGAGAGCCATATCCAGCGTAGTGGGCTAGGGCGTCATGACTTGGTTCCGTGCCACGGAATGCGGCCTGGGTTTCATCCCACACCTGGGGTGTAGATTTTAATTCCCGAGTATAGGAACGGTGGCCACTCAGCATCGTGAGGAAATTGAGGACCTTGCTATAGGTAAGCGGCCCTGGTCATGAAAGCCAACTTTCCAGCTGGGGGTGAGATACTGACAACATCTACTCCCCATATCGGTTAGATGATCACCCACCTCTACCTTACGTATGCGGGCATGAGGCCGGCAGTTGGGTTGGCAGTTCCTAGTCCGATATGGACTGTAGTGCCATGGATTTAACAGAGCCATAAAACATGTCTGCTCAGGAAGGTTTAATGTTTTTCCAAACATAACTCAGTAAAAAGCTTGCCACACCTGCATGACTATTTATCCTTGTGGACCAACTTGTGTCTTTTCAAATGTGATAGCCGAGAAAAACCCTTGTTACAAATGTCACACTCGTGTGGTTTTATCCCCTCATGAATCAATTTATGTGTTTTCAAATGTGATGAACTAATAAAACCTTTGTTACAAATGTTACATTTGTGCGGCTTTATATTCTGATGACTCAATATGTGTGTTCTCAAACTTGATAAATGGGTAAAAGCCTTGTTACAAATGTTACATTTGCGTGGCTTTATACCTTCATGAATCAATTTATGTATTTTCAAATAGGATGAATGAGTAAAAGCCTTGTTACATATGTTACATTTGTGTGGCTTTATGTTCTCATGAATCAGTTTGTGTCTTTTCAAATCAGATAACTCGGTAAAAGCCTTGTTACAAATGTTACACTTGTATGGTTTGATACCTTCATGAATGAATTTGTGTTTTTTCAAATTTGATGTCTTAGTAAAAGCCTTGTTACAAATGTTACACTTCTGTGACTTTATGCCCTTTTGAATCAATTTGTTTTTGTTCAGACATTCCAAAGATACATCAGTAACTGCACTTTCCTGATTTTTGCGTTTTCTGTCACTTTCACATTCTGGACCACCCTTGTTTATACTGAAACTTAGGTCATTTCCTAAGTCTTCACTGGAGGATAAATGTGACATATCACTGGAAACATCCTGTATGTATAAACTGAAATATAAAAATAACACTATCAGTGATTACTAGAACACAATGACGCACACAATAACAAGTGGAGGATAATGTGGATGTTAATTTTCTGCACACACATTAGAGATAGAACGACTTCATGAAAGAGAGTTGCAAGTACTGGAATGTGCTGTTATTGTGGGTTCAATTAAAAGTTATACGGGATTACTAATTTTAAACATTTTAGTAAATGTAAGGGAGTATTGAATCTGTCTGTTTCAAATTATATTCTTGCCTAAAAGTGTAATCATCTTATGGTTGTGCAAATATAGGTAATGTGGAATGATTATGTAACTAATTATTCGATTTTCATTATTCTACATAAAATGTGCATTTTCTGATCTCTGACATCAGAGAATGTCGCAATGTAGCCTGCAACTTTCTTTTTTTACGTTAATACATTTTCAAAACTATATGTTTACTCTTAATGGGAAGGGAGGAATAAGTAATTCATAAATCTATATGAGGATAGTGTACTATGTATTCCAAAAAAATCTACACAGGAATACAAGATGACAGGTTAAAAAATGCAGTAAGGAAGAAGAGAAATTATTCAAATTCCTAGCAGTCTTCAGCAAGGAGAAACATAACACAGGTAACACCATAGGTCCTTGGACCATGATAAGGCATTCCACACAACAAACAGAGATGTTAGTCTAAAAATTACACAAAATAAGAGTGAGAAAATTATAAAGAAAGAAAATAATTCAATGTAACATAACCCCATAGCAGAACAGCCCATTCTACCGCCCGACCATTGCATCTCCCAGAGGCATCATGAGTAGGGTGCAGCATTGGACGGTGAAATGTGCTCAGTCCATCGTCCCTTCCCGCTGATTAGACAGGCTTCTTGACCAGGAACAATTCAATATATATAATAAACATTTAGAGAATAAGCTTCAGTTATCTTTTGTAAGTCATGAATATTTCAGAAGTCGGAATAAGGCTTCACTCATATCTTCAGCATTACAGCGTTTCTTATTAACATAATAAATTGAGTTTTGACATTAATAGAAAACTAATGCCTATATGTATATTTACACAAAAATAAGATTTTTTAAATCTTACGCACATCAATAGAAAATGATTATTCGGGCTTGTAGGCCGTAGTCTAGTGGAAAATCTCCTTCCAATGTTTCGTCCAAAGCTGCGCCAAACAATCATTCGTCCAGATAATAATTTTCTATTGATTGACACTGGCCATGAAAGCTTATGCAGTTTGCCTAACCCACTCAGAGCTTAATTTATATGTTAACAAATACACCATCTAATAAGGAAGAATTCATCAGAGAATGTACACGCTTTATCAACACTGCATTAATTAATGTTTATAATTCAGATTATGCACATAGAATCGTACAGAAATTTAAGTATCAAAGGACCATAAAAGAAGCTTCTACCCTCAAGAAAATAAAAGGCGATCACATTTTTAAGGGGAGGCATCTGTGAAAATGACCAAAATCTAAAGTTTTTGTCACAATGATGTGAAAATTTGTATGTATGTGTGCCAAAGCATAACTAGAAGATCTACCAAATTTCACTTTTCTATGTAAGAAAGTTTTTGAAAAAAAATTGTTTTTCTTTTTTGCTGCAAATTTAGGGTAGTATAACAAACCCTTCTTATAAAATATTATTTGTTCTAAGTAAACTAAACTCTAGCCATGTGTTTCCCTAGTATCTCTACAAAACCTGGTATTTTCATTCAGCTATGTCAAACAGTTTTGTAGAAAAAACATTGATTACCACAATGTCCATTTTTTCAGATTAATAATTTTCAAAATAAAAATGCAATAACAATTAAACTACCCAATCTACAGCATTTAAAATGCCAAGTCTTATGAAGCAACTATCTAAGAACATATGTGAAAAATTTAAAGGAAATCTATTAAGAACTGTATTAGAAGATGCATTTTGAAGATTGAAAAATATGACAAAATAGAAAGCAGAGAAAAATGACTTAAAAGTTTTAAGTGTATGACAACATACATCTACTGCTTTAGAATTCCCCTGGACCATATGAAGGTCCTTCAGATAACTGTTTACCTTCTCCTTCTTTAAGTTTTGCTCCTCTTAGCTGTGTTTTTCTTTTTTTTGCTGATTTGATTGTACTTAATGTACTCAGTGCACTCTGCTTCAATCTTCCCTTATCCCTAACATTACTAATTCTTTTGCCGGCTGGAGTTACTTTACTAGCTGTCACTCTTTCCTTTACAGCCTCACAACCCATATTAAATTCACTGATAGCTGAAATAACTGCAATTTTTTACTACTTGAACGTGCTTCTTTGAGATCTACTGTAGATCTAGTTATGCCTCTTTTCCCCTGATTATTATTAATTATTATCATTATTACTATTATTACTATTATTAATTATTATTATTATTATTATTATTATTATTATTATTATTATTATTATTATTATTATTATTATTATTATTATTATTAGTGGGTTTAAGGGTGCTCAACTTCTAGGTCATTAGCGCCCTTCTAAAATTCATGGGAATAGCCAGATATAAACTTGAATCAAAAATAAATTACTAGTATCAAAGAAAAAATACACATAAATGTAAAAATAGCAGCTATAGCCGGATATAAAACAATGTAATAAATAGGTCAAAAGGCATAAACAAATATCTAAAATTGATATTACAATCCGCTAAAAACTTTAAAACTCTATCAACCACTGTTTTGTCGTCCACTAACACCTCTGCAAGTCTAGCAGGCAGCTGCAGAGAATCCCGAAGGTGCGCTAGAGAGCAACACTCTAGCAGCACGTGGCGAACTTACAAAATGTTGTCACACAGCGGACACAGAGGCACAGGGTCCGTTTCCCCCTGAGATTTGCCATCTAGACATATTTTTTCTTTTTGCAAGAGATTTCTTTGTTTGCTTTTGCTTACCCATTTGACAATAATTTTATTCTAATTAATAATAATTTAATGAGAATCTGGTCCACCTAATGTACAATCTTTACAACTTTACAATAAATTATAATAGTGAGAAGAGAATTAGCTGGTTGTGTGTTAACAAACAGCTAAATAAAATTATTTATTTATGCCAACAAACTTACTGTTGGTGTTTTTAAACACACAAGCCGTGTGTGGGCAAAGTTTAAGAGGTAGAACGCCCAGTTGTGGCGTTGAATTTTTAAGTTCCAGTTCTACCTCTTAAGCTAAATAAAAATTTAGATTTTCACTTACAGCTAGAAGACACTATTTAGTATTCCCTGCCTTATCTTACTCTATATTATACTTATTCTTATTCTAAACTCTACTCATCCAAATGTAGACCACAATAAAGATGACTTCTCTCTTCTTTAGGGTGTGTTGTCTTGAATAAAATTCAGAAAAGTACAACCACGTGGTTCATACATACAAAAACAGGAAACAGTGGTACGTTTCATGGGCATAAATGTTTGCAGAAAATTCCACAAGATGTCTCTGCTTAAATCCATCAGAACTGAATCAGACCGCCTGATTTAAGCTTCAAAACTGTACACAATTTTGCTGCAATAGGGTAATGAATGCATTTCAGTAGCCATGCCCACCTGCACATGGGCATTTAAATCATGGGGTAACAGCCTTTTAAATGGTGATTGGGAGTAAATGATGGTAGATTCTGATAGTACAAGGTACAGACATCATTTTCAGGCAAAAAACGAAAAATCACATTTTTTGTCATTTTTATCCAAATTTCACCAATGCCTCCTTTTAAAAGTTTACTTAACATCTTTGGACCAGTAAAAAAAATTACGAAAATGTTCAAAGAAAATGGAATAACTTTGCTTGCTCCTAATAAAATATTTATATAACAAGTTTGCTAAACTTTTCCAAATAGAGTAACATTTCAAATCATAACAAATCTGGCATTTATCGATTTAGATGATTGTACTGACACAGGGTTTACATTGGTGAAAGGAAACCTTAGTTGTAAACTAGAATGAAAGAACATTTTAGAAATATTAAATATGAACAGATTAATAAATTAGCTATGGGAGATCGTTTTTGGTCATTCAATCATGAAACAAGTTCACAGGTTAGGTTATCAAAACACTTAGATGGACCCATAGATCTAATGTTTTGTGAGAAAATACTTCTTTTGAAGACTAGAACCACAATGAATTTTGAAACGCTGACCGACAGTTTTCAACAAGTTTCCTTGGCTTCAGTAGCTGGTAATGAGAGGAAAAAATGTCACCTAGTGTCCATAACAATTGCATGCAAGTGATGGAGATATTATGCCCCACCACAGTAACAACACTACCGCTTGCTCACCATGCAGCTGCAGAGATTTGTCTAAATACTGAAAGATCATGAAGGTATAAACTGTGATTAGGCAGCAAGTGAGTTTCTCTTAGACAGATGATTTAAGGTGATTGCTGGGAAACTAAATGGTGTATGTCCAGATCACATGCCTGGAACCCATTAATATTCCACTGGACCACTTTCATGGTACAAAAGAAATTAATCGACTATCTTGATTTTCTTTTTTACTGACTTTGAACCAATGAAGTGTAAATATCATTGTCTTGTGATTCTTCTGAGGTCTGGAAGTCAGAAGATTCCCTGTCACTTACTGCAAGAGACCAGGACTTCTTTGTAAATGTGCGACTACTCATCTTATGTTTGGCTCAGGAACTATGTCTATTGATGGGATCCCTAGCGGTAATGGACAGCTTGAGAGCTACACTGTGCTGAAGATGTATTTGCTGGTGCAGTTGTGGCACAATACAATGGAGAGGCACTCAATGACAAGTCAGTCTGTGTTGAAGCATTGGCAAAGGGGTCGTGTTGTATGCCAATGGTATTTAAAGAACAGCATACTGCTGATGAATAAACCATGATGATAGTAGGTTTGTGTTGCTCAAGCCCTCAGAAAGGACCACTGAGACAGAAATAACCCTGCAATTAATAAACCAAAAACCTTATGAATTAATAATCAGAATAACCCCAGAAGATTAACAGGATGATGAATAGTACCAACAAAAGCAGCTGCACATGGCACACTTAATAGTGGTGAAGGGGATGAAATGGCAGTGGATGGCTAGAGCTCTGGGCCCATCAAACCCTTACCTACAGTCGTAGGTCCTTGAGGGAACCTGATAAACAGATGTAGACTAAGAGATTAAAGAATTTGTTTAAAGGTCACTAATTTCTTTAAAATTCACCCATTGCAAAGTAATTAGAATTGATTAAAGTATTTCTTATGTAAATATAACTTATTCCATGTATATTTTCTATGTAATTCTCCCATCGATGTCCACACATACAGGTAGATCTGAAATTATATAGCAGAATTTAAAGTGAGAATTGACTTGCAAAATATAAGCAAATGCACACAAGACACAGAAGATATTAAACAAAGATGAAGTATAGAAATATCTGTGTGATTATGAGTGGCACAGAACATTTAGAGGTGCTAAGTGAACTGTGACCCACACAGAAACAAGGTAAAGTGTGTCTGATTAGTCGTGGTATTGTATGTGTGCGTGATAGTAACATTTGACAATACAATCACTCAACACTCACTAAAACTGCTCCACTTCAAGACCGACTCCAATGTGATGTATCCCAAACTGTCTGTTGAGTAGGCATAGGCTTTCACGGCCAGTGTTTGAAATAAAGAGTCTTCCGGGCCGATTTGCCGTGGTCTGCTGTGTCTTTGTTGACACGGTTCTCAACACAACAGTATACACACAAACACACATGCACAGACCCCTAGCATTTTTGAGTGTTTAATGCTAGCTTTTGCGACATATAGCACTGCAAGTAGTAACACTGGTGATACACGGAATGAAGATAGAGCACCGGTGGAATGAGATGGTGGGGGAAACTGGAGAACCCAGGCGAAACCCGCCCCAGTGTCACTTTGTCCAACATAAATACCACATGTCTGGGATCGAACCCGAATTGCTTTGGTGAGAAGCAAATGGTCTAACCACTTGGGTACAGCACAGCTTACACTGCTAACAGCCGTCCTATACAAACCGAAAACTATTCTTCCATTTCTGTCTTATACATCTTTGTATGATAAGACTTTGTTGGTCTATTAGTTGAGCAACTTTCGTAAACTTTGTTCAGAACAAAGTTCACAATGCTGTCCTAATAATAACAGGGAATACTACAATGTGCCTAGTGATACTGGTAGAACTTGATCAAATAACTGCATTATATTCAGTGAACACTAACAGCGAATATGACAATGTGTCTGACGATAATTACTTATACAACTTGATCAAATAACCGTGTTATACTCATTATGTCAAGTGAACAGTTCCCTGTCTAACACTAACAGGGAATATGACAATGTGTCTGATAGTTACTTATACAACATGATCAAATAACTGTGTTATACTCGTTATGTTCAGTGAACAGTTCCATATCTAACACTAACTGGGAATATGACAATGTGTCTGCTGACAGTTACTGCTACAACTTATTCAAGCAATTCCATAGTGATCATCAGGAATGAAAAAGAGTTCTATACCAAAGACTACTGTGCGGCCAGTGGATCTCAGGCTCTGACATTTCTCAAGGCGTTGTGATGCAGCATTGCCAGGAATTCAAACAGGGTATTTTAAACATTTATACATCTGCAGGTCACATCGCTACTTTATAAATTTACATTGGCAGTATGCATATAAATGGTCACAGAATAATAGAATATGGAGATAATAGTTATACTGTGCCTACTGAAATAAAAACCTGCCCAAACACCAAAGCAATTGAAAGCATGTGGTCCTTGTAAACCTGAGTTGGCAACATGGTGTTACATTTGGGAGTCACTCTTAGCAATGAGACCGCTGATTGGTGCTAGCAGAAAGTTTTAACATCCGGTGCATTACTTGCTTCTAATATTGCTAAAAGTAACAGCTGCTGCCCATTACAGATGTAAAGGTAATAGTCGAACAGAATGGTGGTGTAGCGTAGATATTGCATGAAAATAAAACTGAAAGCTGTATTTCAAGGCTTTAAACTTAATAAATATATACTTTCATTGTTAAGATAATTCTGATATTCCATTTTCTGAAACTCATTACTGTATGCAACGTTAACGTTCCCCCTCCAACTCATCACAGCTGTGAAACATCAGGGCCGGAGATTCACTGGCCATACTGTAAAAGAAAATACAGAGAAAGTCCAATAGAAATAAGTAGGCTTTGTACAAATTAACCTCTTGGCTTACCTTGGCAGTTTTGTGGAATAAAAGTCTTTGTGTGTTTCATCCTGGAACATAATGATTCACTTGTAAAACATATGGCTCTTTATCTTTAAAAAGAGGGGCAGACACAAAATGAACACTTTTTCTATAATCTACAGATATGAAATTGCTTCACAGAGAAACAATCTACTTATGATAAATAACATTCTTCCACTAAAACACTTAAGCCATTTTATGCTGTGGATTTCCAAAGAGTTTGTTCATAAATAGCTTAAAATAGGGATTAAATTCATTTTTTATTATTAATTAGCTAAATAAATCTTTGAATTAAATAGCTATTTTGAACAGTGTACCTGGCCAGAAAATTGAATGCTTTTAAACTACAAATTCAACTCTGTTGTATGGTGACTGAAATTATATCAATCTTCTGCAACTACTAATTTCCATTTTTTTATTTACAGTAGTGTTGTAATGGTAGGTGAAATTATGTTGGATTTAGGATAACTTGGACTATATAACACACTATAAGATATATCATAAAAGATAAATTTAAATCACTAAACTAAGGGAGAGTTTACGAGGTAGAACTGGAACTTAAAAATTCAATGCCACAACTGGGATTTGAACCACAGACCTTCCGCTTGCCAGGCGGACGCTCTAACCACTGAGCTATTGTGACAAACTGCCAGAATGGCATTAAATTCTCAAGCCAGTTCGTATTTCTCCTGGTAAACCACAAAGGCAGTCTCACATCAGAGACAATTACCCCAATGGTGACTTACTATTGTAAGTACTTTATATCCCAGGATTAAATAACCTTCACATGGTAATTATTATTTATTTTACTGTTGGTGTTTTTAAACACACAAGCCGTATGTGGGCAAAGTGTGTGGCTTGAGAGTTCTAAAAACACCAACAGTAAGTTTGTTGGCATAAATAAATAATAAGGGAGAGTTGTTTATGTTTGTGTTTCAAGTGTGTCTGTCGTATCTGGAAAGAATTTGTTGAATGCATTTAAAATATACCTGTCTTCCATCCATTTTCCTGATATATGTTTCTCCATAGTCATGGATGATATTCTGCAATGACTTTCTTAAACGTAATATTTTCCTATACTTGCACATGTAACAAAAGGCACATTAAATGCACATCTGGAATTAAAGTATAGCACCTGTGCATAGCATCATAAACCCTCTGGTTTAATGGTTCAGTTATTTATAAGTGAATTTGAATGATCGTATTGTGTTTCATAAATTGAGCTGTTAAAATAATACACATTTTTAATTTATCTGTCTAAAAATAACTACATTTGAATTGAGTTTTGTTTTATGTAGAGAAAAACAACAAACTAAGCATAAAAAGTTTTAGTTTGCATGCCAACCAGTCCCTTGAAACGTGGTTTTGTTCACCACTCATTTGAACTTAAAGTAAAAGCCCTTTAAGTTGTATGAATATACTTTTGTCCCTCTAAAGGCCCTCACACACTTTAGAAGAGAGGTAGGGAGATAAAAAGGTATATAATTAATGAGTCAGGTGTACACCATCGTATATGGTATAGAGTGGTGGTACAAAGACACACTTAAAATTAAAATTACTTGGATTTATGATAATCCACTATACTTCAAGAATGAAATGAACAAAGGGTGGTTTAAAGTTTAAAATAAGTCACAGTAAAAACAAAATTTGGTGGGTAACATTATATGATTTTAATGTTATAGAGCTCCCACAGGGAACTTTCAAGGATTTATAAACAGATTGCATAGAGCCGTTTCACATATTTACATTCAAATGCTAAAATAATAGTTTGTGCAAATTTTAAGGTAAACACGCTTAATAATGGTAAAATAAAGACTAACCTCACCTCACTGCTACACCACACATTAACTTGAAGCATGTGAATCACTTTCTGACCAGAATTCATATAAACACTGTAACAGCTATAGATAATATTTTTTTAGATGCACAAAAAAATTCTACATTACAACTTAAACTCACATTATAAATGGCATCTCAGACCCTGATGCTCAAGTACTGTTAGTAAGTAACAGATTGATAACAAGAAAAGTAAATTACAAGAATAATTAATGATCAGTGTAGCTATAAATTTAAATTGGTGTTCAACAATGAAAAGTAGACTTGTGTCTATCTCAACACTCAAATGAACGATAAATTTAATGATAAAAAAAAAGAAAGAAAAATAAAACTGATGCACTTTCTCTGCAGAACTTACCTTAATACCATCATTAATACATGAATCTTCACTTTTCAGCCAGCAATATTCTTCTTTAATATATATTTTCGTTTCAATTTCACTTTCTTTGGTAGTTTCAATAAATCCCAATGTATAATGTTCTTCATTCTCTGAACATGTAGAATCTTCAACTTCTGGTTTGATATCACTGCTACATGTAACAGTTTCAATCTTAACTTTTTTTTTAAAGTCTTTGGTATCTCCCTCATTCTCTGAACAAAAGTCTGGGAAACAAGATTCTTCTTTGATATCCATTTTACTATAGTTGGTGTATTTGAACAGCTCTGTTCTTAAACTCAATAGCAAGTCTGTGAAGAAAGAAATATGTTATTAGTAACATCAATGAGTTTGCTTCCAGATAATTGAAACCACATTACATTTGAACAGACAACATAAAGTAGTACACAGTAATGATGCTAATTTGGTGTAGTATGTTCAGTATAATATTTTTAATATACTAAGATCCATAGCTTCCTTACTTATGCTTATGTTAATGTTGACCTAATGTGTATTTTTATGCTCAAGCATACTTCGAATTATACAGGCTGTTTGAAAATGAGAACAGGTATTTTAAGGCTTTGTAGTGTCAATAGCATTTATGTTATAATTATGAACCATGCATAAAATGAAAGAGCAACTCAAACAGTTTTTCCCACAAGTGTTCAATGTGAGCACCCTTTGTCACACAGCACACATTCAGTCGATAGGTGAGTTCTTCCCAAACCTTGATCAGTGTGTCTGGAGTAATTGTTGCAACACCTGCTTAAATCTGGTTTCTTAATTTGGGTATGTCAGCTGGTAGCAAAGGCACATACACATGATCCTTTACAAAGCCTCAAAGATAAAAGTAGATTGGCGTCACATTGGATGAATGTGTAGACCATGTGAAACAAGCTCTGTCATCTGACACCTTGGGGCCATTCCAGCGGTTGGCTGCAATGCCATTTAACAAACTGCATACCGAGTGTTGCCAGTGAGTTGGCACACATCTTGCTGTCAAATACAGTTCTGTGGTTTAGCATCTTCCATTTGAGGAATGAGCCATAGTTGTAATGCATCAAGGTAAGAAACAACAGTTACGTGGCTTCACTGAAAGCAAAAGGTGCCAACTTCCTGCCAAATAAAAGTTCTCTGGTTCAACTCCTTCCAGTTGATGAAAGGCACCTTGAGTGCCCAAGAAAACTGTCTGAGTGGCTCCTTCATTATATACAATATATATTTGTAAGTCAAATCTAATAAATACTAGAGCATCTTAAACCCCTACATTTATTTTCAAACTGCATGTATTATTCCAAAAGCAATTTTGTAATCTTGGACACAGCTTACAGTGAGTCTTAGAAAATTAACATGGATATTTTATACAATGTCATGCTATTATTTGGTATAAAAGCTTGTCAACTTCAATTTTAAATGTTATATTAATAAACTATAGTCCATAAAATTCATTAGATAATCAACCGTTTCATTCCCACAAAACAAAGAGGCATTACTTATAAAGCTACTATGGCTAATACTTGTTACTCTTCACTTCTGTGTTGTAGTCCTGTACAATCACTCAAATAAGTATTCATGTAAACTACTTATTTTTGAATTTATAACTATTTTATGTTTTCCCACCTAAGTCACGACTGAAGGTCAACCTGTTCTTTGATTTTTGTTAGTTATGCCTGACTATGATGCTCTAACTACAGAAGCATCGCTATTTAATATTTCAGCTATTTCTTTGAATGTTTAACCATTTTAAAAGCATCTTGGTGCAGTCCTTGTTTTGTCTGTCATTTCCTCATTGTTCCATCCCACAGATTAAACTGCTTAAATGCAACCAGTTTAAAAGCCTTAAAAGCACTGAATGCAACACAAGTGCACCAGCTGAAAGAACAATGATCTACTGGGATGTTTTGGTCTCAGCTGCTTTGCCAGGAAAATACCTGTTTCACATTCTCTTTTTATAAACAGAATGCAGTTGTTGGCAATTTGAACCTTTTTCATTAGTAAATAATAAATAACATTGTACAAACAGAATAGATTGGAATCAACCGGCCTCAGTTTGCATGTATGTTGGTCTGGATGTCTCAGTTAGTTAGGTGCTTCACTACTGACATCAAGGTCAGAGATTCAAACCAAATTGTCCCTGCCCCAGTTAGTTTATGCCCGGCCGTCCCTCCGATAAATGCACTGTTCCACATGTGCTATAGAGAGAGGAAGTTAATCTGCTCTTAGCTACTGTTCTAATCTGTTGTTTTCCCAAGTTTACAAAGCAGGAACAGTGATCTTGGCTGAAAATTCAATGTGTGCATGATTTTACAGCACGTTATAATGACCTTAATGGGGCTTGTAGGGAGACAGTGTTAGCATACAGGACTGTGGCAAGGTGAATTAGAACCTTCAATGTGGAGCTTGAGCATGTGAAACACATGGCTTGGCTGGGTTGTCCGAGTGTTAGTGTAGAGGATGTGCAAGCTGTTTCTGCACTACTAGACATCAGCCAACAGACAGTAAATGAATTATTCCTGGAGGTAGAACTATTGCACTTGACTGTGTATTTTATTCTAAAGAACTGTCTGAAAATGTGAAAAACCGCATCTCAGTGGGTTCCCTGGGATTTGACGGAGGTGCAACAATGGTTCGACACAACCTTGCTCAAACTCACCTGGAATGTTATGGTTGTGATGGAGACACCTTATATTGCATTATTGTGCTAGATAAGACATGAGGCAAGGTCATACAAACCTATACTTCAGCACCCATCCAATCAGTGGCATCATATGGATCTCCATACAAAAAATGCGTGTCCTACCGCTACAAATGTGAAAGTTATATTGATTCTTGCATACAACTTGATTGCATCATCCTAACGCATCTGTCTACAAGCACAGAATGTTAATGCCCAGTATTTTTGACATTTTTTGGAGAATAACCTAAGAGCAATATTGCAAAGAAACCACCACGTTTTCCAGAACCCTCCAATCATGATGCAGGATGATGCTCAGGCACACTTTGTACCTGATCTGTATCATCACTGGGGATGGAAAGTGCTTTATCATCCACCATATTCACTAGACTTAAACCCCTATGACTATAATTTGATACCAAAGACAAAGGAACTATTTTGGAACATGCAATTCACCACTGTTCTGAGATTCGACAGGCATTGCGGCAGTCCATTAGAAACATCAACAGAACAGGAGCTACTACAGTGATAGCCCAACTGGCAACGAGCTGCAGACAATGCTGGGTACTACATTCAAGGACTGTACAAGTTTCACTCACATACCACTGATAAATAAATAGTAGCCACTATTATAGTTACAGCCTAAGTATCAAAATGTTATAGTTCCATATTCTTTAACCATGTTTCAGTAATTATAATGATATCAAATTGACCTTAACTAGAGAGTATGATTCATATGCATTCTTTACAACTTTTCCTCAATTCCCCAGTTCAGTATGCTGTATGCACTGATGTCACAGGTATCACGCTCTGAGATAAGTGATACTAAAATGAGAATAGCAAACATGGGCTGGTCTGCTGATTCCGAGGTCATAGGTTCAAATGCGACCCAGACAGATGGTTTTTAGATACACTTAAGAGCGATAGCCTCATTTCAGCAGATTTACTGGCATGTGAAAGAACTCCTGCTAGACAAAACTCCTGCATAATGGTACTGATATAATCCATGTAATTGACAGCGTCGTTAGCAAACAAAATATTTATTTTCTTACCAAATACAAATGCAAGGTGTAACCCAGTAAACCTAAGGCATAGGTGAAACATCAGTGTAACTAAAGCCCAATGATGCAGGAAACTAGCAGTTCACTTAGGTTGGCACTCCCATTCCTGCATGCACAGTACCGTACATACCTCATTTTAAGTTGTGATGCAATATTTTCCTATAACAGGAAGTCTCCGCAATAGAAAGAGAGGTGGTCCAGAAGACATTGCCATGGTAACATCTACTCCTTAAACACTCTTTGAAGGTATTCTAAGTTATTCTACCCATGTTTTTTACTATCCTGGAATGTCCCTTTATTTTTAACACTTCTGTGATTTAATTATTCGTTATTTGCATCTATTAGACCTGTACTCATTAAGAGGTAATGGTTCCACATTACATATAGTAACCCAGAAGGACTGCTAATGGGGAGGAATCATGATACAAGTTGTGCCAATGGGAATATTTTTGGGGAGGCTTCAAAATTTGGGGCCTGCAAAAATAGTGAAGTCATCAGAGGTGATATGAACATACTTATGACTATGTTTAATTGACTGAAGTATTTAACATGGTTTGTACCTTTTAGTTTGCTAAATTAAAGGTTTGTATCAATAAACAAGCAACACACATAATTTTAAGTACAATTCATATTGTATAGTATAATGTGGCCTATATAAAGTGAAGTATAACAATATACAGGGAAAGCAAAAAGCCTCTGAACAGCCTGCACATTGTTTTGCCCTTTCCCATCTTCGGCACTCATTGCCATCTACCGGTATCAGAGAAAGGCCTGTATGAAACCATGCAACATTTGTAAAACTACTTTTAAGGGTTTTACTTACTAACTTTATGAAAGACGATGCTGAAACTGCCACTAAGTTACCCCAGAGATAGAAATCACAGGGGGGTTGCGGGACTGAGATGGTCACAAATGTCTACTAATAATTCTGACCTGGAACATGCTTTCAATTGTTTTCATGGAAAGACTGGCCATATGAGCTGTTGTAGTCTTCTTAAAAAAATCTGATATGTTGCACTCACATGACTTTCTCTACTCTTGTACTAACCATTCTTACAAACTCTTAATCCTATATCTTCTTCTTGTCAAGAAAAAACATTTGTACATATTATTTTATTGCTTATTTCCTTGTTGGTGCAAGAGGAATATTAGAATACAGTAGGCTTTGAGCGATAGTCCAATCTTTTAAAGCTTTGAGATTCCATTCTCTTTGCACACTTAGCATGCAAAATAAAAGGACAACGATGTTCCATTTCACAAAAGTTTTAAGTTTTCCGAAACTGACACACATAACAAGGAATATCTCCGAAATGATTCACCCTACAAGAAAATTTATTTGGATATACATTGTGTATTTTAGCAAGATCTACATTTTTTGAAGTATGATTTGGCCTATCTCTAACGGTTTACCAATTATGCAAAAGTAGTCCAGAGTAAATACGACTACAGGGACTATAGCCAGAAAATTCAAGACATACATTTCATTGGACATCAAAATTTCTGAAACATATGACATTTTAGTCAAAATGGTTAGGGCCATTTTCAAGAAAATCAAAATGTTCAAAAAAATTTTCATGTAAAGGGTAGTTTAGGGTGGGGCTATTTTCTTCAAATTCTTAGTGTTGCATCCTTGAAAGACTTTGGTTTTTAACCAACTTTTTGTTTTTGAATTATGTTGTCCACAGACAGACACAGATAGACACACACATGGACCTTTTCCTAAAAATGCTTTTTTTGGATTCAGGGGGTCTCAAAACATATATTTCTGGTGAAATCTCGACATCGAATTTTTGGGTAGAATACAATACTTACGCTACTTACCAGCAGAGAGAGTAAAAAGGCAAAATCATGCTACATGTCTGTAAATTCTGTAAAGGAGAGGGAGCAAAATTCTATTCACATATGTACAAGTATCAACTGTTGAGTGGAAAAAAATTGAAGCTATAGTTTTCTCTGCTAACACCATATACCAATTTTTTCATTATGAAGGGATACTTCTGAACAATATGAGTTTTCCCAGAGCTCCAATAATGACTTTTGTGTACACACACACATATCCTTGAAGGGGGAAGCAAGCGTTGTCATGAAAAATATTAAATGTGGGTCTATTTTGCCACGTGTACACTATTGACAGTCCATGCACAAAATGTGCAACAAATTAGAGCATCTCCTGGTTGAAGAGCATGTGCTACACACAGTTATTCTATTAGGTTTTAACTTCAGCAACTTAGTAGCTGCTCATGCAAAGCTATATAAATGCCTAGTTGTTGTGAAAGATGACTAAGTGATTTTTGGAGGGAATTCTCCAAACAGTGGCCAATGTCCCCTAATGTTTCTTTGGTAGGCACCTTATGCTCTCTTTTAGATTTGTTAGCCTGAACACTAGCTGTGGCCTGACATTTATTGTTAAGTTCATAGATTGTTGTATGGCCTGAAACTTTTTACTTGGGATTCTTTCCGCAAATCGTACTTTCAGTTGGCAAGCTGACCGAATAAATACATACGAACTGTAAATAAATACACACTGTGCAGTAGAAGACATATCCTGAAACATAATACCCTTTGCTAGTAAGCACAGAACAAAATAATTAGTCATTCATAGTAACTGAAACCCATCACATCTCCATCAACTCAATACTTACGTTAGCAAATCTGAGTAGATGCAAAGTTAACCTGAGTTATTAAGTAGTGGTTTATGAACACATGTTGTCTTGTTAAAGTCACTGGGGCCGCTCACCATCCCTTTTAAAGAAGTTCACTTTTTAAAGCATGTACCTACATCTATAACTACATGTATCTGTATAAATGTGTGAATTATTGTTAATTACATGTATTATTACAAGTTGTGCAATATGATGCTGCATGTGTGTGAAAACTGATGTGAAATGTATTAGCAAATAGGGAAACAATGTTAACCTTTATGTAGTTGTGCATGTTTTCATTAATGTTAGTAGTTGCGCAGGTGTTCGACGCTCCAAACAAAAGCAGCTCTACTTTTATATTTTTGCAGCATATCAGTAACATAAATAGGTTCACTGAATAAATGATTCTTCAAAATACTACTTCACCTAATATGAGCATATTTCTCAACTAGTAAGTAGGGGAAGTATTGTATTCCACCCAAAAATTTGATGTCGAGATTTCACTGGAAATACATGTTTTGAGACCCCTGAATCAAAAAAAAAAAAGAAAAAAGAAAGGATTTTTAGAAAAAGGTCCGTGTGTGTGTGTATGTGTGTGTCAGTCTGTATGTCAGTCTGTGGACAGCATAACTCAAAAACAAAAAGTCCGTTAAAATCCATAGTTGATATTTAAGTTTAATGTCTTTCAAAGATGCGACATGAAGATTTTGAAGAAAATAGCCACACCCTAAACTACCCTTTACATGGAACATTTTTCGAAAATTTTGATTTTCTTGAAAATGGCTCTAACGATTTTGATTAAAAGGCCATGTGTTTGAGATATTTTTATGACAAATGAAATGTATATCTTGAATTTTCTGTCTACAGGCCCTGTAGCCGTATTTACTCTGGAGGACTTTTGCATAACTGGTAAACTGTTAGAGATAGACCAAATCATAGTATACAAAAAAATGTAGATCTTGTTAAAATACATAATTTATGTGGGAATAAACTTCCTTGTAAGGTGAACCACTTCGGAGATATTCCTTGGTATGTGTGTGAGTTTCAGAAAACTTAAAACTTCCATGAAATGGAACACCGTTGTTCATTTTTTTATATGTTAAGTGTGCAAAGAGAACAGAATCTCAAAGCTTTAAAAGATTTGACTATTGCACAAAGCCTACTGTATTCTAACATTCCTCTTGCACCTACAAGGAAATAGCAATTAGATAATTTCTACAAATGTTAATCTTAACATGAAGAAGATATAGGAATAAGAGTTTGTAAGAATGGTCACTACGGTAAGTGTAGGTCGTTCGCGTACACGGCCAGGTACAAACGACCTACACTTACCGAGTAGAAAAGTCATGTGAGTGCAACACAGCACATTTTTTATATTAATAAAGTATCAAATCGCTTTTTTTTAAGCACATACAATACTTCCTATTTGCTTACAACCTTCGGTAAAATTATTTGTTTCTGGTATTCCTTGTACTGTACTACAGATTTAAGCCATTATCCATATCACTAAACATTTATTCTGTGAACTCACCAAAGTTTTATGAAATTAGTCACTGTCACTGACGTTACCGTAACACTTTTCACATACATTTTTCATGTACTTTAGACATATGGCTTTCAAATATCAGGCACAGTACGATAAACTTTTGTGTTTGCTCATCTAAAACCTCTTGCAGAAGTTTCCAAATTCTTTCTTGTTCTACTTCTTAAGGATCCACTGACGAATAAACTACACACAGTGAGAAACGACAAGGAATACAACTGTAAGCATTCTCAGCACACAATAACGTAAAGAGTCACATATTGTTGGAATTCGGGCTTACATTGTTGATTCTATTTTTACTCAAGGCTCGCACATTACTCACTAGAAAGAAACCAAAGATTACGAACGTACATTCCTATCCATTGTATAATAATACACCGATAAGAACGACCGGGATGTTCTGAACACCCCGCGCGACCTCTAAAGGGTTAAACAATAAACGAAATTGCAGACTACGGAAAAGCCTTTCATACCCAGCCCCACTAAATGGTGTTTCATAAAATTAATTTTATTGAGATTAGGTTAAAAATTACGTAGTGCTCTCCAGCACACTCCGTCTATGTGGGACGAACAATTACTTGCCAAGAATATATTGACACTACCTGCTTAGCAAATAGTTTACGTACCTGATCTCTGCAATAACTCCGTTTTATCCTAAGTTGAAGCGACATCGGAGACAATTAAAATTTAAATTTCAACACCGTCATTTATATGTTATTTGGAGGTACACAAACTCAGCTTAGAAAGAGAAGCCGTGTAATCTATACGGCCGTGGTGCGTTGTGCATTTGTATGGAAGAAAGGCTGCTTAAGAGAAATATTCTGAGAAAGTCTTCGAAAGTGTGTGCTGCTAAGGTTAGAATTACATTTATATAAGTTACGTACCGACAATTTACCCCTACATTAACCAAACAGTAACTTAAATGGGCTGCATTGTTACATTTGTAACTGAAGATTTTAGTTTACCTTTTACACAATTCTGAACTCGTGATTTACTTGGCATAGAATTATGCGATCATTAAAACGGTTGTAATTTGGTATCGGTGGAAAACCTTCACTCATAGTAATACGTATATATCATTAATTTATTGCACAAGTTGTATACACGAGCATTCGTAATTTATATAATATGTAATAGAGGTTTGCGACTTAAAATACCAAAAGAGACTACCTTTGGGGTCTGCCTCAAGTTCAAGAGATCCTGAGATCTTATTCATTGTGAGTTGTCTGGATAAGTTTTATATACCAATATATATATAGTTCTTCTTTATCCTGAGAAGATACATGTCTGGTAATTTGAAGCTGCATGCATCTTGGGCTCAGTTGAGCATCATTTCACCAACTTACTCGTTGTCTGATACGACCTACGAAGTTAAAGGAGGTTACACCTTAAAAATTAAATGAAGTAAAAAGGAATTGCTGATGGTAACCTTAGAAGTCAAAAGGTTTATGATTTATTTAGGGTACTTAGTGATAGTGGCAGGAATACTTTATTTACAGACCATTATTGTGAAATATGTGATATTTTGCCTTTGTCACTGAAGTAAATCACCTTTTTAGAAGTTATTCCAGCAATAGAGGAATTGTATGGTCTCTGTATTTCACTTCAAATTTTCCCTACATTTGCAACCTTTCACCACACCTCAGTACAGAAACAAATGACCGCACACCTCCTCCTTGCAACCTCCCACCATGACCATCCTCAGGAATGAAGTAGTTACTCTCTTTGCTCTTGAATATACAATTCATATAATATTGCTCGCAGACAACAATTACTCATTTCAAACTTTTTCTTTCACTCTTCAAAGTACAAGTCATATAATTTTTATATGATTAAATATATGTCATCTCATACATTTTTGGGTGCAATCAAAGCTAAATTATCAGAGTTTGATCATGGTGGGAGGTTGCAAGGAGGGGGCGATCGGTCACTGTGGGGGGGGGGGGGGGTTGTCACATGTTACTGCACTGAGGTGCAGTGGGAGGTTGCAAATGGAGGAAAATTCAAAGCATGGTGCAGGGGCCATACACTTCCTCTATTATCATTATTACAATTGAACAGGTTGATCAAACTCCAGAAAATAATACTTTTAATATCATGCACTTCCTACACACAGAATTATTTAATAAAAAATTCTAGTGATTCATTTAATTTGAGTTATTTTCGCTGTTGTGGAAATTACACAAGCTATAGAATATTTTGCCTCATTGTTGTTCCTTGAAAAACATTATAGTAGATAATTACTATGTAATACATTTGCCATAATTAAGATTATTATTTTTTATGTTATGTACAGTAAGTACAGGAAGTGTTGTATTGCACCCAAAGATTCAAAGATTTCTCTGGAAATTGTACATGTTCTGAGTCTCAGTGAATACATAAAAACAATTTCAGTAGAAGGCTTGCATTAAATGTGTAACTGAAGGGCCAATTAAATATTATAATTGGTATTTAAAGTGAGAGAGAGCCAACCTGGCACTTGACAGCTAGCTGAATCACTTATCTGCGAATAAGGCAAGCGCTATCTTGTCCAATTGGCTATAACCATCATGCAATGTGTTTGTAACATGATTGCACAAGATAGGGCTAGCCTCGTTTGCGTGAGTGAATCAGCTAGCTGTGAAGTGCCAGCTTAGTTCTCTCCAACTATAAGTTTAGCATCTTCCAGCCAAGTAGGGTGGCAAAGGAGGTTAGATGATGTAATGAACCCTTATACAAATACTTGAACTTGATAATGAATGTCGGGAGGGGGCACTCATGTGGTGCCACAGATGGCCTACCCTGAGTCTGTGATAGGGCAGTTACATAGTGTCACATGGTGGGATTACAAGCAGTGGAGGGGGAAGTATGTGAAGCAAATTTGCCAGAGGGGTCTTGTGCTGGCACACTAGAGACCAAGATCCATATTATTCCAGCATTACCCAACAAAATAACATAAGTCAGTTATTGTGTATAAGAGCAGCCAAGCTTCTACCAACAGGGAGCCCATGACCTAGGCGCTACTGCCAGTCATGCATCTTTGAAATCTGCAGTCACTTTAAAATATATTGCCAACTCTTGCATATAAAAATATTAATCATCACCTATGCAATAGAACTAATGTAGAAACATCTCTCAAAGAGCAACCTAGCCTTGATAGAAAGAGTGAAAGGGAGCTATGCACATGAAGAAGATCCTCTGGCTTGCAAAGAACACATGAGCATGGCAAACTTAAGAACTCGTGCAACACTCTACTTCAGGGAACAATGATTAAACACTCCTGCCTTCTATAGGACAGTACCGAACATTGCTAAAAGAACTACAAGAAAACAAAACCAAAATATAGAATTATTTCCGGCAGACATAATTAATGTTGCTTTGATAACTACCACCACCGCCGTCACTGCTGCCGCCACCGCCACAACTGCCACCACCACCACCACCACCACCACTTTGGATACACAGCGTTACAGTTCCATTACAACTAGTCCATTCTGACTTTGCAGACCACTGCTGAAAGAGCTTCCATGGTAACAAATTCTGCCAGCCTGCAATCTGCTGTTCCACAGCACCCCTCACAATCCCTCATAAAGTGTTTTGAAGTCTTGCTTAGCTGACATACTGAGCTGTTGGGTGTGTATACATTTCCTGAGTGTTTGTGACTATTGGGTAGTTTATTTTTTATCAGAAAATATCACCATTTTTCAGCATTTAGAATGTACGTTGTGTAGTCTTTTATGTAAAGTGTAGCAATTCTCTATTTGCGTAACACATTCCTCAGCTGAGACAGGAGCTGGCACACCAGTGCATGTGCATTTCAGCTTGGCAGTGGGTATCAGAATGAACTCTCAAGGCAACCATAGTATTTTCAATGTTAGCATGTTTCATTACTTGATGATGATGGTGGCGGCGGTGGCGGTGGTGGCGGCGGTAGTGGTGGTGGCGGCGGTGGTGGTGGTGGCGGCGGCAGTGGTGGTGGCAGCAGTGGTGGTGGTTGTGGCGGTGGTGGCAGCAGTGGCGGCGGTGGTGGCGGCGACGACGACGATAATGTCAACAATATATTTCATCATGTATTCTTGTATTGCGACTTTAGTTAAGCACTATTGGTATTCTCGCACAGGCATGTTTCTTCAGCTGTGAACACTCCAGCCACCTAGTCCATGTCCTGGTTCCTACTATGTTTTGACAGTGTTCACATATTTGACTTAAAAAGCTGTGTATTATCCTGTATATGAGTTCACCAAAAGTTGCGCTTCATCAACATTAAAGCAAAAATTTAAATGAAATGAGGTGTAAATGCCTGGGTGTATTTTCTTGGTACACCATAAGAGATTCGTCATTTCAAAATGACATTACGTTGCATTTGTTTTCGCACTATGTTTTGTTAATGACTTTTCTATAATTATTTGCAAATATGTTTACTAAAGTATGACGGCATCCCTCATAACAGCTGCTGTATCCACACCACATAGGCATTCGTCACTAAAATATATGGCAGTTTCATCAGTTTTCATTTCTAAAATATCAATAAAAACAGGTAGTGATTCCTGGCATTTAGGAATGCATTTTCAAATTCCAGTGAGATCAAAGACTGATATAATACATGACATCTTCCTGGACTCCCCATGAATCAATATTAAACTTTAACTCAGTATTAAACTGACATAACTGACTGAAATGAATGCAAATTCTGCTTCATCGAACAATGTGAGCTTTATATAAAGTTTAACTCACTGTTAACATTCGAGTGACCCTGAGTTACGGCATTTATCAGATTTTAGAAGTCAGAAAAGTGGCTGCAAAAAACCAACCTGTTTATGCCAATTCGCTGTATTTGGCGAGTGACCCAAGGACTTCAAGGTATCTTGTGTCTAAACTATTCCTTACTAACTCAGGATTATTGTGCACCTACTGGGGGATTTCCAACATGCCCGTCTATCACATTGTTTTCTCAGTATGCTAAACTCAAAGCACTAAGTTATTTCTTCAACCCTGAGACCAATTTGTTATGAACCACACTCAAAAGAAATAAATAACTCCTTAATTATGTTATGGGGTAATTTTTGGAATAAATGATTAAGTTCTGAAGTAAAGAGAAGGGAATTAAAAATGTTACACACATTTTCTATAATAGCATGAGGTATTCATTGTGTATGAGTTCTGCTCAGGTGGGATCACAGGGATAAAAAAACAAATGAATGAAACCAAAACACTTGTTCTTAGGGAATGTTATAGAAAAGTGGCTAGTCTTCTGCTAGCAGCATGAAGGGTGCAGTCTAGATGGCAGTTGCCAACCATATGACCAACCACTTTCCTACATCATTACCGAAATGTTTAAACCTAGCATTTTCTCTTCTTCCCATAAATTACCAGTTAACACAGATTTAACAAAATGCAGAAATGGCTGAAATCAATACACCATAGAATGGAGGTGAAACTCATAAATTTGTAGAGTTCCATTGTCATCAAGGAGACTGGAGACTGCTATACCAGTATGTAATGTTTTTTGGAAGTTATGGAGTTGCTATACAGCCCTCTGCTGGAAGTTCACATGCAACTGGATCTCCTGGCATTTATTTACACCAGTCTGTTGAGTGCAGTGATCGATAACATTAGGTATTATAGTAAGCTGAATTATAGATAAGATTAAAAAGTAGTCCAAAGGTAAAACATGAAATTGCAAAAGCAGCCATCCAAGAAATACTGCAGAGTATATATTGTGTATTTCACAGTTACAATATAACTACTGTTAGTTTAAGGAACTTATAAATTAAGTTTTTATCACTCAGTCTTTGAAACAAAGTAAAGAAATACAAAGCTTTTCTTGACTTATAAATACAGCATGACTTTCATTTTTTTAATATATGAAAATTTGTGATGTTACTAGTACATAAGTACTCAAATGTCAGAAGTGTATAACATAAACATACTGCCTAAGTTAGGTCAAATGGATGTCACAACTACTGAAAAATGGTTTAAATACAGTAAACTACAATATTTTGATACAAATACTTGTGAAGTTTCTCAGCTTGTTTAATAACACAATGGAGGAGGCACTGGCATCTGTTATGGATATCTTGGTTTTTGAAGCAGAAATAGGGGTACATAAAGGAATGAACTTCCAAGCGTGGATCCCATCCTAAAACTAGAAGAATAAAGTGTGAATTATATAAAAATGAATAATAATTTGCTAGAAAATCTGACAACATTGTCAAGCCCTATGGAAGAGAACATTCTTGCATTGTCATTGTAAATGGAATTTAGTGCCATGCAATGTACGTAATGGGGATGTTGGCAGCCTATGCAGAAAAAATAGAAAGCGCTAGCAATCCACATAATATGGAAGCAGGAGTGTCTATGATTTGGGTGAAATAATTAATAAAGGAAATCAAAAAGTGTGAATCAGAAACCTCATATAAACAATGATAACCTTAATTTAGAGAACTCACACTTGATTTGTGTCCTTAAGCATATATAAAAATAAACTAAATCTAACCTGAACTTCTATGAAACAGTAAAACAAAAAATGACAAACACAAAGAAAAAAGCATTAAACCTAACCTCATATAAATAAAAAACATAAATTTCTATAAATGGTCATTCCTAAACATTATTAAAAAGTATATGTGAGTAAAGCCAACATGGTTTGGTGGAACCACAAGGGAATGTATTATTACAACTTGTTAACTTTTTTATTAACATCGGTGTGCATTACTTTGTTGACAATATATACATTTTCCTCAAGAAGAATACATCCAAAATTAACTGAAGTTTGTATAGTCCTACCTAATATAATGTAAATAAAGTAAATGAGCTGAATTGGTGATTTGTAATGAGAGCTAGAAAAAATCCCAAAGGTGGAAGAGTGATATAAATAATAATCTAGCAGTTTTCATTTAAACGCCATACACATAATCTTAATAATTTTGCTGAATCCAATACCCAGCTTGTTTGTTTATCAAAATGGAGCACTTTGAGGGTTCCAAGTTGGATGGCTATACTTGTTTTGAGGTCTAGAGTTGACCCTTCAGGAAGTTAGTGTGCCTTTGATAAACACTGTTTATCTGTGTGTAGGGACTAAGTTGGAAAGTTGACTGATATTTTGAAAATTTCAAGTCCACATCTGAGACTCAAACCATGGAGCATTGGTACCCTAAGTTGTTGCTCTTACCACTTTTTCTTTTAAATTAACGTGCTCCAATGTGAAGTCACATTGGACAGTGAATGAATGATAATGGGTGAAATGATGTTTAAATGAGCATGAGGTCCATGGAGCTTTAAGTTATCCGACATTCATCTCTCAGAATAAGGGAAAACCTTGAAAAGATCCTTATCCAGATAACTTGCCCTAAGCGAGATTTGAACTCGCAACCTATTTAATGTGAGGCAGATACGCTACTATCACCCTACTGAGGCAGGTTTTGTTCTTACCACTTGGGGTGGCTTGGCAAGATAGTGATTCATGCATTAAACCTTCTCATCTATTTTAAGTATTGCATTAAAGTTTATATTAGATACGAAGATGTCACACCTCAAATGTGACTTGTAATGCTACAGGTGCGTTATAGTTTACCAATATTGGCGTTAATGTTCAGCTTACTTCCTGTACACAACTAATGTGGAAGAACAATTTCAGGCCATTCATTAACTGTGACTGTTAAACATGCAAGTTGCCTTTAAGGTATATGCAGTGTTTGAGAGGTTAACTATTAGATGAGATGCCTTAATGCTGGTACAGCTATCTCATCATGGTATTTGGAATAGTAATGTCATTGACATGAGCAGCTAAAGATCCATGTTTTGAATCCCAGACATGGCACTGAATTCTCTAACTCAGTTTCAACTTTCCAAGAAGTACATATATTTGTAAAATGACAGGTGATGTGTTTTAGGTTGAGCAATGGATAAGAATGACATTCTGGCAGTTTGTCACAATAGCTCAGTTGGTTAGAGCGGCCGCCCAGTATGCGGAAGGTCTGTGGTTCAAATCCCAGTTGTGGCATTGAATTTTTAAGTTCCAGTTCTACCTCTCAAACTTTGCCCACACACGGCTTGTGTGTTTAAAAACACCAACAGTAAGTTTGTTGGCATAAATAAATAATAATGGATAAGAAACTTAAGTTTAAAATTATAAACATTTATGGTATACATGTTTCCTTCTCCACAGACTTGTTAATGAAATTAAGAGCAGCAGCAACAGTCGTGAAATGGATACGGGAATAGAAATCAAACAAGAAGATTGTTTCTCAGATGACTTAGCCTCACAGAATGAGAGAGAACTCTTCCACAAAGTTATTACATTGAAGTCAAACAGTATTGCTGTGGTTCCATATGATAATTGTTGTGACATGGCCATCAAAACAGAAATTAAACCAGAGACTTCTTTTCCTGAGTTTGAAGCTGTTACATGTAGGAACAACTGTGAGGTAGTCACCAAAACAAACATTGAGGATCAGATTCTGGATTCAGACTTTAATTCTCAGAAAGAGACAGAAGTTCCTTCAGAAGATCCTTTGATGGGGAATAACTGCAACAGTGATCAAGAAATGGTTAATAAAATAGAAATTAAAGTAGAACCTTGGTGGCTGGAAACAGAAACGTCGTCTGTTTGTGGTGATATTAAGGTAAGTTTTGTCGAAATCTATTGCAGATGGTGTGTTTGTTGATTGTGTACTGAATAGCATATTTGAATTTGGTAATACAAAATAATAACTTAAGATATTGTTCAAAATATGTAAAATTTTGTCACACAGTGTAAAAGACTAGGTCATGGTGATAGAAGTTCTTGTAAGTAATAAGATACTTGAAGGAAGTTTATTGAAGTCATACCAAAATTATCTGTGACATTAAAGCATCTAATGCTCAGTTACACTTCGAAAAATATAAAGTGAAGTCAAAAGAAAGCTCAGTGATTCAAATATGACACAACTCCATTATAAAGCTTTAAACTACTGCCCAGTGGTTACATATATCTTACATTGATGCTTGTAGATAGCCATTAAACAACTTCAGGCATTTAGATCAAATTTCTGTTTTATATTACCTACCTTTATATTTCTATATTTTATATGATATTTCAAAGAAACAGTTACTGAATTACAGGGTATTAAATACAGAATGCTTCATCCATGGGTGTGGTCAAGAAAGCTGCATTAGACATGCACTGCTCTATAAATGATGTGTTTCCTGTATTTATTGGAAGGTGCATTTCAAATAACACATTTTTATCACTATGGCAGTTTCTTGCTGAAGATGTATATCTTTGTTACATGGCTGCATTTTATGAGATATACATTCATCCATATCATTAGTGGACATATTGAACATTTATATTCATTTCTATCCCTTTGGATCATTTTACATTGGACTTTTATATATATTTTACTTGGGCTCATTTTGCATTGGATATCTGTGTACATTTCTATCACTTGGGTTCATTTTGCATTGGACATCTCGGCATGTCACTCTGTACATTTCTATCACTTAGGCTCATTTTGCATTGGACATCTCGATACGCTTCTATCACTTGGGCTTATTGTACATTGGACATCTATGTACATTTATATTACTTGGGCTCATTTTACATTGTGCATCTGTGTGTATTTATATCAGTTGGGCTTATTTAAATTTTACATCTATTTACATTTGTCTTACTGTGGCTTATTTTACATTGGACACCTGTGTACATTTGTAGCACATTTGCTTATTGTACATTGGGCTTCTATGTATATTTGCATAGTTGAGCTCATTTTACATTGGATATCTCTTATCACTCTGGTTCAGCTTGCTTGTGACATCTTTACACACATCCATATCACTGAGGATCAATATAGTTTGCATGTGTACACAGATCCATATTGGGAGTTAGGATAATATGTGTTCTTCTATCTGTTTAAGATTGTGGGAAGTAAACATGTTGAAGCCTTGCTTTCAGTAAAGGATGAGGAAATACACTGATATAAATATTTGAGACGAGGTGAAATTCAATAGCTATTGGAAATATCCAAAACCACACATTGTTAAAAGCTTTGCACATATCTTGCTGGAAAATCATGATTCAAGAATGATGAAATTATCAACATTAGTGTAATTATCAACATCTGAGTAATCAGACTCAGTTAATTATTGTGATTCTATGTATTGTGTTTACAGTCTTGTGTGGTCAGAGTTCGAATGTGGAAGCAAAGACCGTTAACGTCCATTGGGGTATGTGGCTATGGTATTTCTATGGCTTCCTACAAACACAAAGACAGCTTCACTTGCAAGGAAGAGACACTTCATGTACAGAAAGCATGGATAACCGATCTTAGATAAACTTTCAGACATGCACAACAGTTATAATAAAACCCCACCTACACCCAGCCCGCCAACCGATACGAGCCAATCACCACCGTAGCCAGCACAACTATGCCCCGCCCACCCCCACCATATAAAACATCCTAACGGACATTAACAGTCTTTGCTTTCACATCTCTCTCTGTGCATCCACATTCAAACTCTGACCAGTGCAGACAGCAGATCGTGTTACCCTGATGATGCCAAGCGCAGTGGCGAAACTTTGGTATCTACAATGCCTTACTTACCTTATGCTGTAGTAGCACTCATTCATATTTAAATGAAGGATGGCATTACAAGCTAGATATGGCCATGGTAACCCTACCTTGAGCCCAGAACATCATTCACTAGACATAAGAAAACCAATATTGCTACCATATTTTGTATACATGTAGTCTTAGTGGGGCCATAAAATAACCACACTGTACCTTTCCATATGAATTCATTACAATGATCCATTATGAATATTAAAAATAGAAGCACTATTAACAGAGCTTCTTTATAAACTGCATAGTTATTATAGTTGTTGGTCTCTTAAATGCATCTTAAAGAAAATAATATCACCTCTTCTTTCAGTTTCTGATGTGTTAGAAACGATTTAAATAGACAGTGGAAAGGGAACCATCACAAATGTATTGTAGGAGCTGTACTCCAATTGGACTGAAGACTTTGATAGTGGGTGTTACTAATGTCTGTGCTTTTCATTATTATTGGGGTACAGAAACAAATTCAATAAATTCTGTTGCTTGTCAGCTACCATAAGAGTACCATATTTCATCGCATAATTGAATTAGGAATTTCAGCAATTCACCACATAATTGTTGCATTAATATTCGAGTTGTTCAATATTGAAAAATAATGTGCTACCACTGCAACCTTAAGTAACATTAATCCTATAAAAATGATGAAAATGAAGTGTTTAAAACAGTGAAGCACATTGATAAATTGACTCAGGGGTCTCCGTCTAGGGGATATGTGAACAGCGACCACAAGGTACCCAAGCTGAGCAGAACATTGCTTCCACTTACTGGTGTTTTGCTCCTCACTGTAACTTTTCTATCTGACCTTACCTTGGTCATCTCTTGTTCTCTTCCGACCCCGATGCTATTAGGGTTCCTGAGGAATTTTTCCAACCTCTCCATTTCTCTATAAAGTCTTAACCCCTAACATGCTGACCTGTCATGGCATGTAATACGTCCTCTGATTGGTAATCAGAGGATATGGTCGGTGAATTTATTTTGATAACTCTCCCGATCAGGTCGGTGAGGCCCATAAACCAACGACAGGTGTGGTCCTCCAGACATTCTGGGGGCTGTGAGAGAGCGATGTAACTGCCAAAACAAAAACATGGTGCTCTCTGAAAAGCGGTTACTATTACTGCTATTGCTCTCTTTATATTGGAGAGCAAGAGGATTAATGACTTCATTGTCAGAAATCCAGCATTAGCTAACAACAACATTAGTGGAATATTTTCCAATATTTCTAGGGTTGAGGAAATTCTGTCTTTCTCTCTCGCTCTTGCCTGTTTAAATTATTCTGTATATATAGTATGTGTAGGTATCTGAATGCTTACAGTAACCAAATACACTTTCACTGCCAGTTCCAACCTGTGTTCTTCAAATGCCCTATATTTTAAATGAAATACGATGCCCTATGCAGTATATTCTAATCTACTGAGACAAAACCTGTATTTCTATAGGCCCATGTCAGATGATGGTGGTGGTGGTGGTTATCATCATCATCATCATCATCATCATTGGTATCATTATTGTTATTATTATTGTTATTCTTATAATTGAATCACCAGTTTGAAGAAGGGAATAATTCCAAAAACATGTTTTTTGGGAAATCGAAAAAAACTTCCTAGTGTGTTTATTTTTAGTTCAACGTAATTTTACCTTATGTAAGAAAATGTTTATCTCCTTATTAGGAAAGAGGTTGGTATGCTAGCAATTACTTTAATTTACTTCTAACCCAGTAATTAGGACTATAAATGATAGGATTTAATTCCTTCTTAAAACTGTTAACATTTTTAGTATCATGAAAAAACAATAAGTATAAATATTACATATATTTGAAAGTACAAGTATTTTTAGACTAGTTTAAATGAACATACATGAATTGTATTACAAACAGAAACTATTAAGAACATATATTTATAATAATATCTATACAATATGTTGCATTAAGCTTTCACAAAATGTACTCTTCAATCCCCCTCTTCGCTTTGTGTTTCTGAATCTTCTATTGACCATGTCAAAACTTCTTCTAAAACACTTTCTTGTTATGAGGAATATATGCAATGATTTTTCTGGTGTCATCCGTTTTCAACCTGGCAATAGGAATTTTAGTGTTTTAGGATTTGGATGTTGGTAGTTCACGATGCATTCCTGGTTTCAGAAGCAGGAAACTTTCTTTCACTAATCCATCTATGTATTCTGAGGTTATTACATATCCTTTAGGTTATCACATTTTCAAAGTCTCTGTATTTTGAAACTTCAAACTTATTTATAGACTTGCTTACACACTTTGTGATTCTTTTATAAAACTGTGGTCACCATCCTTTGAAATCAAGCACATCATCTGAAGTAACCTTTGATACTAAACAGCCACATCTTTTAGAAGTTATAAGCATTTCCTCATACTCGTCAGGAGTATAAATCCTGTCCTTTCTTCTGATCTTCCGTTTGGCTACTCCAAAGTTGCGGTCATACTCTAAAAATGAGTGGCCACGCATAGGAAAATACTGATAGATTTTCTTGAAGTGTCCCATCAAAACCAGAGGAAGTAAAAATCTCACCATTGTGTTGTTCCTGTTTTGGCCTCCGCAGGCATTATTGAACACAGGAGGTTCTGTGATAGCTGGATCCATCTTCCATTTGATCCTTGCTATGCCTCTCCTTTATGGTAGATGTAGAACTCGAGGAATTTGCTTTCATGTCATGCACACAAAATGCATACATCCAAAGTTTTCTTAAGCAGAAGATGTCTTGAACTGGCATTTTTGGAAGTGGGAGGTCTTGCATGAAGTCAAATACAATCGCTTCCACTGTATCATTTTCCTTACATCGGCTTATCACTTCCTGTTGTTTCTTGTAAAACTTTTTCACTCGGCGTAAGTTTTTTCTGCCACTGATGCGCGTTTAGCACTTTCGTTTAAGAAGGAGGATCTGATTTTCATTTCAAGTTCCTCACAAGTTGAGCAAACATCAATCTGGGGCCTACCAAATCTGTATCCATGATTTTCATTATAATATTGACGATAGAAATCGTACTTAACAATATTAGCAAGTACTAGATGCAATAATATTAACCGGGCTTGTGGGCCGTGGTCTATTGGGTTCCTTCTTCTTCCCAAACGTTTCGTCTGCGACTACGGCAGACATCTTCAGTGGCGGCGAGGTCGAAGTTTCGTAGTGGAGATCTCAGCACCGACTGCGCTGGTCACCACCAGAGGTGCGGTATTTATGTCGGCGGCTGGAGGGGAAGTACGTTGTGATAGGTCCGGGTGGCCAGTGGGCTGGACTTGTACCAGTGGAGTACTACATATGCTGAGCAGAATATGGCAAACAGCGTTAACAAAAACAAAAATCCAGAACCCCTCTCCAGCCAATCAGACGCCAGCTCCTTGTAGTACTCCACTGGTACAAGTCCAGCCCACTGGCCACCCGGACCTATCACAACGTACTTCCCCTCCAGCCGCCGACATAAATACCGCACCTCTGGTGGTGACCAGCGCAGTCGGTGCTGAGATCTCCACTAGGAAACTTCGACCTCGCCGCCACTGAAGATGTCTGCCGTAGTAGCAGACGAAACGTTTGGGAAGAAGAAGGAACCCAATAGACCACGGCCCACAAGCCCGGTTAATATTATTGCATCTAGTATTGACACCGGCCGTGAAAGCCTTAGAACTTTGATGAATATTAGCAAGGTCAGGATGCTTGTCATCACAGAATAGTTCATGCATTATTTTAACATTAAGATCTGCGCTCAGATGCTTGACTGTTTTACAGCAATAATATGATTCCTTAAGTGGAAATAACCGAATACGTTCATCGATCTTGTTAATTGTTTCTTGGGGCAGGGCTCTTGCACGGTTATGATGCTTCCCGAGTAAATCTATAGGTGATTTTCCAGCAGAAATTAGTGATGTTCGCCTAAAGAGAGCTTTATTTTTTATTGCATAAAGGATTGAGAAATCTGTTTTGCATAGCCTTACTCTCTCATTGTCCACTAGTACAAAATATGCGAAACTGCGGTCTCTGCAACTTGGTGTTTCAGTCCTGGAGCGCCTCCTGGCTCTATCATAACATTGTGTCAATCCCATTTTTTGGCCGTCCAGAATAAACCATATCTAAAAATGACTTCTTCGCTTCTGTTGAAAGCTTACGAGTACATTTCTCTTTGCACAAACAATGTAGCTGTGAATTAGATTTGGCTGGGACAGTTTTTCCTGTTGCAGTACTAACGTATTCCTTGCCGAGAAGTCGACCTCTTTTCCGAACTTTATTTTTATACAGATGCGGGTTTTTAACTCCCGTCTTCTTTCTGTTTAAATTTCCAACAACATTTGCACAATTTTCATCACTGGAACTAGGCATTTTCGAACATCCTCACTTATGCATGTTTCTCACAAGAATGGTGCAGTAATACACTTCTCATTATTGTAACAGCAGTGAAACTGCGCTTTCAGACTTAGTATTTGGTGGCATCTATGGATGGAGAGAATAGGCTGAAGAAGGAAATGAATCCGGGAGTTGTTCCCTTGTTCAAACTAACGAATATTACTAGGACTTATAACATCGTTATTTGGTTTTCGTTCTCTTCTTTCTCCTGACACATGCCTCTAGGTGCATAGATATGATTTTTAACAGAAACTCATTTTTCAAATTTTGGTGCTTATTTCCTTCTTCAAACTGGTGATTCAATTAGTATCATTATTATTATCATTATTGTTGTTAATAATACTGTAGTCATCATCATTGTAGTTTCTTGGACTGAAACTATCAGCTTTAAATTATTATGTAAATTTAATATTCAGATTCCCTTGTTTACACGCCCAGTATGATATCACCTCAACAGCCAGGTTATTGGTGCAGAAGAACCTGGTTTATTTCTTTACTCTGCCATGCTATTGTCTCTTGGAGCATCTTCATAATTTCTGTCTTAATTTACCAAAATATATTACTGAATATATTACCTATTTTTATTGTACTTTAACAATTTATCTACATCTAAACTCTTTCTCCATTGCTTAGTTTTACTGGGCCCAATTACATTGAAAGGTCAAATGTTCATTTCCATGCGTGTATCATAATGCAGTTTGTAAACAAATATGGTGCTTTAACAGTTAAATATGTTACGCAGGACATTTAGCTTACACTGTATAGACAATTTAGTGAAACTGTATGTTTGAATTGTTCTGTTATAGGATGAAGACTTCTCCCCAGTAACATCTTCAAGGTAAGGTTTGTCTCTTGGCTAAAGTTTCAGTTGGAGACCTCTTGCTTCTTGTATAATATTTTCTTTTAATTCTTATATAACTTACATTTATGTTGTAGTGAAAGATATAATGTTTTATAGTTTTTATTAAACAGCTTTTATGTGCTAATTAAGGAAATTGAAGCTATTAACAGTGAAGCAACAAGATTCTAAAGTATGAACAAATTAGAAACTAAAAACTTCACTTATCTTAGTAATATTGCAAGTTCTTGTTGCAACATTACTAAAATAAGTGAAGTTTTTAGTTTCTAATTTGTTCTTACTTTAGAACCTTTTATATGCTTTTTGTTTTCTTTGTGTTACTTTTTAAAACTCGTGATGGTGAAGTAATATGCATAACAAAGATTCCAGTATGTTTCCTTTGTTGTTCCTTTACTTCTTTGTTTTGTCCATGTTTCTTTTGCGTTTATTTCTCCTTTTCTTAAATGGTCGCTGGGATGGGGTTTTAACCCTTTGCGGTTGTAGTCCTGGGAAGAAATTTCTGCAACCAGGACAGAGCTTTAAAACTGCTGCTAGAGCGACGCAAATGGGAGCAAAACTTCATACATAAGGGGCCTATGTTACTATGCTTACCTACACTGCAGATGATTATCAAATGTAGCTGAGCTAAACAGAGAATTGTTGATGCACTGGAACAGTTTGTGCTGCTTACACTGTCCACTATAATGGATATTTTTTAATTGTTTTAAGTTTGTAAACACTGAGATAAAGTGTCCATGTCATAAAAAACACGTACCAATGAAATAGCGTTCGTCCATAAATAATAATGTATATAAAATGTAAGCGGACACACGAACACTATGTACACTATACACATCGCACACTTCTCATTATGACAGAGCAATTAATTTTTATAGTTGACAAGCGTGTAATAGTCCTCGAAACATTTGCCGATACACATGGCCGGTTTATTTGCACACTTGTTGCAATAGAAATACATTTCTTTTCTCACCCCTTTACTTTTCGATTGCTGCAGACAATACAGTCTGTGTTTTTTCCCTCAAAGTAGTATATAAAATGTGGTGCATTGTTTAGCCTTTCCTCTCTCTCAGCCATACCGGGGTGTTACCTTGGCCTTGGGTTGTTTATGCCTTTCACCAGACACTCGACAAGTGAGCTTCTGTATTTTACATGTGACAAGGGAGGTGCTTGCCTGGGAATTTTGAACCTGGTACAAAGTGTGCGAGTTTACTGTTGCTACTTCCAGGCACCAGACAAATAGTTTGTGCCACCACTTCAACGATTTTTGCATAAAAGCATATGTTGCACAATAATGGTCACTGCGATCCACGCCTCCCATGTGTTTGAATTAATCAAGTACACACAGCGGTTTTTCTACATCTTTCCTAGTTCCTTCCTTTAAAATTGTAGTTTTCTGCAGAGAGGTATCATGAAATGTAGAATTCATCAAGACTACCCATTTGTCGTTCCGTCCCATAACCAACACATTGCCATTCCGGTATGAACTCGTTTTGCCACATTTTAGTTTTTTTCAAAACCCCTTGCTTCACAGGTTTTGGGTTGCCTACCCTACCAGCAATTATAGTGCCCGTAGTATGGCATTCACGCCTGTCTAACTTCTGCGCTAAATCTACACTACTATAATAGTGATCTGTAAAAAAATGATAGCCACTAATTCCAAAAGCACAAAGTCCAAGGCGATCCATCAGAGATAGTACAATTCTCGTACTGAATTGCTTTTCAGGATACGATAAATTACAAATTTGTCCTGTGTGCTTTCCATAGTAGGGAACAAGACTGTGAACATAGCCAGTATCACTATCTGCCAAAACAAAACTCCTGATACCGCATTTTGCAGATTTTTTAGGGTTGTACGTTTTAAAATTTATTTTTCCATTGAATTCCACAGCTGGTTCATCTGTGGCAATATTTTTGCATGGTAAAAAGTGTTCTTGAAATTTTTTTTCCAGATACTCAATTACACCATAAACCTTTTTTGTTCTTCTGAGCGACGGAGCAGTAATATTCTGTGAATCATCCCCTACATGTAGCATCCAAAAAATCTGCAAAAATCTATCCCGAGGCATAACATCACGGAAAAACTTTATTTCAATTGTCCTATCAGTGGACCAGTAATCCTTTAGTTCTGGAAGTCAAATATGTCCCATGTTCAATATTATCCCCAAAAAGCCTTTTATTTCTACTACAGACACTTCAGCCCAAGTTTTCCAAATAGAGCGTGGGGACAATTGTAACGCTGCAATTTTTTCTCTCGCACATCTATTTGTTTCCTTAGCAATTTGAGATATTAGCTCATCAGTAAAAAATAAACTAAAGTATTCAATTGGCTTAGCATCAAAGGCAAGATTCAGTTTTGGGCCTACATTCTTGTAAAAGGTATATTCTTTGGGTTTCTGGTCAGTTTTGCCTATCAATTTCCATGTATCGGCACACGCAACATTTGCAGCACTTGTGTTGCTTTCACTCTCACTTATGGACTCCTCAGCATCGGATAGTCCCACATGATTCTCCTCTTCAAATTCATTATCCACATTGTCATGACTTATTGCATCCAACTCAGATTGAATCATTAACCTTAATTCTTCCACATCTTCATCGCACAACACATCAAACTTTCATTTCCTAATCCCAGAAGTACCTGGTTTATATGTGCTCAAAGCCATTGCAAAATATTGTGCAACCTGGACAGAAACATTTCCTCTGTATGTTGAAATAGTTTAAATAATTTCTGAACAGATGGCAGAATAGGCTGGGTAAAGCTTCCATGAACACTATGATGCCTGTAACATGCTGCCAGAAGCGTTACTTCTTGTAACTAAGATGAGAAAACATGAAGAGCTTTGCTGTGAATTATATGTTGACATACGACCGTACAGGCATTACTGTCGTGTTGATCATATATCGACATACGACTGCAAAGGGTTAAACGCTATTTCTGATTTCATTTTTTTGGAACTGATTTTTACATGTTTACAACTTACATAATAATTGTAGGTCTTATTAAAACATGTGGTTTACACCACGTCATTTTTCTTCTATAATTAATAATTTGTGAGATATTCCATAATATAGGTTTCAATTTTCCAACAGCTATATTTTTCACAAATGGGAAGTTATATTCTAAAGTAAGAACAAATTAGAAACTAAAAACTTCACTTATCTTATTGTTTTGGTGCTAACCCTGGGGTTTCAAGCTGTGTCCAGCTCATTCTCAAAGCCATATATATATATATATATATATATATATATATATATATATATATATATATATATATATATATTATACTATATTATATCATATCATATCATATTATATTATATATTTTTTTATTCCTGTTCATGTAGAGAAAATGGAATTCATATGCCATCACATAGTAACCAGCTCATAAAAGATTTGGGTATCACTTAACCCTGATGGCCCTGTACCAATTGTACCTGCGTATAAGGAAATATGTCATAAAACTATTTTTATAAATGTTTATTTGAATTAACATAAAATAGAAGAATTAGGATCTGTAAGAACAGTTTGTACAAGCATGAATAGAGAAAGTCATGTGAGTACAACACATCACATCCTTCTAAAGCATGGGTGCACAAACAGTGCTCTTTGAGCGCGAACGCTCGGTACGAGTGGGCGAGCCACAATGACAGCTCGTAGAGCACTGTGATAGAGAATGATGACGTGGGGCAGTTTTAAAGCACTAGTCGAGTATAGTGGTGTCAACGTCACAGGCACTTCAGGGCTCAACTGTACAACAGCTACATGCAGTGGGCCAAATTTGACGTAACACATATCAATGCTAGAAGCTTTATCAATTGACACCTGTTTACTTGCAAGTTGGTCACGTCCACAAATAAAACCTTTCTTCGAGTGCGTACACCTTATGAATTTTTTTCCCTCAGAATTGCCTACAAGGATACATAGCACAGATACAATTTGGATCTGCGAAGGGGAACAGTACATCTCACACATAAATAGAAAACTACTTGACGTAGTTATTAAAAGTTGATTAAAATAGTTGCAACCTTCTGATGATTAGGCTCATTTTATAGATACTATTAAATCTACCTTAGCCCTTGGGTTAGCATTCTCAAACTGGAAAGTACACCACTTACGCACTTACATGCCTCTTAAAGATAGATGATTCAATCCCAGATGTAAAAATGTCAATCTATTTTGAATGAATGAATAAATAAATAAGAGAATAATTATGCGGTATTAATAATAGTGCTTTTAATAGGAACTTGTATTAGATGTAATCTATATCTATATAAAAAGTAAATAGCAGCTTTCAAATTCTGTTACACCTTAAATGAATATTCTTAGCTGTTTTGATTAAACATAATAACAGAATATTTACTTGTATTATCTTCAAATAAGTGAAACAACACAAAACATTATTAGTAACAGAGATTGGCGATATCCTCCAAAATTAAAGGAAAGGACTACATGTCCTACAAGTTGTTTGAAAACTGCTGTCCTTAAAGATTAAGTGTTAAGCATTAAGATTTTAGTGTTAAGCATTTGCATAATGGATTTAAGACAATCTTACTGAAAACCTAAGTAAACTACCACATGTTACACATTTGTAGGATCAGTCACTTGGCATATTTTCCAATTCACACAATTTTCAAAATTTGGCTTACAAAGACAGATTCTAAGGCTAGATGCCAAATTGCTATCCAAGAGTCTGTTTCGTGGGAAATTTTTAGTATAATATTCAACAGAAAACACCACTAACTTAAATTATTAATGCAAATTTTTCAAACAATTACCACCAAAAATCTTCCCTTTGATGACGCTCTTTCGCATAATATTTGTTGTGGCGTGAAAGAAAGGATAAGTTGTTAATGTGAAGACATCACCAGGTGAGTACTGTTTTCATTGTACAACTGTGCATTCCCAGTATCGCCTTTGCCCTTGCGTTTCCTCACTTCGTAGATCCCTAGACTTAAGGTAGCAAACAAAACTGGCATCCTCCTTAAAGTGTACTCATATTGTGGCCGAGTAGTATGCCCTGTACGATGCCTCTCCTCTCTGTCCACTCATAAACAAGAGTGCTGCTCGCGAGCCGGCTTAGGGAGCACAAACCCTGTGCAGGCCTGTTCTAAAGGTTTTAACAATTCTTAGAGACTACAAGCTTCACATATCTTAGCATTTGTAGGAAGTCCTTTAAATCTAATGCAGACTACATACTTTCACATTAATTGTAGTGTATCATCAGTGTGAATCCTGTTAATACCGGTTGCCATCATAACAAACTATATCGCTTAAATTTCTGTGTCATCAGCCTATGAAAACAAAACAAATTAATAAATAGAAAAAGATTATGATGTTTCAAAATTCATTGCACAATTTAATTTAAAAGGTGAGTCAATTAATAACACTAATTGCACAATCCCTATTTTTCAAAGTGAACATCTTCCTAAACCATTAAATCTATGGGTCTATTTAATTGTTTTAATAATTTAACCTCTGGATTTAGTTATTAATTAAATGACCAAAAATTGTCTGCCACAGCTGATCTATTAATTTGTTTATATTTAATATTTCTAAAATGTTCCTGTATTCTGGTTTCCAAATGAAGTTCGGCTTTACCAATATAAACCCTGTCACAATCCAAAGAGCAAATGGACGAGTGCCAGATGTTTTATAATTTGGAATTATATCCTTTTTAGAAAAAATCAACAGTTTTTATACTATGGTACTTCTTTTGTGGAACCAAAGTTTTACCATGTTCTCTAAAAATGTTTTTAACTTCTTTACAAGCCCAAGGAAGGTAAGTCCACTTTTTAAAATTACAATCTTTTATTTTCTTGAGGTAGAAAATTCTTTAATAAGCCTGCTGATATTTTGATTTCACTATTTTTATGTATAAAATCTGTATTAAACCATTAATTACCACAGTGTTAATATGTTTGTACTCTTGTGTTAAATTCTTCCTTATTAAGGGGTATATTTATTAACCTATAAATTAAACTATTGAAAACAGCAAATTTGTGTGAAAGAGAGTTAAAACTTCTATTTTTATGAATTATCAGTATGAGTAGGTTTTCTATGAATGCCAACATTTAATTTATTGTTATGTTTTATTAGTGAAAAGGTACAACAATAGGAAATGACTTTTGTGCATAGTGTTCTGATTTCAAACTACACTTTCTCCAATGAATTGGCATATTCTTATTTGTTCCTTGAAGAAAGAATATTGAGGTATACTTCTCCAAAGGTTTTTCACTTATATTTTTACCCATATTTCTTGTCTTTTTATACCCCCTTCTATTCCTTAATACTTTTCAAAGGCCTCTGTCAGTTCTTTCCTCTGGTATGGAGATACATCCCCATTTGTACCATGTCCAGGCTTTTTCTATCTCATTTGAGGAGCACTTGGTTTCTTGTGGTTTATACACAATATTGTCCTCAGTTCCTCTTTTCATGAATCTATTCCAGTACTTCATAACAATTTCTATTTCTGTCCTGTTTCTACCCCCTTTGTGTAATTGTCACTCCTTTCAGTGTTGATTTTGTTAATCCTTGTACTTTGTTGCAGAATGTTCCAGAAGCTCTCTTTATTTTTTTGCTGTTTCTGTTATCTCCCAAATTTATATTACGTTTGTAATCTTTGATTACCTTATTGCTTCACAAAACCTCTTTAGCCAATTTATTGTCTTTCTGGTACTTTGTACTTATAAATCCTTAACCGCATGGGTGCTACCATCCCTCTTTTATTGCTTTTTTATTGCATACTTCCCAAACAGCAATGCTACTCAGTTGTACTACTAAGTAATCATACTCTCACTAACTCTAATCTCTGATCATGTAAATGCCATTGCTCATATTTACTAAATTTGTTTACTTTTTCGAGTACTACCATTTTTTATTTCTCTATATTTTTATTTCCCATGCTGCGCAAAATTTATCTATACTGTTGAGAATTATTGTAAACTTATTAGTGTTTTTGACCCCATCATTAGATCATCTGTATATAGTAAACCAGGTGTCTATTTGTTCATTATAGTGCAACAGTGTACATTATTTTCTGAAAATATATTTAATTAAATGCTCCTGAGCTTACACTTCTGCCTTTCTTTCCACATGTGACACAAAATTTGACTGCTTCAGGAATTTGTTTGATCATCTTGATGAATTATCTGCCTTCACTTTTCCCATATAATTTTAGCATTAATGGATCTCTGTTCATTCTGTCAGAGGCTTTCTAAAAATGCATGAAAAATATATGTTCCCTGCTCTTTTTAGCAAAAATATTGTCCAATATACACTGACAGTTCTCCCCTTCCTGAAGCCTGCCTGATATTCTTCCTTCTATTTCTGACCCGTTTAGTAACTTAGCCATTATTTCTGTGTGTAGGCAGGGAAGTAAAAGGAATGTGTTTACAGTGCATTACATCTGAAATATCATTGCTATGGCTTGGAAGTTTATGCCCTGAAACACTAAAATATGCATGCAAATATGCTCTTAAAAACTTGAAAATATGCCAAGAAATATGCACTATTTAATTAAAACAATGTCCTTTGCAGTAGATAAGACGAGTTAGTATAAAATAAATAAAGTTACCTTATTCCTTAGAGGTTGAAGCAGAGGTTTGCTCCTTGCTAGTATTTACTGCTAAATTGCAGTTCACAACCAACATTTTGCACAAATTTTCAAACTGTAAAACATCGTCTGTTGTCTCGCAAAACAATTTTGTAACGTGAAAAACTTCTCTCCACGTCACAAGATGTTATCGAGGCATATTTAAATGATGATAACTGCGTCACAGAGAGACTCAAGTCTCTTGGTGTGACAGATGGTTTTCTTTCGAGGATGCCTCGAACATCGCACATCTGTTTATAACTAGAATTTTTTGAAATTACATAATTCACTTTCTGTCTTATGCTACCAGGAACCGAACTTAGATCACATATTGTTTTTTCAAAGACAGTAAGTGATTCATGCAAAGGAGATCCTAAAGCTTCCAATGCCGTTATGGCTGTTGGTAAGAAAGAAAAATGGGCAGATATGAAACTAAGATCCTCTTTTAACCCAGTGCTTGACAGAATATTTTGCACAGTTTCTATTGATGAAGCATCTTTCGAGTCCAATGAATTAATAACCTCTTTGACTATTTCTATGTGCTCTGCATTATATAAAACTGCATTGACCCATGTTCCCCATCGAATTAACACTGGTGCAGTAGGAAGTCGGATATTAGGTGCTGTTGATCTAAACAACTTAACTCGTTTAGGAGATTTAAGAAAAATTGTCTTTGTCCTGGACGGAAATCTATCTACCAATGGGAAAGAATCACGTATTGTCTCAGAAATTCGATGAAGAGCGTGTGCCAAACAAGTTATATGAATTAAGTTAGGAAAAATACCTTGCAGAGTTTGTTCTGAGTTTACCATATCTGGACCTGCATCAGTAACAAGTAAAAGTAACCGGTCGTATTTGATTCCACATGGCCATAGTAATTTCAGAGTCCATCACAAACTGAGTCACAGTTACATTGTCAGTGGCACACATTAAGAAGATAAGGTGTAGTCTTTTGTTCATTATTTAAAGTACCCACGATTATATTGGAAATAGAACGGCGCTCAGAATCAGGGGTTTTATCAACAGATAACCACACAAACTGATCCGCTAATTCATTTTGTATACATCACAATACGTTATTGTAACAAGTCTTACACAGTGTACTTTCCTCAGGCACATGGTACATGGCAAGAACGTTTTTAAATGTCGGATTATTAATTTTGAACAAGGTAATATCAGCAGCTAAAAATGCTTGCCACAAGTCATAGGGAAATTCAGTAACCCTACTTCCTAAACACTCTACTAGCTGTTTTTGAGCAGGTTCTTTGTTTTCTGATTAAATTCTCCTCATGTTTTGCTGTGTTTATGTGCTGAACTATTTGAAATCTTTTCTCACTCCCTGCATATTTCTCCCACGCTCCACAAAACAGTACCCCGTTATCTGTAGATATTAAATCACCCAAACTCTTTCTGTAAATTAATTAATCTAGCACTCAAAGTTGGTTTTATTTTCGACCTTTGAAGAGCTTTTTAACATTTTACACGCTTAATTTAATTTGGTGGGAACCAGTTCGCAACACTGTTACGTTTGAAGACCACGACACAACTACTGGTGGGCAGGTAAGCGTTGCTATATTCTTGCTGCTCAAAAAGTTGACCTGCACTTTATATTTCTAAATATAAACCTCTCAGATAACGCACTGCTTATTCTCTACACATACACACATAACATAAGGATGGAAACAGGGTATTCACTGCATGACAGCAAGGCTCAGCATCCTCGCGAGTTGCATCATCATGTGCAATACTACCAATATGAAAAATATTACACTGATGGAAAAAATAATAAAAAAAAACATAAAAATCATTAAAATATGCAATATAGGGGCTATAATATTGAAATCTTCGTGAGTTGCATCATCATGTGCAATACTACCAATAAGAAAAATATCCAGATGTAAAAAATAATAAAAGACCACAAAAACCATTAAAATGTGCAATATAGGGGATGTAATATTGAAATATTATGCATTTATCATAATATTGAAATATTATGCATTTATCAAAGTCAAGAAAATATGCAGTTATACGCATCATAAAATCATGTCCAAGTAACTGAAAATCCCATAATTCGTGCACATAATGTAAATGCATACATTTTTAACCCCTATGAAAAAACATACAAATGTATGAACTTCCAAGCCCTAATCATTGCTGTTATAGAATAACCAAATCCCTGTATGTGCACTGTCAAAACACCTTGCTGTATGACATTAAGTAATACAGTAAGGTGTGATTCCCAAGCAGCGTGGCGTTCAAACATCTCAGCGCAAATCTGGCCACGAATCACACGACGTGATTCCACAAGAAGCGTGACGAATAGGAGATCGGCGTGTCAGTGTATCCGTAGAACGTATGGAAAAGACGTAGGTCTTGCAAAATGTCAATAATGGATTTTTTTAAGGAACAGGAGGAGGGCCATCTTACTTTATTGTTGCGAACAAATGAAAATACTGTAAAGAAGAAAGTGAATTCACTGTTTACAATGACAGAACTTGAAGGTTTCGGCATCTTATGCATAAATAAATGCAATTTCTTAATTTATTTCGTGGGCTATAAATTGTTAATCACGTATTGGTAAACTTTGGATTATCAATGCTGTTTTAAACTTACATGCAACAGGAGCAAATGTGAATAGGTTACGAAGGAAGAGCATGTAGGTGATTACAAGGGCATATCGATATAACATCCAAAATGTTGAATTCTTGACAGGCCATTTGTACGAGAATATGGAGAAAAAGGAGATGGTACATAAAGCAGCAGACCAGAATTATTGGGTTAAGTCTCAGTCTTATCCACAATTAACATAACTATTGTAGCAAATATCATTTGAATTACTGATTGATTGTTATGGTAAACACAGACTTGTTCAGGAGATGCTTGCATTCTATGTAACATATCACAGATGAATCTGAGCATAATTTGTGTTACGATGTTTCTAGTTATTGGGGGTATATGTGTATGTCAGAAAGAACCAACGTGAAAGATGGCGGTGCCTGCACTAAAAATACTTTTGGAGCCATCAAATTGACTTTCCTCAGCTTGTTAAATTTCTCCCACCCCGACATTTGCATTCTTGTTTGATACGTAAACCTCTTCCAATCAGCACAATTCTTCATTTCTTGAATCAGTATTGGCCTTCAGTATGCTTTTCGTGCTTTTTCGCGATTTCCTGCTCTCTGAGCGTTACACATATTAAGCTGCGAGGTTAATATGGTGTGTATTTCACGCAATTTCTTGTTCCTGGCGTCTGGCCTAATTCTACTTTTTACAATATGTATATGTATTTAGTACATTACGAACGCCAGCTGAAATTCATTGTTTCCTTGGATTCCATTCCTTATATGTAGGAAACATTGATTAACAACAGAGATATCTATTACAATGTGGACAAATCACCTTACTTATCAACAGGAAGGAAATTATAAACAGTTTCCAGAGGACATTATATATATATATATATATATATATATATATATATATATATATATATATATATATATATATATATATATGACCTGCACTTTTAAATGCTCCATATAAAACAAATGATTTGAGCTGGATGGAGTGATTACCAGATACTTGATGAAACCGAGTAGTGATGTTCTACTCAGGTGTTTACTAGATATTTATTCACACAATCCATTATACAGGCAGAGATAAGACTTCTTTCTGGAAGAGCAAATTACACGAAGGACTTCTTCCTCAGCAACAGATATAGTTTTCTGCTTCTAGCTTTTCGTGTATTGTCAGGGTAGCTGTCACAATCAGACTGACATTTCCCTCTCGTTCAAGAACAATTTGCAATGTGTTCTGCAAATATATACTGACAGAGAAAATGTAGTACACGCTTTATTTTAATTAATCTATTACCCATTTATTTACTTACATTGTACTTTGTTTTCTTGCTACTTATTACCCTGACAGAGTTGTGAGAGGATTGGTCCAAAATCAATATTTACATACCGTAATACTGCATTTTCGGTGCTCTAATTGGCTGTTCAGTTTCATATCCTCTCTTTTTATAACACTTAAAGCACCAGCATTTAAACCTTTGCAGCAAAAATTTGTCTAATCTCCTCTGGCTTCAGAAATAAAGTTGGATCTTAAGAGTGTGCCTTTTTAATATCAAAACATACTACAATCCTAAAATCAGAGCACACTTTGAATAATGTGTCAAGGGGGCTTAAGACCGGCTCAAGGTCACAATACTGTTTGTATAAATTCGCAACTGTATGTTTTATAACATCACATAAAGCACTTGCTGTTTAATACAGCTAGGCTGGTTTCCAAGCTATGCCCTGAGGGCACTGGAATACTCAAAAGTATGCTCACCATATTCTGAATTTTAAAGGCAAAGTATGCAATTTGTAATATTGAAAGCCACTTTTTCAGATAGGCAACGCAAAGGGACATTTAATAGACAAAAGTGGCATTTTATATAGTGAACGTCAACACAGTTATTAAAAAAAAATGAGGGAGACACAATGTAATTTAGGAATTTTTATATGAAATCATGTTCACCACCATAATGATAAACCAGTTTTGTGTAATCACAAACACCATGGCAATTTTGCTAAAAACGTTATAGTGTGAAAACATCTGAAAATTTGTAATTTTATTAAATAGGTCGTATCACTTGGTTGCTTTTATCATTAATTTCTGCCTCAATACTCTTCCTGGTGTGATTTTTGTAACAGTTACATTTAAACTTATAAACAGCAGGGTTTCGCCTCCTAAGTCGGTTAAGAAACACAAAATGTATAAAAAAGTTCGGGTTTTCTGCACAATTTTTTTGTCCCGCTCATGCGCCAGTGTTTAGTGTCTATGCTGGAACTCCGTCCTTTCGTGTCAAAACATAGCTCGAGGTAGCGGCGTAAGTATGTAAACTTCTGCGCATGCTCCAGACCTTGAGCTGCAAGCACCATCAACGCCATCCCATGCGGCTTGGGAATCACACCTTTAATGACCACAGTGGAATTGCTGAAGGTTTTTTTTTTTTTTTTTTTTTTTTTAACGTCCTTGAACATGACATGTCGCACGGTGAGTCAATGAAATGGGTGAAATGGTGCTCAAATGAGCCCGAGGTCCAGGGAGCTTTAAGTTACCCGACATTCGTCTTCACAGGAGAAGGGAAAACTTCGGGAAACAAAAAGACTTCCCGGATAACTTACCCTAGGCGAGATTCGCGACCTCTTGAACGTGAGGCAGACACACTAACCATCAAGGACTGCGAAGTTGTGTCAGTAACAGCCTCCACATATTGTGTATACTATCTTCCCTGTTACTGTTAGATATGGAACTGTTCACTGCACATGTGTGTAACAGAGTTGTTTGATCAAGTTGTATCAGTAACTATCATCCGTTACACTGTCATATTCCCTGTTAGTGTTAGATATGGAACTGGGTGAGTGAGTGAGTATTGTTTAAGGGCCCATCGACAACTAGGTCATTAGGGCCCTAAGTTCACAGAATAAAACAAGCCAACAATAAAACCTCACCCTAAAAAGCTAAAAGGTGAAAGTTAAAATAACTTAAAAAAGGTTAAAAAGTCTAAAACCGAGAGCTAAAACAGTTAAAAGTTAAACAACTGGTAAAAACGTAGACTTATAAAACTTAAAACTGATAAAATCTTTAGAAGGTAAAAACCAGAATAACATCCAAAGTAAAAACAACGAAAAGTCAATATCCGCCAATATAAAAGCACCTTACACTTGCTTGCAAAAATCAATCTTGGCGACAAACCGCAGTGCCGTATTGACAGCTACTGCGTCGTTGCCTAAAACAGAGCACAGTGTAAGGCCCAGGCCTAGGGACTGACGCTCATGACCGTATTGCGGACAATCAAGAAGGACATGTGCGACGGAGAGTGGAACATTGCACGTCGCACAGACAGGCTCCGGATCACCACGCAAAAGATGTCCATGCGTGGCTCGAGTGTGGCCTATCCTCAGGCGGGTTAAAATCACTTCCTCACGCCTGGAATTCCTGCAGCTGGTCTGCCAGGGTTGTACAGTGTCCTTTATTGTCCGTAACTGAGTGCCAGCTAACGTTTCCCAAGATTGCTGCCAGTGGGTAAATAGATGGCGGCGAAAGTATTTCTGCACATCTACATAGGGTAGCGCACGGGTGGAGTATTCCGGGAGGCGGCATGCAGACTTTGCAGCCGCATCCGCCGCCTCGTTGCCCGGAATACCCACATGGCCTGGGATCCACGTAAAAACCAACTGGTATCCGCGAGACAGTAGTTGCGAGATCAACGTCTGAATTTTAATAATCAATGCCGAGGTGCCGATAAACTGTTGCAGGGCCTGGAGGGCGCTAAAAGAGTCGGAACAGATAATAAAACTTCCAGGACCTGAACTGGAGATAAAAAGCAGGAAATAAAATATGGCAAACAGCTCGGCGGTAAATACTGAACTGGCGTCTGGAAGGCGGTACTTGCGAACGTCGCCATGGTATACAAAAGCGGAACCCGTCGCACTACCCATCCGTGAGCCATCAGTAAATACCGGAGTATGAGTCCGGTATCGGCCCAGAACTGCGGTGAAAAGTTGGTGAAACACCGAGTGAGGGGTAGCTAACTTCGCACAGCTCGACAGCTCCAGGTCAAAGCGTGCACGCTGGAGCTGCCATGGAGGGTATCGGCCATGCGAATGCCGCTCTACGGCTGGCAAGCGTAGATCGTGTGTGGTCAGCAGTTCTCGAAACCTGATGCCGCTTGGACGGGAGATAGTTGTATTCCGCGTATAACGGTACACTAGGTCTGGACGCAATACAGGTGGAAACGAAGGATGACCTGGATGAGCGGCCAACCTTGCCACGTAGGAACATAGTAATAACGAGCGTCGGACAGACAGTGGGGGTTCGCCAGAATCAGCATACAGACAGTCCACTCTACTTGTACGGAAAGCCCCAGTAGCGAGACGGATACCAGTGTGATGTATTGTATCTAAAAGGCGGAGTTTAGAGGCGGATGCGGAGCCATAGATAAAACAGCCGTAGTCTAATTTGGACCGGACCAGTGAACGATACAACCTCAACATGACCGTGCGATCGCCGCCCCAAGATACCCCAGATAAAACCCGGAGCACCCGAAGCGAACGATCGCAGGAAGCACGCAGATAACGAATATGGTGCTCCCATGTAAGTTTGGTGTCGAGGTGTAAGCCCAAGAATTTCAGGTGCGGAACAAATGGAAGACGCGTGCCACGCAAATAAAGATCAGGGGCCGGGTGTACGCCACGAAGTCGATGGAAGTGGACACATTGTGTTTTCGTAGGGGAGAACTGAAAGCCGGTGCGAAATGCCCACTCGGCGATGGATGTTATAGCTAGCTGCAGTTGACGCTCGATGTGCTCTAAACTATGAGAGCGATAGTATATCGCAAAGTCGTCAACATACAGTGACATTGGTATTCCCCTACGAACAACACTGGCAATGCTGTTGATGGCCACGGCGAAAAGTGTTACACTCAGAATCGACCCCTGGGGTACACCATTCTCCTGGATTCGTTCTTGTGAAAGCGTATGGCCAATGCGGACACGAAATCGGCGAAGTCGTAAAAAATTAAGAACAAACAGAGCTAGATGGCCACGTAAACCGTAGTCGTGTAAACTACGGAGGATACCATAGCGCCATGTAGTGTCGTAGGCCTTCTGCAGGTCGAAGAAGACCCCCACGACATGCTGCTTCATGAGAAAGGCATTCTGGATGTAGGCCTCCATGCGAGTAAGGTTATCGACACTCGAGCGATGACGACGAAAGCCGCACTGAACGTTGCTCAGCAGGTTATTCGTCTCTAGCCACCACACTAAGCGAGTGTTAATCATTCGTTCCATGGTCTTACAAACGACACTCGTCAGGCAGATAGGACGGTAGCTAGAGGGAAGTGTCCGGTCCTTCCCCGGCCGAGGGATAGGGATGACAGTACCCTCGCGCCAGGAAGAAGGGAAAACCTGCTGAAGCCAGATGCGGTTGTACATGTTCAGCAGGAAGGTCAAAGCCTCAGGTGGAAGATGAAGCAGCATTTGTCGGTGAATGTCGTCAGGCCCAGGAGAAGAGTCCTTCGCGAGAGACAAAGCATGGGCTAGCTCCGCCTCCGTAAAACGAGCGTTGTACGGTTCACTAGAGTCACTTTTAAAATTGAGGACTACCCGCTCCGCAGATTCCTTGACGGGTAAAAAGGTAGTATGGTAGCTTTGGGTTTGGCTATCAGCAGCGAAAGCGTCTGCGAGGGCGTCGGCGATATCCTGCTCGTGGGTGTAAGAGCGTCCCTGTACGGCAAGACCGGGTATTATCGTCCGGCGACACTTGCCGTACATACGCCGAACAGCAGTCCACACTTGTGTTGCAGAGCTGCGACGGGAGAGGGAAGAGACGTAAGATTCCCAGGAGCTACGTTTTGCACTACGGAGTACAAAACGTGCCCTCGCACGAGCGCGTTTAAAAGATATAAAATTGGTCTCCGTAGGATGCAGGTGAAAAGCACGCAGAGCACGCCTACGAGCTTTGATAGCCAAGCGGCATTCCTCGGTCCACCACGGTACGGGAACGTGTCGTGGCGTAGAGGAACTTCGAGGAACGCTGGAATCTGCCGCGAGCAAGATAGAGCAGGTAAAGTACTCCACCATTTCATCAATGGTGTCAAAGCCATTGTCGTGTATGTGAATGAGGGATCGAAATTTCTCCCAATCAGCCTTGGAAATAATCCAGTGAGGGTGTCGTGTTGGCACAGGATGGTGGACGGATAGGTGAATGTTAATGGGATAATGATCACTGCCATATAAGTCGGAGAGAACCGACCAATCCAGAATAGGTACTAGCGATGGGCTACAAAAGGAAACGTCTATGGCGGACTGTGTAGCGTAGGCTGATGATATGAAGGTAGGGACACCAGTATTTAACAAAAGTAAGCCGGACATATCGCACACGTCTGCTACAAGGCAACCACGAGCATCGTCAGTGTCGGAGCCCCAAAGGGTATTTTTGGCATTCAGATCGCCCAAAAACAAGATCGGTGGTGGAATCTGTGCCAAGAGAGCCCGAAGATCGTTTTGTTGTACGACACTGACCGGTGGCAGATAGACGTTACAAATAGACAGACTCAGACCCTGCAACTGGACGCGTACTGCCACAGCTTGCAGTGGCGAGTTAAGCGGGATGCTTGTGGCAGAGATGTTATGAGCCACCAGAGTGGCAACACCACCGCTTGCGCGCCGATCAGCTGCAGAGTCATGTCTAAATACCGAAAAACCACGGAGATGTAATGCGTGGTGAGGCTTCAAGTGGGTTTCTTGTAGACAGACAATTGATGGAGTTCTTTCAAAGACTAAGTGCTGTATGTCCGGAGAACGTGCCCGGAACCCATTAACATTCCACTGGATTATTTCCATATTAAAAAGAGATTAGTGGCCGGTCTTTATCTTTTTCTTCTTCTTTCGTTTCATCTTGGCGCACTTGGGACCAATGAAGTGGCTTTCCCCATCCTCTGGCGACTCCTCCGATGTTTGGGAGTCCGAAGATCCCCTACGGCTCGCAGAGCGGGAGCGGGACTTCATGGAGGACGTGGGACTGCTGGCTCGAACAACGTGCCTGGCTCGAGGTTTGTCCACAGAAGTGGTGGCACATGGGGACGGTTCAAGAGCTGAAGTTTGCACTGCGATAGATGTAGTCGCAGGAGGATTAGGGTGACGCTGTGGAGGAGTGCTCGCTGACCAGTCGGTTTGTGTGCCAACGTCCGATACAGGTGCGTGTTGCAGGCCCACAGTGCTCACAGGAGGGCGGCGGGCAGCAGACGCATACCCGGTGGTGTTCGCAGGTTTTAGCTGTTCGAAGCGCCGCCGCGCTTCCAGAAACGTTAGGTGTTCCTTAACTCGTAACTCCTGGATACTCTTTTCATCAGAAAACTGTGGGCACTGACGCGAGCTAGAAGGATGTTTCCCTCCACAGTTCACGCAGCAGGGGTCCCGTGTACACGCGGTGTCTTCATGTGCTGCTAACCCGCATCGTTCACAAATAGCAGGATGCGTGCACGTGCTCCTTGTATGTCCGAACCTCTGACACTGGAAGCAGCGCATGGGGTTCGGTACATACGGACGTACAGCGGCCCGCTCATAACCGCAATAGATATATTCTGGCAAGGTGGTACCCTTGAACGTAAGAAACACCGTTCGTAAGGCGATCTCCTTGCCTTCCTGCTTTCGTGACAGACGGTACGCTTGACACACTCTTTGGTCCGAGAGACAGGTGACAATTTCCTCATTAGAGAGACTGTCCAAGCTAGAGGTGGTAACAACTCCCCGACATGAATTAAGCGACTTGTGTGGGGCTACCCGCACGGGATAGGATCCCAACAAATGCGCTTTAAGGAGCTTCTGTGACTGGTCTGAGTTAGTCGTCTCCAATAGCAGCGTACCGTCTCTAAGGCGTGTTGCGTTCTTGACTGGTCCACAAATTCGATCCACTTCCTTCTTTATATAAAGAGGGCTAATATCCTTCATCGATTTTCCATCACTTGCCAAGGTCATAACCAAGAAAACATCAGTGTAAGGGGTTTTGCGCGGATACATGATTGATTTGGACCCCCTTCCGGAACCGTCGGCGTCAGCCTGCCATCCGGGGGTCAAAGGATAAAAGACACCAAAATCTCCACGGTCTGTGCCGCCATGGAGACCCCTCCATGACTGACCTCAAAGCGTACTTCAGAGGGGCTACCCTCCGATCTCCACTGCTTGTCCGCATGGGTAAACCGTTCACCACGTGACACCCCGGTTTTATGCTCCCACCACAGGAATAACCGCCTGTGGCTCCCCGCTTTAGCACACGCTGCCTCAACGGAGTCAGCGTGGATTCAGGGGACTTCGAGTTGATTACACCGGGGTTCCGTCAGCGGTAACACGTCCGGCCGGTGATACTAACCCGACGGCACACGGCCGTCGGGAGATTAACACCGGCCGTGCTCTCAAGGAGCTACGTGGGTGTACTTGACGTGTGGACGGGCTCCGCACCTAAGGCTACACATGGGGGCAGTGTGAAGGGTCCGCCTAACCTTCGCGCCTGAGACCTCCGAAGAGCACACAAGTCGGGGGCCGCGCTGAAAACCGTGGGACAGGACCACGGAAATAGGAAAGATCCCTGCTGGTGAGACAGGAGTTATAAAACTAAGGCCTTACTAACTAATAATCGGAATAAACCTAGAAGAGGAAGAGGATGATATAAAAGCAACATAAATCGCTGCACGTGGCACAGTTGATGTATATGGAGGGGGTGAAATGATGGTGCGCAGCTCGGGGCCCCGGGCGCGCCAAACCCGGACCTACCGTGGTAGGTTCCCCTGGGGGAGTTTGATTTCGGAGTCCTCTTCTCCTAGATGAGCTGTCGACCAAGACTAACGAGCCTCATCTACCCGTTGGAATGTTCTTAGCTTCCCCTCACCTCTTGCCTACCAGTGGTCACGAAGACTCACTTAGTAGGCCGTCTGGATCGGGTACTGAGCCCCTCCGCCACGGCAAGGCGACACTCCTTCGGAGGGGTAGATATGGAACTGTTCACTGAACATAAGGAGTATAACACAGTTGTTTGATCAAGTTGTATATCATTAGACACATTGTCATATTCCGTGTTAGTGTTAGATATGGAACTTTTCATTGAACATAAGTAGTATAACAGTTATTTGATCAAGTTGTATAAGTAACTAGTTCAAATACCCGACGTTGCTCATGGTTTGACGATTTTATCCCTACAAATTTGAGACTTGCGTTGAACACAATAAACAACCGGAAATAAACAGATAAAGAAATGGGGTCGCGCTTCGTAAAAGAAAACTGAATTGGATGTTAAACCATGACAATATAATGTGGCACTTGTTTCAGTTATAGATAATTGTATGAATTATAAGTAGGACAAGTAGGGAACGATATGTGATCATGTTTCGTAAAAGAAAAATGAATAGAGAAAACCGCGTGAATGTACCTAATGTGTTGTATTTCCTGTTCAGTTATAGAAAATTGTGCGAATTGTATGTTAAAGGTCGAATAGAGAAAGAAGTGCGATCGTGTTCCATATGAAGAATGAGAAGCAAAAGTGTGATTGTTTCATAAAAGTATCTAGATACAATCGTGTGGATGTAATGTGTTACAATTATATTTCATTCATAGAAAATTCTACGAATTTTATGAACGGGGAATAGAGAAAGAAAAGTGAGTAGAGAAACCCGCGTGAATGTAATATGTGTCATTTATATTACAGTGATAGAAATTGTGTTAATTGTATGCAGAAGGGTGACACAGTCCAGTGGGGTTACTTTTTTTATCATTGTCTCACATTTTAACACAAATACGCAGTTTTCTGAAAGCTAGAATCAAGACCGGAAAATCCAATGACATAGCCAGGATTTGATCCATGGATCTTGCGCTTCACGGGCGGCTGTTCTAGCCATTGAGCTACCATGACAACCTGCCATTATGGCATTAAGTTCCCCAATTGATTTGTATTTTCCCGGTAGACCATAAGGTAATCTCACATCTAAGATAAGTACCCCAAGGGCGACCTACAATCTAGGTACTTACTGTCCCGATATTGTCTCACGTTGGACTAATTTGTCTGCCTGAAATCGATATAGGGAATGCAAAGGAGACTATATCTCACTACACGTCTAAGTGGAGTCCCCAGCTAGTGTATTTTCCGTTAGTCCATACAACCTCGCTACGTGGTAATTATTGCATGCCAACCCCTTTTCTATGGAAGTTGCCCTGTTAATTATAGCAGTGGCTTCTCTGCAAGTTTTGAGCATTGGATTTTTTGAAAGCGATGCGTATGTAACTTGTTAAAGAAGTTTGATTTTCTGGTGATAATCCTGTGACTTCTTTACCACCGTCAGTTTGCCCTTGCCTGCCTTTAGAATAATCAAATATTCTCGTTACTTAATATTAAACAGTGCTTGCCGTTCCGCTCTAGATAAGCTCTGACAAGTTACTTTATGATGTGTAAGGATTCTCGTATATGATCAGCCCGGTCTTCTGGGATCCCAATTACCGCATCTTCTAAACTGGCTATGATGTTATTTGTCGGTATCTGTTTGAGAGTTACATATATCGTATCACAGACTCCTCTAATACAGTTATAACTGTACTTTTTAGGTGGTTCCTGTTATGTGGCAGTCAAGTTTTCTAACTTGTGTCTTTTGTTTCTTCCTGTTGGCATATGAAACCTAGTAGTATGATCTGCGGAAATATCTTATCTTCTCTATAGGTCGATGTGTGCAGGATAACTAAAAAGCTTCATTTCCACCGTGGCCAATTCCTTCATGTTCCCTAATGCTCTCACGCCATACCGCCCTTCCCGTCCATTCTGAAATGTGATTAATCTTCAACGATTTTGCCTGTCGTCTGATCTGTACAAATTTCCATAAAACCTTTTGACCTCTGCAGCGTAATGAGAGGGCCAAGGTACAAAGTTTATGACCTCTCTTCTCCCATGGTCTAGAAAATTCTCTTTTCCGGCTAAACATTTTCTCACTGTAGAGATCTGTAATATATTTTCTATAGCTTCCTTGCCAGCTTCCATATCGTGATGTGAGAATCAGAGGGTTCTAGCTGCGTTTGAGTGAATCTGTCAGGAGAGGGACTCAACGTTTGAACCTGGTCTAGGGCAAAGGAGCATTTTCTCACCGTAAAGATGGGTAATATATTCTCTCTAGCTTCCACGGCTGCCTTCTACATGTGGTAGTGACACATGGAATAGGAAAATTATTAAAACCAGCAGTGTCAAGCTGGCATACAAGGCACACGATTTACCGGTAAATGTAACACATAAAAAAAAATTATTTTGTGTTTAACGACGCTGTCAATTGCCAGGATCACATCAGCGTCGCCGGTGTGCCGGAATTTTGTCCCGCAGGAGTTCTTTTACATGTCAGTAAATCTACTGACATGGAGCTGTTGTTTTTAAGCACACTTAAAAACCATCGGCCTGGGCCGGGTTTGAACCCGCGACCTTGGGATCAGTAGGCCAGCGTCTAACCAACTGAGCCACCCAGACCGACAAATGGAACACACCACCTAATAAACCGGGTGTTTATGAAATACCCTGGAAATCATTATAGGTGAGATGGGTCGCACGGTAAAAGAATGATTACAGGAGCAGATGTAAACAGAATGACATGGAGAAATCAGCTGTTGTGCATACTCACAAAATATACAATACTGTTTGATCAAAGTAAGTTGTAACCTGGAAAAGCAGGGGACCTAGGAAAATTAAAGAGACCTTAGAAATTGGCCCTTGTACATGAAACTTAACGGTAATAGTGGGATGTGTATTAATAATCTCTAGTTGATCGCCATTGGGAAATCAAACAGAAAACTAAAGAACACTATGACATCTGTGCCGCATTGTTTTTGTTGTTAAGGTCCTCCAACGTAATGTCATATCGGACGGTGAATGGCTGAAATAAGGCTCAAATGAGCCCGACGTCCATAGAGCTTTCAGTTACCCGACATTCGTCTTCTCAGCAAAAGGGAAAACTTCGGAAAAAACCTCGTTGCGATAACTTACCCTAAGCGAGATTCGGACTTGCGACCTCTTGAGCGTGAGACAGACATGCTAACCATCACGCTACAGAGGCGGCCTGCCGCACTGTGGTGATTCTCTAGTAGTGACTACAAAACATGAATGAACATGGGCCTAGCCAATACAGTGATGTTGCTCTCTGCGTTGCAAGGCGGTTCGGAGCGACAAAAACAGTCAAATCTTTTATTCTTGTTGCCCTCTTCCTGGGACAACACAACGCTGTGGTTTGTCATCAATTATCGTAAACCAGTTTAACTTGTATTTTATTTCGTGGCTTTTTTTTAGACATTTGGGATGTTTCATCCTTTTTAAAACATTTTAGCGACTTACTATTGTACAGTTTTTCAGCACTAACTGCTTTACTTTTTATCTGTTTTAACTTTCCCTTTTAACAGCAAGTCTTAACAGGTGGTGAATCTCCCTGGTTTTATCTTTTGATTTCAGGCTCTAATAACCTAGCTATCAATGGCGCCTTAAACTCTACTCACTAATATATTTCTCCTTTCTCTTTTATATTGGCACCAGAAACTCCTTGGGATGTCCATCCGTTGTTTCACTTTATTTCGCTCTGTAGTTTCTATGTTTCTTTTGGTATTAAAGTAAGAACAAATTAGAAACTAAAAACTTCACTTATCGTAGTAATGTTGCAAAAATAACTTGCAACATTACTAAGATAAGTGAAATTTTTAGTTTCTAATTTGTTCTTACTTTAGAATCTTGTTGCTTCACTGTTAATAGCTTCAATTTTCCTTATTTAACTTTTAGTATTAATATTATTTTTAGATGTTGTTTCTTCCTGCCAATTATACATTTCTTTGCCTAAGCATTCCAGTGTACTGTTATTTCCTTTTGTTAGCTTTTAATCCCTGTACTCTGGTAATTATTTATGTTATTTTTATATTTCAGTTCATACCAAGATGGTGTTCCCAGTTCTTCATCAGATTTATTCTCCAGCGAATACTTAGGAAATGACGCATGTTTCAATATGAATAAGAATAGTTCTGAATCTGGAATTGGCATAAAATATCGAAAGCAGAAGAATGTTACTGGCGTATTTTCAATGGAAACAAGTGTTGGCTCAGAAACATCTAATGCTGGAAACATTATTAGCATGGTTTCTTCTTCGACACAAAGTAAGTTCCTTCAGCACAGCAACATAACCAAACAGGCAAACTGCAAGTCAATCTCCAGTCATGAGTACAGAAAGCCCTACACATGTGAGGTTTCGGCGAAGTGTTCCAAATATTCGACTCATTTAGAAAAACACGGATTGATTCTGGACACGAATGAAGTGAATAAATGTGACGTTCAGGATAAAGGTTTTAATCAATTGTCATCACTGAAAGTTCAAAATTTGATTCATGTTACACACAAATGTAACATTTGTGACAGTACTCTTAGTACATTATCAGATTTGAAAACACACAAATTAATTCATGAAGGAGTAAAGCCACACAAGTGCAACATGTGTAACAAGGATTTTGGTCAGTTGTCAACTTTGAAAAGACACAAATTAATTCATGATGGCATAAAACCTCACAAGTGTAATAATTGTAACAAGGCTTTTACTAGGTTATCAGCTTTGAAAACACACAAATTAATCCATGAAGGCGTAAAGGCACACAAATGTAACATTTGTAACAACGCCTTTACCACGTTATCATATTTGAAAAAACACAAATTGATCCATCAGGGCATAAAACCATACAAGTGTAACATTTGTAATAAAGCTTTTAATCACTTGTTTAATTTTAAAACACACAAATTGATTCATGAGGGCATAAAGCCACACAAGTGTAACATATGTAACAAGGCTTTCACTGACTTATCAAATTTTAAAACACACAAATCGATTCACCAAGACGTAAAGCCACACAAGTGTAACATTTGTGACAGGGCTTTTAATCACTTGTCAAGTTTGAAAAGACACAAACGGCTTCACAGGGACCAGTAGTATAATTTTCTGAATGTAGTTTTCCCATTGGTCAAATTCCAGTAAATGATTCAAAATAACAAAGTCTACAGGAGAGGATGAAGTATTTCACACTTTCTTCACCTTGTATCCAAAGTTCTCTATTAGTGCGAACATTGCTTTCATGAATGGAGAGAAGGAGATATCATCCGCATAATTTCTTATTTTGTGAACTTTCAGCATTATCTGTAGTTACCTGAGAATACATTTCTGACTTCATATTGTGATACAATTGTTTTATGTACAGCAGCACTCTAGATTTTTAGTGCTGTTTTGCTCAGTTGTGTCCGAGGAAAAGAAAGGATCAGGATAAACATTCTATGTTGCGTCTTATGAAAATGGTAGCAATGTTGATAGTTTGATTTTACACGTAGGTATGCATTGAAGAATAGATCTTGCAGGCCACTTATTATGGTTGTTGTGGAGTTAATTTGTTACAGGAAAAGAAAGTCAAATTAAACTAAATAGGTGATAAGATAATTAACACTGAATGTAGAATTTTAAATTATATATTACACAAGAGGGACATAGTTGGTGACTATATAGTAGAAATAGTGATATACAGTGTGGGAATAAGAACATCTGTAGAAGCTTATGACTTATTTCACTAAATACATTAAAGATTATACTGCTGATGAAGCCAAGAATACATGTTCCTGGAAAACATTTGCATCGTTGTATGGCAAGTTTATTTATAAAATAATTACTGTATTTCACAGCATAATTATCAACATAACATAAAGGTGAAAGCTTCATTTATAGATAAGTAATTTGGACTCAAGCACTTCATCACATAGTTGCCGCATTAATATTCCATATCTATTGAGAAGTATTGCCAGTCAATAACCGCCCTATTCAGTTGTGTGCAACTGTTTCTATAGTTATTGTAACAAGTACTTATGTATACTAGATGTTCATACATCTCTTAAAATTAACTCTTATTGCTTACATATTTCAACTTTTTTCCAAGCCAAATTGCAGACTTGTTCAGTAGTCTGATAACATGGACTTAAATTAAAAAGTTGTTAGCTAATGCTGGATTTCTGACAATGAAGCCATTAATCCCCTTGCTCTCCAATATTTTTCACTGATGATATTGAAGAGAGCTAAATTAAAAAGTAATATATTGTAAACGCTTTTGAGAATAATATATGAGTCTTAATTCAATAAATCCAAAGCCACTTTTTTCTTTTCTATGTTTCTTTTTATTTCATTTACTGCAGTAGGCGTTTGCATTGTAGGGTCAACATCACTTTTGCTTCCCCTCCTTCCTCATACATCCGTGATTTTTTCCCTCATTTTCATTTTTCATTGTTTCTTTGATTCCTCCTTTTACTGTCACATACACTCATGCCCGAAGCGGGACTCGAACCCGCGAACAAGACCTACGTTCCAGGGACCATGGATACGAGGGCCACCTTATTGTACACTAGTTGCTGAAAGTTAACAGGGCCAGTCTTAAATAATTTCCTCTTTACATAATAGTCAAACTGTGTATTTTTACTTAAAGAGGAAAGTATAAAAAATGTGACAATTCTACGAAATACAGTGACACTGTTATTTCTCTTTCTTCTGTTATGGACAGCATCAATGTACATTGATATCTTATTTATTCAGTAAGAATCTTAAAATTGCATCCATGTGCGTAGACCCTTTTTCGACTGATGGACCGCCATTAATGCAGCAATTTGCTAATTTGTGTATACCATAAAGGGCCAACAGTATAAAGGATGTTCAGACTTCCAGTTAGGTTTAAGTTAAGCTTCTCTTTCGTTTTGTAAACGCCAATCCTCAATGTAACCTTACTTAAACTCATGTACCGTTTAACAACGGTTAAAGTCTGGGTCAGAAGCACCGACCACGGTAACGATTACTATACCATGTTCCACTATTAGATGACAGTATGGAGTTAAGTGGAATATATCTGTCTCTATCTAGTGCATACAAGTTGCCATTAGCCACGTCCTTTTCTACCCTCGCGCTGTTGCCAGATTCCTAATAGCATGGTATAAATATTCAGTGTTATAAATTTCAGGTTTGAACACATTATCATACGCAGAATTTTTTTCTCTATCAGGTTATATCCTTTTTAGAGTCATTATACATTTCTACAGGCCCATATTTCTTTAGAAAACGTTTTTTTTCAATAGAAGTCCGATATGTGCTGTTTCTGTACTCATCACGTACTAACAAACTAACTGCTAGAATGCGTCTATATTTTGTTCTTAGCTAGAGTAAACTATAGTGCTACTACCTGCCCACTTTGAATTCTCTACGTTTACTCAGTTAAGTGTTACAATTTTTACTTTCTCTACTGGTAAGTAGGGGAAGTATTGTATTCCACCCAAAAATTGGATGTCGAGATTTCACCGGAAATATATGTTTTGAGGCCCCCTGAATCCAAAAAAAAAAGCATTTTAGAAAAAGGTCCGTGTGTGTGTCTATGTGTCAGTCTGTCAGTCTGTGGACAGCATAACTCAAAAACGAAAAGTTGGTGTTGAAGTTTAATGTCTTTCAAAGATGCGATACGAAGATTTTGAAGAAAATAGCCCGACCCTAAACTACCCTTTACATGGAAAATTTTTCGAAAATTTTGATTTTCTTGAAAATGGCTCTAACGATTTTGGTTAAAATGTCATATGTTTGAGATATTTTGATGACAAATGAAATGTATATCTTGAATTTTCTGGCTATAGCGCCTGCAGTCGTATTTACTCTGGACGACTTTTGCATAACTGGTGAACCGTTAGAGATAGACCAAATCATATTCTACAAAAAATGTAGATCTTGCTAAAATACACAATTTATGTCTCAATAAATTTTCTTGTAGGGTGAACCATTTCGGAGATATACCTTGTTATGTGTGTGAGTTTCGGAAAACAGAACTTTCGTGAAATGGATCATCGTTGTTCATTTTTTATATGTTAATTTAGCAAAGACAACAGAATCTCAAAGCTTTAAAACATTTGACTATTCCACAAAGCCTTCTGTATTCTAATATTTCCCTTGCACCTACAGGAAATAAGCAATAAGATAATTTGTACAAATGTTTATCTTAACTAACACGAAGAAGATATAGGAATAAGAATGGTTAGTACAAGAGTAGAGAAAGTCATGTGAGTGCAACACATCAGATTTTTTAAATTAAATGTTTTCGGAATATTTTATACCTGTGAAGTGCAAAAGTTACGCAGTGTGACTTTTTTGTTATTGAGTTTACATCGGGGACAAGCGAGAACAAATGTTGAGGAGGGTTGGAGAAAGTTTTTAAAATAAACCAAAAGGCTGTAACTTCTTTCCTTCATCGAGTAGGGTAAACAAAAGGTATTCATCTATTCAGCGTATTCTCGCGCCAGGCCTGACCAGAAGTTAGTATAAGGAGCAGCACTAACATTAGTTCGAAAGAAATCGTGTGTGTAACTGTGTGGAATCTGTGAGCTATTATCGCGATATCTATAATCGCTCCACCGTTAGATCCGCACTTGATGTAAACACAAGCCATCAACAACGAGCTCGCAATACGCCGAAACCAAAGTACAACATAAAATATAGTAGCTTAAATATTGGCGATTATCTGTGAGTTTTCAAGATGTATGATAACCCTGGTAAAGACTACGTAAATGTAACACAATATTTCTAAAATTCCTGAGTGAATATCGTTCTGTTGCTACATAAATAGGAGGTATGAGTCCGCGTGGTGTTCGTTTTGTTTTGGCCGCAAATGATAACATCAGGTTATCGCGGAGGGATACAAGGTGCGGATCTAGGGCTGAATGGAGTATAGTTAATATTTTCCGTACATAGTTGTAGGTATGGAAGGGGAAGCTAGGAAGAGACGATATATTGGTAAAGGTGTTTTTTTCGACAGAAGTTCGATATTTCCTGTTTCTATGCTCATCACGCACTAACTGGTAGAATATCTCTATATTTGTTTCTTAGCTAGAGTAAACTATAGTACAACTACCTGCGAACCTTGAATTCTCTACGTTTACTCAGTTAAGAGCTACAATGTTTTAAATTAAATGTTTCCGGAAAATTTTTTATCTGTGCACTGCAAAAGTTACGCAGTGTGAATCATTTTTGTTATTGAGTTTACATCAGGGACCACGCGAGAAAAAATGTTGAGGATGGTTGGAGAAAGTTTTTAAAATAAACCAAAAGGCTGTAACCTCTTTCTTTCATCGAGTAGGGCAAACAAAAGGTATTCATCTATTCAGCGTATTCTCGCGCCAGGCCTGACACAGAAGATACTATAAGGAGCAGCACTAGCATTACTTCGAAAGAAGTCGTTCGTGCAATTGTGTGGAATCTCTGAGTTGTTATTGCGTTATTTATTTAATATTTCCTATAAATATTTGTAGTTATGGAGGGGGAAGCTAGGAAGGGACGATATATTAGCAAATTAAGAAGTAAGGAACGCCAAATTAATTATGATTGTGTTAGATTATTTTTCAAGTAAAATGAGTTTTAGTAAGGCAGTGAAAGAAACATCTGTTACGTCTCCCTTTGCGCACTCCTTTTCACCTACTTCCTTACCCTTTACTAACAAATTTTTTTCCGCGGGATCGAGACAGAATAGTAACAAGTAACGCCAAGAAATATTACATAACACAAAAGTTATTATAAAATGAACACTATAAAATATAACATGTAAATATTAAAAGAACACAACAAATTGACCCATAATTTTCAAATTAAAACAGACAGATCATGAAACTGCAATCTAACAGGAAAAACTGACTTTCTATAACCGGGCACTGCAATTCTGTCCTCGCCCTCAACTGTTATCCCCAAACAAACACCCCTGCCTCATGTACAAATATTCCTTAACGTCTTTTACAAACTCTACACAAACACTTCACTTTAGTAAGTTGCTCCCCAGTTTAATGATGAAGGGTAACTTAGAATGTGCAACCCCGACAGTTAACCGTTCCTTTAGATTTTCCCTACTTCCACAAAGAACTACTATTAATTGTTAACTTGGTACTCATCCCTATGTTGTAACTCAGAGCAACATGGTGGACGGCAAACTCCCAGCCTGGAAAGTTAACGCCCTCGTAGTCAATGTACAGGTGGTCTCTCTGGCTTTGTGGCCGCTCAGCAGATTCTCCTTTCCATACGAGCGCAAACTGTTACTAGGAATTAATTTGCTAATTCCACTCAGAAGTCCATGCAGCTCAGCTCCCAAAGGAACCACATAAACAAGGTTGAATAACATGTGACTTACAGAGTCAGGCTTGTACGTCTGCCTATAGGAATTTTCACGTTATGAAGGCACAACGGGCTCTTATGGACCATGCTATTCTTATGGAAGATTCACGTGCGCTGTTGCCAAATGTGCGTGTTTTCAAATGCGACTAAAATAAAGTATGAACATGCATTTCGGTGTGAAATGTGTCGAAGAATACTATGGCATGCACGATAAACCTTTTATATAATTATATAGTTTTTAAAATAATAAAATCTAAAATTTTGTGGAAAGCAGATTTTTTAACATCTTTCTCGCTCCGAACGTCAAAACATGGTTTCAAATCGAAATAAGTGCAATGAAAAAAATCTGGATTATTTGCTTGCTTTTGTAGGCCACGTTGGTATTTAGATTATATCAATATGTCTAAACATATTTTTCTAAATAAATAAAGTTTAAAGCAAAGTGTTAAGATTCTTCATTTATACAGTGCAAAATGTCGTCGCTGGCTAATTCTCGTTCTGTAAGTCCACGTAAAAACTTCCAGCGACAAAGTTGTCAAGGAAATAACGAAATTATTTTTATACACATACAGAACGTCTCCAGTACCGAAGTATCCATGAATCACCATTTAAAGGCAAATGTTTGCGGCGCGCCGGACGAAAGCCGGTCCTCGTGTCTTGGAGATGATGAAAACCAGATGTGGTATGACAGTTGAAGGGCCGATAACGCATTGTACTTCAGCGCAGGTTTTCAATAGGTTTTGGGAATCTGAGGCGTGAGCGAGTTTTACAAGCTCTCTGGTAATAAAGTGCATTGCAGTTAAGTGATCAGTGCGGAATGGATCGCAGAAAAAAAAGGCGAAATTGTTAAAAGTGGCGACCGGAAAACAATTCTTAGAGTGTATGATTATTGAAAGAAAAAGAACGCCGGATACAGCGACTCGTTTATTGTTAGTGAGCTTCATAAGGCGACTGGTGTAAGTAGTCCTACATTTTTTTATATTAAGAAAAGAATGTAAAGAGGGTCCCATCACTACACCGCGGCTTACATGCAAAACCAGCAGAAAATAAAATATGATCATTTAGAACGCAAATATGGCACAAATTTCCTGAATTTCTATTTCAAAGTACCCCCCTACAATTCTGACCGTGTTGAAAAAAGTCAATGAGGATGAGGACCTGCCAAATTTTAAATATTCAACCTTTTATAGCTTAGGGAGGAAATGGGATTTCATTTTGAAAACAGAGGAAATAAATCGTTTATGGTTGAGACAAATTATATTATAGGGCGGCGACATTCCTATTTACGGAAAATAAAACAATTCAGCAAAGAGGTAAGGAAAATCGTGTACCTTGATGAAAGTTGGGTATCAAAAGTTTGGAAAGATAGGAAGTGCTTTTTGCCGGGTTATCCACTGGTCTTAAATCACCTACTGCTCGCGGACCACGATTTGTAATATTGCATGTGGATGGTACGATTTGTACAGGGTGCAAAACTTGTTTTCTTGTAAAAAGGTTCTGTTGATTATCATGATGAAATGGACAGCGATAGATTTGAACAGTAATTCAGGAATCAACTAGCAAAACCACGTTAATCGCTGCGGCGCAACATACATGGCAACGCCGCGCTGATTCTCCATAAGAGCCATTGTGCCTTCATAACGTGAAAACTCCTATAGGTTCAGGAACGGCTCCTCACCGTCTAACCAACTTGCTAAGGTGCCCCGGTTAACTCCGGGCTGCTTGGGACCAGCCCACTCCAGGGCACAACTGACGGCCGACTCGCCAACACACCGCACACAGAGAAAATCACCCCGTCAACCAGATTTTGTCTCTGACGTAACACACCCGGCTGTTCCATCTTTCAGGCGCCACCCTCTTCCTTTTGGCTCTTCCAACGGCCCTTCATGCCACCCACCAATATACTCCGTTACACACCTAAGGCTTTCGGGTGTTCAGAAGCAGTAGTGTATAGGATTAAAAAGGAAGTAATCAAAGAAGGACCTCTAAGTACGCCATTGAAACAGAAAGCAAAAAGGGCGGGAAAACAAAAAAAAAAACGCTAGGTTAACGCAATATAATAGAATAGCGCTAAGTGGAATGTGCCGAATTGTTAATTCTTTACTGTTTGCAAATATTCTACCTACGCTGAATATAATTTTTGTCACGGGCCAGCAGTGAGGAGACCCTCTCGAATTTTCTCAAGGGCTACCCTTAGGCGATTCTTATATGATTTGGGGTTCGAATATGAAAGAAGGGGTAACAAGTGCATATTAATAGAAAGAGAGGATATCATCAATTGGCGGCATAAATATCTAAAATACATAAAGATGTTTACGGACCAGGGGAAATCAATTGTTTATACAGACGAGTCATTTGTAAATTTAGGCCATACAGTGACAAAGGCGGTTGGGATAGTGTCCGTCAAGCAGCAATTGAAGGACTAAGTACAGGACTTAGGCTACCTATCACCAGGTCGTGCGCGGAGAAAGATTCGTAACTAGTACATGTTGCAACACTGCGCTCCATTTAACGTGTACTGTCTTCTAAGGGTGAGATGCGCTAGAATTCTATGTAATTCTAAGCTAGAAACCATCATCGGTCGGTTAGAAACAATTGAAATCCCAAAGAACAATATAGATGACCAACTTCTGGTATCTTGTTCTCTTTGCCGGACTGTTAGCAGAAGTATCGGTACTGCCTTACACCCGGTTGTCGTTGTCGTTGTCGTTTTAGAAATATTAAACATGACCATATTGATCCACTGCGACACATCATAATTGATCATTTTTTATAAAACAGAACCAGAGCTTAAATGATTAAAACAATTTGAACGGGCCCACAGAATTAATGCATAGGGAAAAGCCATTACTTTTGAAAAATAAGAACAGCATAAGTAATTTGGAAATATTGCCGATTGATTTTGTTAACAAATTTGTTGTACCTTCAGGGGTTTGTTTCGCCTAGCAAAAAATATTTTGCGCCTGTAACAATGGCGACTTATATAATCAAGAGTAGCACCGAAGATTTCATAAATGTATTACGAAATCACGAAAAACGAAACTGTGTTTTATTTTCAACAACTTACACCAAGTACAGGAATAAGCCTCTAAATTTTTGTTGATTTGTATTGCTTCATCGTTAATAGATTCAGTCTTTCACTAAGCACAGCAAAATAGAAACCTAATTTGCATGACAACTAGCAAACAGTATCGATATCATACGCGTGAAAACACAGGGTTCTGCATCTTTAAATTCTTGCAGTGCTGCTTCTACAAATAAAGAAGTGTTCTCTGAAAAGTCTTCATTATCAGCTGTGAATAATTAAAGCTGCCACAAAAATAGCTTTTGTACGATAATTTTTGTCAAGGAACTATGAAGTCTGTTGCTCTAATTCCATATTGATTGAAATATGAAGGAAGAAAACAAAATTAATGACTTCAAATATTCATGAGATACTGCTATTTTGTATTTTCATTTGTTTCCAATATTGTTTCATTTCAAGAATTGTACAAGGTCAATGTTACAAGATTCATATTAGACTAACAATATCTAATAGGACTTTCATCCTCTAGGAAAATAAACAAATAAATAAACCCTGGTTGCGAACCCGTGCATATCTAATGGCAGAGTACGGCTCTCTCTTAAAGATATCACTTTTGCACAGTTTGGAAACCATGGATTGCATAGTATATCTCGGTGCTTAGGCTTCCCCCATCGAGGGACTCTATAGTCAAGAGGTCGGTCAAGCCTGTGGACGATAGAACTGCGTATGACGACTTCATACCTCACTATTTTGACGCGAGGCTCGCGCGAAACTCGGGCAACGGCGCGGGCCGATCAACTGATAGCCGAGAACCTGGAATTCTAAAAAACATGGCTAGCAGTGTGGGATGATATGGGGCAACACGTGTTAGTTTTGTATAATTGAAAGTGAACTAATGGCAGTATATGCTGTTTCAGTGATAATGTTTATTTATAAATATTGTAAATTAATCAAAATTAATTTTTCAGTAGTTTTCTTGTTGTAGTACGACAATTATAACAGATGTTTTTCGCTGCACTTTTTTAACGGTTTCTTTTGAGCAATTGAACAGTTTTTCGCCTGGTTTTCGTAATTTGTACTTGTTATAGTTGAACTGTTAAGTTAAAATGACTATTTTTATTTATAGTGTGTAATTTTAAGTGCTTTAAGAAATGGTTAATTCTTCAGTGAAGTTATTCAAGAATCCATAACCTATATTGTAACATGGTGATACCGGTACTGAAAGGCACCTGAAAGGTATGTAATTCTACTTTCGTTTTAGGTGTAGAATTGAACAACATGGGTCGACGTTGTAGTGTGTATCGATGTAAAAGTAATTAGGACTATATATATAAATGAAACACATTGAAAGGATAAATCTACACACAAAAACCGTTGAACTAAAGATGGTATGGGTTTTTGTTTAACCATTCTGGAAACAGTTAAATGCAATGCATGCTAACAAACATTTACCAAGTTAATCAATAAATTTAGAAAACAGGCATTTACATTTTTCCCACCTTGATCAAAAAGGGAAACAGTTATACTTGTGTCAAATTTTGCTCCTTGCCTTTACTCACACATGATGGTATTATTTAGGCAACGACACCTAGGTTAACGTGTGCCCATATGAACAGGATGATAGAGTCCTTTGTTATCAAAATTTAGCCTGTTTTATCAGAGGCAGCATCCACACCTGCCATCAATAATAATATGCAACCCTAACCTAACTTTATAACATCATATCTCAACTCTTTCTCCACTTTTACAAATTAACACGGGTATAACAGCTTAGCCAATTGTTGATAACTGCTCTTTTATGTGCAAATTTACCAAAGCAACATGGTAAATGTTGACAGACTGAGTTTAATTAGTGTTTTGGTTCAACTTCTGGGACATCTATCTAAAGGACAAATCCACACCCAAAAACTTCTCGGTATGGTCACCGTATGGGTCTTTGTTAAACCCAAAAACGGTCAACTTTGTAAATATTTATAATTGTAAGCTAATGTTATTGTAGCCTGTAAGCCGGGTCCTTTGTACCGGCACCAGGTCAAACTTTCTCTCAATAAACAAAACTGAAACTGAGAAAACGATATATGCCCCGCTGATAAGTTAAAATTTATAGATCCATCATTAATAAATATTATGTAAGGTAAGTGGATACATTGGTAAGTGCTTTATACAAGTGATATTGAAAAATAAGTATTCCAGCTTATCCGGGCTAGGCAACATATCAATATTACCATTATCTTAATATGATTGACTAGTTATAATAATATATCGGTTAGTCACAATGGGCCATTAAAATTCAAAATATTGAGAATGGAATGTTTCCATTTACATGTGAATATTCAGTTTCAGTGGAATTAAGTTTGGCAATAATCACGTGCCTCGTGTTTAAAATTTGAAAACAGCAGCTATTGAGATATATAGTTAATCATTATTATATTGATATGTGATTTATTATTTATGCAACGTATTATAATATTGTGCAGGTATTTTTATTATGTTTTTATTTTCAATAATGAGTGACAATTCAATGGATATCACTTCCTTACGTTGTTCCTCCAAACGGGAAGTCATATTCACGTTCGGCTTCGGTTCGCTTCAATCAGCTGTTCCAAAGATGACGGAATCGGGCCGTAGCCCGAGTTTCGCGCAAGCCTCGATCTTGACGTCGTTGACGTACGCCTATAGTTTGGCTAGGAGAGAGGACCTCACGACTTCCTTCTTGTCTCTCCACACTGCAACCTCGGGACATGAGCGGGTCAAACAGCATGGTATTGAGATAACTGCTCGATCAAGTGTGAGCTTTCCTTATAGCTAGCTATGATCTTCACTTCGCGTAAGCTCTCTTTCACACTCTGCACACGTCCGGTGAGTTAAAACCTTTTGTTATAGTTGAAACTTTACTTTACCAAAATTCTTTCGACGTTTCTATCGTGTTGAATTATGGTAGAGAGTTGGAAACTTCCTTCAACTAGAAGGGATGGAACCAGTGGAAAACAAATTGATAATATTATTCTTTATAAAACATTTGTCTCGTTTCAAAACTAGGTTTTTGAACAAACGTATGTAAAGCTAAATGTAAAACAGGATACAAGTAATATTTGTAATGAGCAGTCTCTGAGATTTAAAGTAAATCGAGGTTAAAGGTTTTCTAGTGTTATATTTTGACTTTATTACTTCCAGCTACCTTAATGCATACTGTACCTGAAATTTAAGAAACACTTATTATACATGCGCCTTTTCCTTCCCTAATTATTTTATACAAATAGGTATTTCAGTTTATCCTTTAACAACTTAAGCAGCACTGCCTTAGCACAATGCCCTATCACCTTTTGATGTAGAACGATCCTTTTGTCCTGCTAAATCAATGTTAGTGTTTTCTGAAGAGTGCAATGATTTATAGTTAAAGAAGCATGTCACTACATTATTCATTATAGACAATATAACTTCATAAAACAGAGGTGTAAATGAAAGATTTGTCTTGGCACTGCTTTGCCTTAGGGAGTTTGTCTTTAAGTGATGTTGCCACCATTTGGAAGCTGTAATAACTAACAACCTTTTGGTCCCTTTTTGCTTCTTCTGTACATTAATGTTCTAAATTTCGTAGAATATCTGTAACATGCTGAATCACTTCGGAGTTTTCAATCTATCTTGTAGCACATTTCCATGGAAATAAGTATGACCATGAATAGAGTAAAACCTATACGTCTTGGAGGAGCATAACAAATTAAGAAATAAAGTGAATGAAGAAACTGCAAAGTCCCATCAACTTTCCTTTAATGCAATTTTATATACATTATTTGTAGCATGTAGCCCACAAGAGCCAATATTCAGCAAAACAGGAGAATCCCCATTATCATGTAGAAAATACTTTATATCCCGAAGGAACCTTTTTGGACATTTGGACCGCCGAACGAAATCTGTAGTAGTTCAAATTTAATCCCTGCAAATAACTTTCTAGCAAATCAGAGGTGCTTAGAGTGATTCAAAGTAATATATAAAGGGAGCTCCTTTGTTTCAGGATTGAAAGGGTTAATAACAAGATGAACTTGAACCATTTCGAGAAACTTTATTTAATGACTCGTAAAAATCATTAAATAAAGTTTCTCGAAGTGGTCTCGTCAAAATCAGTGAAAGTAGGAGTAGTGGTGGGACTTTTGGGAGTACATCTCCTATGGTCATTGGCGCCTAAACAAGACAACAAATATAAAAACGCGGACACTATATCTGCAATCAAAAAGTCAAGAGGTGAAATGTCAGTACCTAATTCAGTGACAGCAACTGTAAAAGTAAAACTAATTGATAGGGATAAGTTCACAACTGGCACATAACAAAACATAAAATGGCAAACAGTTGAAGACAAACGGAAGATAAAATAACTGAGTCAATCACGGCCCCATAACGTTAAGACGAAGAAAGTGGAACAGACGCTCTGCTGCACTTAAAGAATCTGTCAGTGTCTCAGCCAGGGTCAGGAACAGGCATAGTAGAACTAACACCTTGCACTGGAGTAAAACATGTCGCACTTTCAAAGGATCATGGCAATGAACACAGAGTGTGGCAGTGCCCTAAGATAAATGTGACCATGACTAAAACAGTAGTGTGCGATGTGCAATCTGATACCAATCATGGGCGTCGCGAAGGGGGTCAAGGAGGGGCCGCGGTCCCCCCCCCCCCTTGGAAAATAATAAATGTATTGTTCAATGAATTACTGTTAGACTACTCTTTTAATTTTGAGGTAAAGTACACCTTTTATTTAGCATAAATTAACATGCTTATCCGTAACAAATACTATAACTCAATTTTTGCAGTTTTTAGCTACAGAATAATGAATTAATTGCAAACTTCCAACATGCGGGCCCTCCCTGAAAAAAAGTCTGCCAACGCTCATGATAACAATCACTTCCTTACCAGCACAGAGGCACTAGAAAGTCTTCCAGGACACAGGGATTGGCTTCATTTCCCTAAGTTTGTTCCCTGAATATCCGTCCAGTAATACCTCCAACGTGAAGCGCATATAAGCGAGTTAGAGTCATCAGCAGAAACGTAAGAACTGAAACATCCGGGAAAAAAGCGTTGTCTTGGCAGTAGCATTGAAAGTTCCATTTCCTACGTGTCCACGCACCGATACAAAGCATATGTTAGTGCGACTTTTCTGGATACGCTGCACCCGTGGATAGTAATTGTATGGCGACCGAAGGCTCTGGAGGACACTCAAGAAGTCCAAACAAACAACGCAGGTCTGCAAGGCTTGCCAATGGATATATAAATGACCTTGATGAATACCAAAAAGGTCGACTTTAAAAATCGAGCACTGCGTTAAAAGATGAAAGCTGAAACTCTGGCGACCAATATAAAAGCATATTCCACTCACCAATTGTCGTTCAAGGCATCAGTGTAGATAGCACTGCCGGGTTCAAAGGGCACTTTAATGTTTCACTGCTGGGGTATTAATAAGCTCACAGACCCTCCTTACTGAGTTATTTGAACTAAACATCAATTAGTATACTGTTTAAAATCGTGAACAATTAACATAAAATATCCTGAAACACTCACCAAAGTTGTTTATGAATGCCGATGAAACGCAATTAAAATCTAAAGGGTTATATAATAGGAAAACAAATACTACATGCAACAAACTTTACAAAGGGTTGTACATCAGCCAAAAACAAAACAGATATGGAAAGGTGCTATAGTGTATTCTAAATTTTGAGATAATTTTTTGGGCTACACTTTGCCAAACTATTAATGAACAGAAATTGTTTAACAGTTGAGGGTATCCAAAGTTTCAAGTATTTTTAGTCCTTTCTAAGAGTGTGAAACAGGTTATAAATTATACACAGCAAGAAATTGTCACCCCTGCATAGTACGTTCAAAACCTGATTTGACCTTGGTAAATTTCAAAAAAGGGGTGTAAAAGTAAGCTCGCGTTGCATTTGGCACACATGTACTTTACTGAAGCACACACCTTCTGGCAGGTTGTTTTATTTGACGTCGATAGTATTAGTGAAATAAAATGTGAAATTCTTTAAATAGTTCTGTAGTTAGAGCAAGTTGAAAGTCAGTCAATGTGATATTGTTAGCAGTTTTGAAGTTGTATAGTGTGTACATTTAATAGTAACAGTACCTGGGCGGCCGACCTTCGCTAGGCGTTTCTCGCCTCTCTTTTTGTGAAATCTTGTTTTCTGTGGGACAAGATACTTATTTAGATAAACCTGAAAGGCAAAACGTTAACTAATTCCGAGATACAGAAATACATACAAATATTTCATAAACGCCATAGTATCAGCCGCAAGACGTCCACTGCTGAACACAGGCTTCCCCCATAGATATCCACCCAGCTTGAGGTTTTCGTGGAGCATTTGTTCCATTATGGACTTCAGTTCTTTGCGGCTGCGATTGACCCCACGGCGTTAACACGTTGGCCAAGGTTCATCTTTCCGTCGAGTTCTTCCATAGTTTTCTTAACCCCGGCCAATCGCTCGTTAGTACTCTCCGATAGATCTAGCTTCATATTAGACATTCCCGCCTTCATCTTTTCCGTTTCGGAGTTTACATTTTCAATTTGGCTTCCATTTTTGTTTCCATGTTGTCCATTTTTGTTCCCATATTTTCCATTCCGTTGTTTACATTTTCCCAATTCGGTTTTCATGTTTCCTCTGTCGCATTCCGGAATTCATTTCATTTACCACTATGTCCATCTTGGCTAACATTTGTTTCATCAACTGTTCCATATCGTGCTCTTCGTTGCATTCCTGACACCAATTGTGATTACTTTACTTTTTTAACTATTTCTTTATTTTTTATTAAAACACCGGAGCGACACTAAGCAAAAGCACTGTTGAACAATAATAAATACTAAAGAAGAAAAGCTGGTTGATAAAGCCATGCGAATGTACTACGCATTTTTGTTTCAATCATATAGAAAATTGCATGAATTGTTCGTAATTGTTCGTCGAAGCGGGAGTAGTGAAAGAAATGTGATTGTGATTAGCAAAAGAAAAATGAGTAGAAAAACTGTGTCAATGTTATGCGTTTCACTTATATTTTAAGTGTGTGGACAAATGTATGGATTGTTTGTAGAAGAGGGAGTAGTGTGTTAGGTAAAAGAAAAGGGAGTAGAGAAAACTATGTGAACGTAATACATTGCGTGGTAAAATGGATTGCACAAAAACCTTCGCAATGAAAACAATTATATATGTCACCTTTCATGGCGATCGGTCAACCTGTTTTGGAATTTATTCACTCTTCAACATACGATATGTATGGGCGTTGGTATGTATGAAGTTGATAAACGATAGGGAATAACATGTGAATTGTTGCGTAAAACAAAAGTGAGTAGAGAAAATGGTATGAATGTAACACGTATTTCTGTTTCAAACATATAGCAAATTGTAGCAATTGCATGTTGATGGACGAGTAGCGAAAGAAGACTGATTGTGTCTCGTAAAGGAAGAATTATTAGAGGAAATCGTGTGAATGTAATACGTTGCATTTATATTTCAATCATAGAACATTATATGAATTGTATGTTGAAGGTGAAACAGAGGATACATGAATGTGCTACGTAAAAGAAAAGCGAGTTGAAAATCATTTTAAAGTAATACATTGGGTAGTAAAATTGTCAACATAAAATCGTTTTCCATGAAAAAATACATATACGTGCCGATCGGTTAAGCGGTTTTCGAGATTAACAGTTATACACACACAAACATTCAATGTATATGATATGAATTGTTTGTAGAAGAGTGAGTAGAGAAAGAAATGTGATTGTGTTACCTAATAGTAAGTAGAGAAACCACTGTGAATGTAATATGCAGCATTTCTATTTCAAACATACAGAAAGCTGTATGACTCATTTGCAGAAGGGTGAGTAGAGAAAGAGATGTGAATGTATTACCTAAAAGTGCGAGGAGAAACAGAGTGTAATAGCATTTCTATTTCAAGCATACAGAACATGGTGTAACTTATTTTAAAAGTGGAGATAAAAGTGTTTTTTGGGGCAAAATACGTTTTTTATGAAAAATTGTTTATACAGGAGTGAGTGGAAAAAGAGATGCGAATGTGTTACCTAAAAGTAAGTAGAGAAACCACTATGAATGTAATATGCAGCATCTCTATTTCAGACATACAGAAAATTGCATGACTTATTTGTAGAAGAGCGAGTAGAGAAAAAAATGTGAATGTGTTACCTAAAAGCGAGAGGAGAAAACAGTGTGAATGTAATAGCATTTCTGTTTCAAACATACAGAACATGATCTTAAAAGTGGAGATAAAAATGTTTTTTTGGTAAAAATCGCGTTTTTTATGGAAAATTGTTAATAGAAGAGTGAGTAGAGAGAGATGCGAATGTGTTACCTAAATGTGACTAGCGAAACCACTGTGAATGTAATATGCATGTACACAAAAATGTAACCAAATCTTTAGAGCCGTTCCTGAAATCTCGGGAATATATACAAGAATTGCTGTGTAGAAGCGGGAATAAAAAATTATATTATATTAATGTAAAATCGCGTTTTTTCCGGAATTACACCTATATAGGTGAACTTAAACGGTAAAACCCTATCTGAATACAGAATTGCTCGTTTAAATATATAAGATGTCTAACAGATGAAAAAATAATTTCCTGCGCCACTTCTATGTCTTCTTTACACACTTGGGGGAGTTTATCATCAAATCGGACCTGTCTACAGCACCCATATTCTTATTGCACTCCACAACACAGAGAGTGTGGTTATTTACATGCTTGTCTTTTTGTCAACTTTGCTTGTCTGTCTCTTTGAGTCTGTGTGGAAAGTACTTGGTATGTGCCATGGCTGAGTGGTTAGACCACTCATCTACTACCTGGGCGGGACCCGCATGTGGTGTTCGTGGTGGACGCAGCGCCGTATGGGGGGTGTTCTCCTGTTTCCCCCGCCATTCATTCCACCAATTGCTCCATTATCACCTTTCCAATCATCCATTTCGCCTGCGTTTCATATCATCCTCTTCCTCACTATCATAGCTGGTGCTTGGCTGACCACCTGCTTCCAGGTGTTCACTCTGGTCCGGAGGTCCCTCTGCTCCCCGACAGGCGTCTGTCCCTAGACACTGGTTTGTAAGTCCTAGGGGGTGTAAGTCCTACATGGTGTTACAATCACATGGTACACTTTTACACGAACCTGTGTCTTTTAGAAGCGTTGTATTATTTGAATCAAAGGCGACCTAAGAATAGCAGAAGACTTTCGTCAATGCAGATTTTGAAATGGTGCGAATAACTCACTGAAACTATATCTAAAATGATAAATAGGTGTCAATTTATACACTCTATCTCCATCACCGTGTTTTGTTGTCATTGAAGAGTAAAAGTCGTGTAAGTAAATTATGACGATCCCTGGACACGTAGTCTGAAAATTGCACAATGACAATAAGCGGATTTTTTTTATCCAGTATTGTGCTAATTTGTTTCTTTACTCTGATAATTGAAAGTGTATATTTCTTCATGTGCAGGCCTATACATGGGAATGGGGGCTTGTTGGTATATTCTCACACAAGAAAGTAAACTATTTATTGCTCTCATTTAATAAGATGCACCGTGTGCAATGGAAAGATCAATTTGAAAATTTCAGCAGCTGAAATTTTCATTCAAATCTGCTTACACACCTGAGTTATGTTCATCAAATATGTAAATTACTTTTTTAGCATGTTGCACGGTTGTGATTGAACATCACTGTTGGCACATTCCTTATGTCTAACATTATCTTCATTACAACTTTCACTGTAACTGACATCAAACTCAAAACCTGGTAAATCAGATGATCATGCTTCATATTCCGCCAGAAAGTCCACATCTTGCACAATGTGCAATTGCTTGCTGGAGGAAGCCGTGATTTTGTGCATCCATGAATCCTTGAGTCACATGACAGGCTCTTGCATTGCACAAATGTCACCAAGAATGTTACTGCGCAGTGGTTTAAATTTTATGCCATAGAAAGCAGCAGACAGCAGGGAAGAAACACACAGTAGATGGCAGACCAACACTGTTTTGAGAATGCTACTTTGAGAAAAGTTCTTTTCCCATTAAATCACATATAGCTTTCAGAATATGCAAAATTGACAAAATAAACAACTACACAGAACATAATGTATGCTTCTATTAATTTATAAGTCATATAGAAATTAGTACAAATTTCACATTAAAGAGATTGTTGGTTTCACAGAAGAAACTAACTCAAATAACGTCTCCTGCAGACTTTGTGAATCAAAGTGTTCGGACATTTGACCAATGAGGGAACTCTACTCACCAGCTTATACTATTATACTACTGTGTTCTCATGGACCAATTTGTGTCTTTTCAAACTTTATGAACGAGTAAAAGGCTTGTTACAACTGTTACACTTTACAACATTATAGATTGTCATTGTGAACTGATCAAAGAGTTCTTGAATTTAACAGCTAAGAGTATCCTGCTGACAAATATTAAACCACTGTGGCTATTTGTCCTGGTGAATTACCCTGTGCCTTTTCAAATCTGATAACCGAGTAAAAGCTTTGTTACAAATGGTACACTTGTGTGGCTTTATCCCCTCATGAATCAATTTGTGTCTTTTCAAATCTGATAACCGAGTAAAAGCTTTGTTACACATGTTGCACTTGTGTGGTTTTATCCCCTCATGATACAATTTGTGTCCTTTCAAATGTGATAACTGAGCAAAAGCCTTGTCACAGACATCACATTTGTGTGGCTTTATATCCTGATGACTCAATCTGTGTCTTTTCAATCTTGATAAGTCAGTATAAGCCTTGTTACAAGTGTTACACTTGTGCGGCTTTATACCATCATGAACCAATTTATGTACTTTCAAATTTGATAAACCAGTAAAAGTCTTGTTACAAATGCTACACCTGTGTGGCTTCATACCCTCATGTATAACTTTATGTTTTTTCAAATGTGACAACCGAGTAAAAGCCTTGTTACAAATGTTACACTTGTGTTGCTTTATACCCTCATGAATCGATGTATGTGCTTTCAAATTTGAAACTTCAGTAAAAGTCTTGTTACAAATGTTACACTCATGTGGCTTTATACCATAATGAATCAATTTATGGTTTCCCAAATGTGACAACTGAGTAAAAGCCGCATTACAAATATTACACTTGTGTGGCTTTATACCATCATGAATCAATTTATGTGTTTTCAAATGTGATGAAAGCGTAAAAGCCTTGTTGCATATGTTACATTTGTGTGGTTTTATGCATTCATGAATCAATCTGTGCTTTTTCAAATTTGATGAATGGCTAAAAGCCTTGTCACAAATGTTACATTTGTGTGGTTTTCTACCCTCATGAATCAATTTGTGTCTTTTCAAATCTGATAACTGGGTAAAAGCTTTGCTACAAATGTTACAAATGCTACAGCTGTGAGGCTGTATGCCCTGATGTCTCATTTTGTGTTTTTTCAAATATGAGAACTGAGTAAAACTCTTGTTACAAATGTTACACTTGTGTGACTTTATGTCCTCATGAATCAATTTGTGTGATCTTAAATGCGATAACTGAGTAAAAGCCTTGTTACAAATGTTACAGTTGTGCAGCTTTACGTCCTCGTGAATATATTTGTGTATTTTCAGAATTGATGACTGAGTAAAAGCCTTGTTGCAGATGTTACACTTGTGTGGCCTTATGCCCTCATGAATCAATATGTGTCTTTTCAAATAGGATAAATACGTAAAAGCCTTGTGACAAATGTTGCACTTATGTGGCTTTATGCCCTTATGATTCAATTTTTGTTCTTTCAAACGTTGCAAAGATGTATGAGTAACTACACTTTTCTGACTTATGCATTTTCTATTACTTTCACTTTCTGGGCCGTCACTTTTCACACTGAAACGTTTATCACTTCCTAAGTTTTCATTGGAGGATAAATGTGATGTACAACTGGATACATCTTGTATGTAGAAGCTGAAATGTAAAAGTAACGCTATCAGTAATTACTAGAAACAGCAATTGAAACATTAGCAAGTGGCAGATAATGTGGACGTTTATTTTTCACATACACATAAGAGATAGAATGACATCATGAAAGAGTTTACAAGTATTTGAATATCTGTTGTGTGTTCAATTACCAGTTATATGCAAGTACTAATTTTACATATTGGAATATATGTAAGCGAGTACTGAACTTGTCTCAAAATATTTTCTTGCCTAACAGTGTAATCATCTTATGTTTGTGCAAATATAGGTAATGTGGAATGATTATGTGATAATTTATCTCAGTTTCATTATTCTATGTAAAATGTGTATTTTCTTTTTCTCTGGCAGCAAAGGATGTGACAATGTAACCTGCGACTCTTTCGTTAGCATATTTATTCTTAATGAGAAGGGAGGAATAAATAATTCAGAAATTTATATGGGGATAAAGCATGTTATATATACTTGGTAAAATCTACACAGAATACTATAGAAAATAGTGGATTATTAAAAAGTGACCTGAGAAATTATCAGATCTCCAAGCAGACTTCACAAAGGAGAAACATAACATAGATGTCATAGGTCACAGAAGACCCTTCATAAATAGTTACGTGAAAAAAGGGATGAATTCGTCCTCTTTGCACAATGATAAGGAGTTCCATACAGTAAACAGAGGTGTTAGCTTGGAAATTACGGAAAATAAGAGTGAGAGAAACATGAAGAAAGTAAACAACTCAATGTAACTTAACTACAAAGCATAAGAGCCCATCCTACCACTCCACCATTGCGTGCTCCACAGGCGTCATGAATGAGGTGCAGTATTGCACGGTAGGACGCGGTCAGCCACCAGGAATAATCCAACAAACAAACATTTAGAGACTAAGCTTCAGTTATTGCTTCTAGGTTATGAATGTTTCAAAAGACAGACCAAGGTTTCATTGACATCATTAGCATTACTGTGTTCCTTATTAACATAACACCTGAGTGTTGTCATTTATAGCAAACCAGCTTTTACATATGTTTTCACAAAACTAAAATGTTTAAACCTTACCCACATAAGCTACCTATTTCTAATACTTTAATTTATTGGTTAATAAATATCAGGGATAATTACTCCGAGAATGTAAACAGTTTATGAGGGCTGCATTAATTAATTTTTATGATACACATTTTGCACACAGAAAGATACAGAAGTTTAAATATCAAACGTGCATACAAGAAGTTTCTACCATCAAGAATATAAAAGATTGTGTTTTTAAACAGTTTACTTGCCATCGTTGAACTTGTACAAAACCTTCTGAAAATGTTTAAGGAAAAGGTAATAATTTTGCTTCCTCCTAATAAATAATTTACACAAAAAGTTGGCAAAGCTTTCCTAAATATATCACTTCAAATTATAAAAAATTCGCATTTATCAACTGAGATGTCTGTATTATGACAGGGTTCACATAAGTGAAGGTAAACATCTGTAAACTAGAATAAAAGAACGTTTCAGAAATATTAAATATAAACAGGGTAAATGAGCTAAGAGATATCATTCTTGGTCATTTAATCATCAAACATAACCCATGTGTTAAATTATTCAAACAATTAAATTTACCCATAGATTTAATGGTTTATGAAGCGATACTTCTTTTGAACATCAAAACACTGCCCGAAGATTCTCAAGAAATTTGTGTTACTTCCGTAGTTGGTACTACGATAGCAAAAAATGTAACCTAGTGGGCATAACAATTGCAACCGTAATAAAAAAATAACACTGAAGATGTGAATAAATGCTTCAGGAAACTTTAGTCTGCCTTTTTAATATTCACAACTGACCAAAAACGGGTGAAACCTAGTCTCTAAATATTATATATTTCCACTATGAATAGCATCAGCTTTTTAATTTTAGTATTTGTACCAAAAGAGCCCAAAGATTGTTCTCCTGTATGACACTGACCGCTGGCAGACATAGCAAATAGAGAAACTGCGGTGCAGCGGCTGTACAAATACTGCCATAGTTTGCAGCAGTGTGTTAAGTGGTATGAAAGCGATAGAGATATTATGCGCCATCATAGTAGCAACACCACCGCTTGCTCACCAGTCAGCTGCAGCATCATGTCTAAATGCTGAAACATTATGAATGTGTAAACTGTGATTAGGCTGCAGTTGGGTTTCCTGTAGACAGATTATTTAAGGTGAACGCTGGGAAACTAACTGGTGTATGTCCAGATCATGTGCCTGGAACACGTTAACATTTCATGAGACAACTTTCATAGTCTCAAAGAAATTAATGGAGTCTTGGTTTTGTTTTACTTTGGGAGACTCCAGACCAATGGTAGCGTAAGGTCCATCCTCTTGCAACTTCTCTGATGTTTGAAATTTGGGAGATCTCTTGCAGCTCACTGAGAGAGCCTGGGACTTCTTTGATGATGTACAACTCCTCGCCTTATGTTTAGGTTGGGAGCTACGTCTAATGACGGGATCACTAGCACTAATGGACAGTTTGGGAGCTGCTGTCTGTATGGCTGAAGATGTATTTGCTGGTCCAATACAATGGAGAGGCACTTGCTGACAAGTCAGTCTGTGTCAAAGTGTTGGCAATGAGGATGTATTGTATACCAATGGTATTTATAATGAGGTGGACTGCTGGGGAATGACGCAGGTTTGAGTTGTTTAAATCCTAGGAAAGGACCACCAAGAAAGAAAAGATACCTTCTGGTGACATAGGAATTAATTAATAAACATAATAACCCTTGAAGATGCAGAGAATGATGAATAGTAGCAACAAAAGCAGCTACTTGTGGCATATTTAATAGTGGTGGAGGGGGTGAAATGGCAGTGGGTGACTTGGGACCTAGGGTGCATGAGATCCTTACCTACATTTGTAGGTCCCTGAGGGAACCTAATGAACACATGTAATTTTTGACACTAAGGAATTTGTTTCAAAAGTCAAAGTATTTCCTACAATTCATATATTGCAAAGTAATTATAATTGATTAAAGTATTTCTCATGTAAATTTAACTCATTCCAGTTGTTTCCCAAGTAATTCTGCCATTAATGTACACACGTACATGTAGATCAGAAACTATGTAACACAATTTAAAGTGACAACCAACTAGCAAAGAATAAACAATTAGACACAAGAATTATAAGATATTAAACAAAGATGAAATACATATAGGATGTAACAAAAAGGTATGTCAAAACTGTGGGAAAGCATTTCTTGCTTATCGAGGATAAAAAATGTTATATGAACATACATCTGGAAATTGTTTATTTTCATGGTATTTTCTCTCTCTAACACTCTGCTTGTATGGTGAGATGTATAATACGTAGCTGTCCTGTGCCCACAACCCCACAATAGAGTAGTTTTTTAATTGCACAATAGTAAATGTTCGCATTTACATCTAGTTAAATCAGGTGGAAGTGGTGTAATCATTATGCTGCAGTACAGTGCTGTCTTGCTGCAAAATACTCCACTGCTAATAAAATGAGGCATGTACCTCATGCATGATGGAGTTCCTCCTCATTTCTGCCTGTAGAGTTCTGAATAGCAGGTTTCCTGGTAGATGGATAGGAAGAGGTGGACCAATTCCATGGGCCTCCGGGTTCACCTAACTTAAACCTACTAAACTTTTATTTGTGTGAGCATTTGAAATCTTTTTTTTATGCAACTTCAGTTACCAATTAGTTCTTCATGCTCATATTGTGGAAGGCTGCCAAACAATACACAATTCTCCAGGCCTAATTCAGTGCATCAGGGAGTCCACGCAATGGCGGGTTGTCGGATGCATTGAAACTAATGGAGACCATTTTAAAAATGTGCTGTGATTTTCTGGTTTCCCATAGTTTTCTCATTCTTGTATGGAATTCAGCTGTAGAAAAATGTCATTAAGAGGGAAATAAACAATTTCTGGACATATGTTCATATAACATCTTTTTATCCTCTATCTGAAAGAAATATTTTCACAGCTTTTTGACATACCTTTTAGTTACAATCACACACACACACACACACACACACACACGAACACACACACACACACACACACACACACACACACACACACACACACACACAGATTTATATGTGTGTGGCTTAGGACATTTAAAGGTGACAAGTGAACTGTGACTCACAGTAAAATAAGTTAAAATTAATCTCATTGGTCAAGGTAGTGTGTGCATATGATATTAACATGTGATAACACAATCATTGAACACTCACTAAAACTGTTTCACTGCAAGAATGACACCTAACGGATGAATCACAAACTGTCTGTCAACACATATTGTTACCGTCAGGTATAAAAATGGACTGTATAAAATTGTTTTATTTTTGCCAGCAAGAAACCAGTTAGCACAGGTTGTATAATTTGATTTACTTTCACTAAATACACAACAGTCAAACAAAGAAATCAATTACCAAAATAACAATACTAATGCAGCACGTAAATGATTCAAATATCTAAGAATTTACAGCCTATAAGACTGTATCAAATTATTGATTTTTTTCTACATAGTAACCTGCCTTGGCAACCATCAAACAGGCTAGCCAACCTTTTGACTGCAATTCAACTATCAGACACTGAACATACCGGCCGCTAAGAAATAAGTCTTATTTCTTCATAAACACAATTAAAAGAACAAAATACAATGAATTAATGATAAAACAATTACATCAGTGCATGCATTAAATTATGTCTGTCTCTTGAGGAAGAGGACACAGTTTAACAATAGGTCTCTTAAATACCCCAGTTGCTATGCGAATTGTTGCAACTCGCACTAACCCATCTGCTCCTGGATGCAGTCCCTCAACCACTGCCAGCTTCCAGCAGAGTGGAGGAAGGTTGTCTTCTTTCACTATGACGACTGCACCCTGCTTGACATTTGCATGTGGACTGTTCCACTTAGATCACTGCTGAAGATGATGCAAATATTCACGTGACCATCTGGTCCAGAATTCCTGAAGTTGTTGCTGTAATATCTCCCACTTAGTTAGCAAGCTAAGTTTAGCACTACCGAGATCTGGCTGAGGTAAACTGGTTAAAGCTGTACCAATTAAAAAATGACCAGGAGTCAGAACTTTGAGATCATTAGGATCAGATGAGAGGAACTAAGGGTCTGGAATTCAGACAAGCTTCTATCTGACAGGCTAGGGTATGGAATTCTTCATAAGTAAGACATGATGTGCCCATAACACGTCTAAGGTGGTATTTAAAAGATTTTACACCTGCTTCCCACAGGCTGCCAAAATGTGGTGCCCTGGGTGGTATGAAGTGCCAAGTTATACCTTCATAATTTTCAAATCTCTGTATTTCTTCCTTAGTCTGCTGAGAGTTAAGGAGCTCTTGTAATTCCTTCAACTCCCTTCTTGCACCTTTAAAATTTGTGCCATTGTCACAATAAATATTCTGGCATATGCCACGTCAAGATACAAATCTCTTCAATGCTGCAATAAATGCTTCTGTAGACAAGTTACTCACAACTTCTAAGTGCACTGCTCTGGTAGTAAAACAAACAAATAAAGATACATAACACTTTACCTTTATTGTTGTTCTGCGAGTGCTAGACTTTATGTAAAATGGCCCTGCATAGTCAATGCCACAATTCAAGAATGGTTTAGCTGCTTCCACTCATACACGTGGTAGTTGTCCCATTAACTGTTTTGCTGTTTCTGCCTTTAGCTTATAACATATGATACAATTATGAATCAAATGTCTAACAGTGTTTCTGCCATTTAATATCCAATATCTTTCCCTAAGAGAAGCCAATAAAAGTTGACAACCTTCATGCAAGAATCGTTTGTGTTCATGCTGTATAATCAGATTTGTTAAATGATGGCGTGGCAAAATTAGAGGATCTTTGATTGTACGTTAGGTTAGAGTGTTCTAACTGTCCACCAACTCGAAGTAATCCTCTACTGTCGAGAAAAGGATTTAAAGATCTCAAGTGAATGTTAATATTAACTGCCTGTTTCATTGCTAGTTGCTGCACTTCTACACTAAATACTGATTGCTGTGCAACTTGAATACATTTACTAAATAAAGAATCTTGAATCTCTGTAAGTGTGAGAGATCCCGTTATTCTTTCTGCCTTTGGTTTAACACAATTCTTACAAAATCTATATACATATGCTACAGTGTATTGCAATCTGGATAGGCTGGAGAATCGTGTGATTATTCCATTGTCACTAATAGTTACAACATGACAAGTTGTTTTGAATATTAACTCTGGAGCTTCCTGAGGGTTTGAAATGTACCCAGTAAAGGCCACACCTTTGGTTCTTCATGTAACCAAGTTGGTCCTTCCCACCATAATTTGTCATCTATGAGATTCTCGGGAAACACACCCCTTGATATCAAATCTGCAGGGTAGTGTTGTGAAGGAACATGTCTCCATACTGCATTTTCAGAAATATCTTGAATCTCAGAAACTCTACTAGCTACTAAAGTTTTTCATTGTGTTGAAGGTGCTGACAACCATGACAATACTACAGTAGAATCTGTCCACAAGTATATGTGCTTAAATGATAAGTTCAGTGCTTTTTTTACTTTTTCCAATAGACGAGCAAGAAGCAATGCACCACATAATTCTAAACGTGGAAGTGATAATTTCTTTAGTGGTACAACTCGAGACTTGGCACAAAGAAGTGTTACACATGTAACTCCTTTCTTATTTGATGAATGGACATATACGCATCCGCTATATGTCTTTTCTGAAGCATTGCAAAAACCTGTAACTCTATATTGCCTACAGAATCATAACCAACTGCTTTGCGAACTATGCGAATGTTATCAATCAGATGAAGTTGGTTGTGGAGCTTCTTCCAATCTGTAGCGAATTCCTCTGATATGGGTTGGTCCCACATTAATCTCTCTTGCCATAACCTCTGTAGAAACATCTTGCATACAATAACAATAGGGCTTATGAGGCTAAAGGGATCAAATATACCAGAAACTATTGACAATACTACTCTTTTTGTAAATGCTTGTGCATAGCAGTTAATTTTAAGACTTCTTGCAATCTGAAACTTGTTCTCAGTAGAATGCCATAGTAGTCCAAGTGTTTTCACTCCATTTTTGTCAAGCTGTAATGGTAAACTAGTTTCTCTTTGGTATGGTGTGATGTTAGTTAAAAACTCAGAATAATAATTGCTGGACCACTTACGGAACAAAAATCCACCCTTTGATAACATGGCTACGAATTCCTTCTGAAGTTTTTGTGCCTCATGTAAGGTTGCACATCCTGAAATACAAACATCAACATAAAAATCATTCAATGCAATTGCAGCAGCCTTTGGAACCTTATGTGCTTCATCATGAGCCAAATGCTGCAGGACACGAATAGCTAGAAATGGAGAACAAGCCATACCATACTGTCACGTATGTGATTGAGAAGTACCTATTTTATATTAAGTTATAGCATGTTATTAAGCTTCTAAATATGTGATAAATCACATTTTACAATTCCTTTAAATTGTTACACATATCTTAAGATATATATGTGGCCGGACATGGGTGGTTCACCACTTCCTATGGACTTTTCTATGATGTCACCCTTCCGCATAGCAACTGCTGGAACCATGTTGCATCATGCGATGTCACGTGTCTTAAGAATATTCTAGAACATCCTGTTCACCAGGGTGTTGGCATACCAAATATGGTAAAAGCCACCATTACAATTGCAAGACCCCCATAGAGGACAGAAGCCGATATAAGTGGGCTCTGAGAGCTTGCTCGGGGAGAGTCTTGTCCAGGAACTGCTGTGTGCTGTGCTCCACGCCGCCTGGGTGGCGGTCGGTTGCTGCCCGACGGGTCAACTATGTTGACTGGTCCCCCCGACTTCATCAACACAACTTGACATCGTCCGTTACGGGTAAGCCTATTCAACCCTAAATTGTAAACCAACACTGCTTTGCTGTTGTTTCAATACTAATACAAAATAAATATGTTTCAAGCCACAAACGGTGTCTTTCTGCTCTACCATCTGATTACCAAAGCTATGTACCCCAGTTACAACCAAGTTGTGACATCAGTGTTAGAGTCACCGGGTAGGTTGTGACATTATAGAAAAGTCCATAGGGACTACCATAGGAAGTGGTGAACCACCCATGTCCGGCCACATATATATCTTAAGATATGTGTAACAATTTAAAGGAATTGTAAAATGTGATTTATCACAAATTTAGAAGCTTAATAAAATGCTATAACTTAATATAAAATAGGTACTTCTCAATCACATAATAACATACGTGACAATACGTTACAGTCTTCAGCTAATACTCTTGTATTGTAGCATCTCCACAGTATTCTTTGATATACTTGATCATCTGGATGTAACCAAATTTGTCTATACATTTTGGCAACGTCAGCAGTAAATGCTACTTCATGTGTCCTAAATCTTAGGATGATAGAACAAATGTCCTGTTGAATAGTAGGACCAACATACAATAAATCATTCAATGAAATTCCATTCTTGGAAGCCGCAGAACAGTCAAAAACTACTCTTGTCTTCGTAGTTGAGCTGTCTGTCTTAAGTACTTCATGATGAGGCATATAATAACAAAGTGTTGTAGTGGGTCTTGCCACTTGCATGTGACCCAGTGCTTCATATTCTTGTAAAAAGTGCACATAATCTTCCTTCAATGTTTGGTTCTTGATTAGTTTTCTTTCCAACTGATGTAATCTTCTTGTGGCCATCATCTTAGACTCATCTAACTGCTTAGGATCTTCTTTAAATGGAAGTCGAACCACAAATCTTCCTGACGAATCTCTTGTATTCTGAGTGAAATGAGCCTCGCATGCTTTATCATCCATTCTTTTTGCAGTGTGATTCAACTCCTCAATCTCCCAGAATTTCTGCAATTGGTGCTGTATACTGACTTCAGTCTTAGCAAAACATGATACTACCGGCCGCCGTGGAATATTACAGGATTTTCCATGGTCTGAATATTTTCCTGCAAGTACCCAACCAAACTCTGTTTCCATTAACACAGGATGATTATTATCATGATGTAATTTACCTTGGCGCTGAATGTATGAACAGACTTCTGCTTCCAACAGAATATCTATCTTTCCAGGCTCATGAAATTTAGGATCAGCAAATGAAATATTCCTAGGTAATTTCCAATTACTGCAGTCAATTTTCTCTGCAGGCAGATTTTCTGTCACCTTAGGTAAAATTAAGCAATCTACTGACATAACATAGTCAGTTACAAATGAACCAATTTTGATACAAATTCCATGTTTAGTTTCTGAAACTGTATTGCCAATTCCTTGAACAGGTTTAGGATCATGATGTTGTCTAAGTCTTAACCTCTGAGCGCAGGCCTCTGACATGAAACATGACTGAGAACCGGTATCTAGCAAAGCTCTACACGTCTGCCAAATACTCTTGTCATTTTTAACCTTAATCAATGCTGTAGACAACAAAATGTGTTTACGAGGTTCAAATTTCAATGCACAATAGCTATTTACACCATTATCTGTGTGCAAGGGATCATGACTTGAATAACCTCCATTGTTACTAGAACTGTATTGCTGTTTGGAAGCATCAAGAGAAACTAAAGTTTGGTGCCTTTTACCACAGGTGCGACAATTCAATCATTTACAATTTCAGACTATATGACCAGATCGTAAGCAGTTAAAACACAGGTTGGTGTCCTTAACAAAAGCTCTGCATTCTAGTACAGCAGCTTGAACAAATGCCTCACATTTTGATAAGGCATGTGAAGAATTACAATATGCACAGTTTAAGTCTGTAACAGCATAAGCCTGTTGAAAACTGGATTTGTGTTTGCGATTTAGAACTTTCTGTGTGTTAACATTTGACATACTTGAGTAAGTTGTATTCCATTTTGGATTGACTATTTCTAGTGATTTACATTTTCTTTCTAGAAATGTAATAAGATCCTTAAATGCAGGAAAGTTATTTGAATCTAATGTGTCTTCAAATTTTTTCTTTATAGTTACCTCCAACTTATCTAACACTAGTTGAGATACTATCAATTTTTTCAATGCAATTTCTATGTTTAACGCCTTGGTTGCATTTAAATTACTCATGGTTTGATTTATTAAGACCCTAAGTTCCTTTGCAGACGATTTGTAAGCAGGGGGTAAACTCAACAAATGTGCAAGATGAGCTGAAGCAATAAGTCTTAAATTGTCATAACGATTACTAATAGTTTCCAATGCAACCTTGAAATTATAACTTGTGACAGGAATATTAGCTATTAAATTATGCTCTCCTCCTGTTAGTGAAGAGAGAAGGTAGTGAAACCTCTGAATATCATCTAAGTTTTCATTATTAACAACTAGAATCTCAAAGGTATCAATAAAATGCTTAAAGTTGGTTATATCACCATTAAATGAAGATATTTTAAGAGTTGGCAGTTTTATAGCTTTCATGGTGCTCCTTGTATGTGACAAGGGAGGGCTACCAGAATTGTTGCCAACATTTCCATCTCAACTTTGAGCTAATAATTTAGCCATTGTTGCTTCTAAGCTAAAGTACAGTAATTCAAAACTTTCTCTGTCAGCAGAATGACTCTTGAGATCTTCAAACAATTCTAATTGAGATTGTGCATCTTCAAATTTATCCCTAATTTTAGCCAGTTCCTTTACTCTTACCTCTATCGAATAAATATCTGAGCCAGCTTGAAATTCATTAACAAATTTGGCAAGGCGAGTAAGACTTGCTTTCGCCAAAGTTCGTTTTGTAATTAATTGCTTTTTATTTATTTATGCCAACAAACTTACTGTTGGTGCTTTTAAACACACAAGTCGTGTGTGGGCAAAGCTTGAGAGGTAGAACTGGAACTTAAAAATTCAATGCCACAACTGGGATTTGAACCGCAGACCTTCAGCTTACCAGGCGGCTGCTCTAACCATTGAGCTATTGTGACAAACTGTCAGAATGGCATTAAATTCTCAGACCAGTTCGTATTTCTCCTGGTAAACCAACAGTAAGTTTGTTGGCATAAATAAATAATAATTACCATCTGAAGGTTATTTAATCCTGGAACATAAAGTACTTTCAATAGTAAGTCACCATTGGGGTTATTTGTTTCTGATGTGAGACTGCCTTTGTGGTTTACCAGGAGAAATATGAACTGGTATGAGAATTTAATGCCATTCTGGCAGTTTGTCACAATAGCTCAATGCTTAGAGCAGCTGCCTGGTAAGCAGAAGGTCTGTGGTTCAAACCCCAGTTGTGGCATTGAATTTTTAAGTTCCAGTTCTACCTCTCAACAATTGATTTTTATTTTGCTCTTCCATAATATTAGTTGCACAGCAATAGATATGATCCAGTTTGTACCACCAACATGTTATAATAAAATATCTAGTGAGGAACAGCAATGAAAAATAAGCAAAGGAATGGCATGTGACTAATTATAGAAGCTATAAGGCAATGTGTCAATGTTACTAATATAGGAAGCCAGTCAAGGTAAGCTAATACCTAGTAACTAGATAATGGCTAACCTTCATAGAATCACTCTTGCCTGGTGCTGATGTTGCATTAGTAATTACTTCGGCCGCTTCAATTTCCCTCTTGATGCCGGCGTGAAGAAAATAAGATGGTTTCCATTATGTACATTACAAGTGCATATCAATATTTTCAGTTACTATACGGTTTGCTGGCAATATATAGCAATATCCGGCCCGGAGGACCAAATGTTACCATCAGGTATAAAAAATAGACTGTATAAAATTGTTTTATTTTTGCCAGCAAGAAACCAGTTAGCACAGGTTGTATAATTTGATTTACTTTCACTAAATACACAACAGTCAAACAAAGAAATCAATTACCAAAATAACAATACTAATGCAGCACGTAAATGATTCAAATATCTAAGAATTTACAGCCTATAAGACTGTATCAAATTACTGATTTTTTTCTACATAGTAACCTCCCTTGGCAACCATCAAACAGGCTAGCCAACCTTTCGACTGCAATTCAACTATCACACACTGAACACATATGGTTCTCACTATGATGGTACACACATATTGCTAACAGCTGTCTCATACGAACCAGCAACTATTCTTCCCTTGCTGTCTCTTTCTCGCGTTCTGCAAACTTTTATACTGGGAATGACGTAGGGTGGATTTTTCTTGGAATTTACAAGCAAGCTGGCAGCACCAACATTATAGAGCTCCCATGTTCTGGAATACTGACTGCTCTGAGTCACATTTACCAGGCAGCCCGATCTTGCATCACTTTGATATGTACTGCCACCATACTGTATTTCATTTTTTGATTCTCCTAGTGTTTCAGCTGCTGCCTTATCAGACAAAATATTCTACAAGTACCAGAAAATTAAAACTTTACTTTTCTTATCCAGAAAAGCTGCATTTCTGTATGGTAAGAGTTTGTTAGTCTATCAGTGGGGCAACTTTAATTAACTTTACTCAGAATGAATAAAGTTCACAGTTCATTATGATCACAGCGCTGCTCTAACAGAGAATGTCACAATATGTCTGGTAATAGTTACTTATGTCACATGATCAAATAACTGTTATTCTAACATACATACCGATGCTTTTTGTTTTAGGAGAAAAATGAAGGATTGTAGCTTTGGTAACGAATTTGTTTGTATAGCTTTGAGAATGAGTTGGAGTCAACTCGAAACTCGAGTCAGTGTTTGAAAAAAATAACTTGCAACATTATTAAGATAAGTGAAGTTTTTAGTTTCTAATCTGTTCTTACTTTAGAATCTTGTTGCTTCACTGTTAATAGCTTCAATTTCCTAAATTAACTGGGTTATTATTTATTCATGCCAACAAAAAAAATACAAACTGATTTTTGACAATTCAAAGTCATTCTGGCAGGCTGTCACAGTAGCTTAATGGTTAGAGCACCCGCCTGGTAAGCAGAGGGTCAGTGGTTCAAATCCCAGCTGTGGCATTGAATTTTTAGGTTCCAGTTCTACCTCTCAAACATTGCCCACACACTGTTTGTGTGTTTAAAAACACTACCAGTAAGTTTGTTGGCATAAATAAATAAATAATAATTACCATCTGAAGGTTATTTAATCCTGGGACTTAAGTACTTGCAATACTAAGTCACCATTGGGGTAATTGTCTCTGATGTGAGACTGCCTTTGTGGTTTACCAGGAAAATACGAGCTGGTTTTTGAGAATGCAATGTCATTCTGGCAGGTTGTCACAGTAGCTTAATGGTTAGAGCACTTGCCTGGTAAGCAGAGGGTCTGTGGTTCAAATACCAGCTGTGGCATTAAATTTTTAAGTTCCAGTTCTACCTCTCAAACTGTGTTATACTCATGTTGAGTGAACAGTTCCATATCTAACACTAACAGGGGATGTTACAATGTGTGTGATGATAATTATTTATACAACTTGATCAAATAACTGTGTTATACTCAAGTTCAGTAAACAGTTCCATATCTAACACTCACAGGAAATATGACAATGTGTCTGGTGATAATTACTTATACAACTTGATCAAATAACTGTGTTACACTCATGTTCAGTGAACAGTTCGATATCTAACACTAATAGGGAATATGATACATGTGGGGATAGTTATACAATTTAATGAAGGAGTTCCATTCTGAGTATTAGGGTTCAAACCTTCATACAGCTGTCGCAAAATGATACAATCGCATTTCACCTGGCACATGGACAGAGCATGAAGTCATTGCACGCAGTGTGACAGCACAAACAAATGGGCTGACTGCCTACAGTGCAGTCTTTATCAAGTGTATTCACTAGTTCCACATACTGACTCCTCCCACTTCCTATAGTCCAAAGTCTGAAACTTCTTGTTTCCTGTATGAAGGTTCACCCCTTAGTGATTAACAAATATGAAAAATGTTTCTATATGTAACACTTAAAACGGAACATGAAAAAAATGAATAGAAATGGGTAATCTCTTGTACAAAGAATCAACCAAATTACCACTTACCTTGGTGGTTTTGTGGAATAAATATCTTCATGTGTTTCATCCTGTAACATAGTAATCCACTTGTAAAACACATGATCTCCTATAACCCTATGACTCTTACCTTCTAAAAGACAAGCAGAAATAAAATGAACTCTTTGGGTATAATCTACAGACGTGAATCAGCTTCTCTTGTCACTAGGACATCCAGGAAGGGAAGGTGACAAGAGAAGCTGATTCACGTCTGGGTCACACAGTTTACCGCAAACCTACTCACACTGATAGATACCTCCATAAAACCTCGAACCATCATCCAAGACAAAAATTGGGCATAATCAAAACCCTTTCCTAATGGGCGAAGAAGATTTGTGAGCCACAAAAACTGAATAAAGAAATCCGACATCTAAACAAGGCCCTCATCAGCAAGGGCTATACACACAAGGAAATTACAAGAGCTCGCCATCCGAGGTACCCGAAAGTCCAAGAAGACCAGAGGAAGCAAACCCTGAGTACCATCTATTTACCATACATCCATAAGGTAACAGACCGAATAGGAAGACTGGTGCAGCAGTACAACATTAGGACTATTTATAGGCCAACGAAGAAAGTCAAAGATTTATTTAACTCCGTTAAGGATAAAAGTCATCCACACTGCACAGCCGGTGTTTACAAAATACCATGTAGCTGTGGACAAGTATATATAGGCACCACCATGCGGAGTATCAGCACTCGACTAAAAGAACACGAAAGACATAGCCGGTTGGGGCAGACGGACAAGTCAGCGGTGGCAGAACACTCTCTATTGTGACTCTACTCGACTGGACCACTGGGAGAACGGAAGAGCCAACTGCGTGACCTCTCGCCAGGGAGAAGCCTCGTCGCACCACGCCAACTTACTAAACAGCACTTGCCAGGCGGGCGCCTACAGTCCGTCGCGGAGTGTCCTATAAGAGGTCTGGTAAGCAGATTTTAGGGCACTCCAAACTGAAGGAGAAGACACCACCGAGCAGCTTTCCCGGAGCTGCCCCGACTCGAGACAGGCAGTGGGCATTGGCCCTCTACTCGCCAGTCTACTGGAAGAGGCTTGTAGAGCCCTTCCACATACCAGCCAGGCCGGAGGAGACTCAACTGACTCTGACAGACTGACGTTACCGCAGCCCCACAAGGTTGTAGCCAAGGGTCCGGACTCAGGTCTGGACCCGGGGTTCGTTGGAACCCCAATAGGCGAGCCGCAAGGCGTCTCCCCTCTGTGGGGAGCTGAATGGCACCTGCACCGACCATGACAGACCTTCCCAGTACCAGCAAACAGGTAAGACCTGACATGGTTTCGACTCCCTCGACACCCTCAACCTCGAACCCCTCACCCGGTCCCCGAGTGAGTATCGCCAAGGCGAAAGCCAAGGCACTCACTAGGGCCAAGACTTGGCCGAAGGTTAAAAAGGCCGTGTGCCTTGTCAATCAAGGGACAGCAGTCCCAATCACACCACCAGCTCCCGTCAACCCTACTCCTGCACTGCCGGACGATGATGGCTTTGTACTGGTACAGAGCCGTAGGAAAAGGTCTTCTGGTTCAAATCCAGACGGACCCGCTCCTTAAAAGAGACCTGCAGCGTCCCCCCAGCACCAAGCCGCACAAAAGGCGGAGAAAATCCCGCCTATTGTGTCTGACCCCTTCCCGAATCACGTCAAAGTGATGAAGGAACTCAGGGGAAAGCTAAGGGCGGAATTTCAGGCAACGCGGCATCCAGGGCGCGTTGTGATTAGAACCACCACCTCTGTGGACCATGCGGCCACAAAGGAGGTGCTGAAGGCGTGTGGAATTAAATTCCACACGTACTCGCTCCAGCGACCCCACGTGGTTCGCAGGGTCATCAGGGGTCTTGATTCTGAGACAGACCCCCAGGACATCCGTGCCGGCCTGATGGACGAACACGGAATCGAACCGCGGTCCGTGGTGCAACTCACCACAACTAAGGTGAAGGAGGGGAAACCTACCAAGGTGCCCCTACCGCTATTTCTATTGGCCATCATAAAACAAGGGGAGGGAACCCCCAAGATTGACCAGGTGACTCGCCTATATCATACGCGAGTCACAGTTGAGCCCTACCACGGCAGGGTGGGGCCGGCCCAGTGCTACAAGTGCCTGAGCTTCCACCACTCCAGTTTTGCCTGTGAGAGGGCTCTGAAGTGTCTCCGTTGTGCGGGCGAGCACTTGGTAAAGGATTGCCCGGTACCAATGGATAATAAGAGATGCGCTAACTGCGATGGTTGCCACATAGGCATCTATCGCGGGTGCCCTAAACGACTTGCTATAATGCAAGGAAAACAGGGCAAGGCTGACGCTGAGGTCAGGCGGGGGGTCTCTTTCGCCGCGGCGCTGGCGAGACACGAAAGTGCTCTCGCACAGGCCGAGGCCGCGGAAGTGACCCCTACAAGCCGGGTCGCCGACACAGTAACTGAGCCGGTCCCAGATAGCGCCACACCTACGGTTGCGAGTAGTGAGACAGCTTCAACAACTAGTATCGCTCCAAAGGAGCAACGTCCCCAAAAGAAGGGGAAGAAGAAGCGGTCTGTGGGTAAAACCACAAAACAACCTGCTGTGGGGCAGAATCCCAACAACAATGTTGAGAAACTTCCCCTTCCACCAGCATCCAAAGCTCCAGCTATGTCAGCCAACCAGCGACCAGCTGAGCCCGCCAGTGCTGGCCCGTCCTCCCGGACTGGCCCAGCCACTCCTGAGGCACCAGTGCCACACAACAGCTCGCAACTATCCGTAGGTGACGCATTTGCATCTGAGGACATGGCTGAGTTCATTCAGTTGGCGACCTGGTTCGCAGACTTAGTTCAGCGCTCCCTCCAAATCCTACGACGCTGCAGAGACACCATTAACAACCCCGGGATTTCCGCTGTGCAGAAGCATCTCACGATGCTTCAAACGGCTAAGGACCTGTATTCTAACTCCACGAGCTCTTAATGGCGCATAGAACTGTGCGTTCATTTCGAGCTGCGTTCTGGAACGCAAATGGAGTTAGAGACCAGAGACCTGGCCTGTTAGAGTTCGTAGACAGTCACGGGATTGACATCCTGATGGTCTGTGAAACGCACTTGCACGCCGGTGTACAGTTTACCCTGCCAAGTTACGCCTCTCATCGGTCTGATCGGGTCGGCCGACAGGGCGGTGGTACTGCCATTTTCATAAAGAACCATCTCACCCACACTCCTGTTACCATTCCTCAACTACAACACCTGGAAGCAACCGTCATAAGGTTATCCTTGGGCGGGAACGCCGGACGGGCGTTTCCATGAAGCGGACATCACGGCACTCCTGAACCTACACCACAAGGTTTGCATTGCAGGCGACTTCAACGCAAAACACCCAAGCTGGCACAGCCCCACTCAGAACGTTAAGGGCCGGGGACTGTACCGTCTCATTAGCGGGAACCCCGCCCTTCACGCGCACGGGCCGAGAGGTCCAACCCACTACCCGGCACGCGGCGCCGCGGATGTCATCGATTTCATGATCACCAAAAACATACCATTTCACTTGGACCTCTCTGTGATTAACGCTCTGGACTCTGATCACAACCCTGTTGTGGTCGACTCAGACGTTAATCTCACTGCGCTGGGAGTAACGGACTGGGTGGAAGAAGTCGACTGGGACGCAGCCGTCCTTGCCCTTCAAAACTCCGTGGAGGCAAATACTCGAAGAGACTCGATCGAGGCTCTCGAGGAGGCAGCCACGGGGTTTGCTACCTCTGTCCTAAATGCGGTGCGTGCTCACACACACCGCATCCCTACCGAAGCACCAAACCCGACATCTATCCCTGTTCCACTTAAACGCCTCATACAAGCAAAGAATGCTGTCAGACGGCTATGGCAGAGATTCCGACATCCTAGGATAGGAGTAATACACCAGAGGTTCAAATCCCTGGTGAGACAACTCCTAAGAAAACATAGGCAAGCAGCTTGGGACGAAACAATGCGTCACGTAAACCTCCAAGAGAGGAAACCGTGGCGCATTATCCGAGGCTTGCAGAAAGATAAATCTGTACACCAGCATCCTGTGCATAGCCCTCGGGGAAGACTTGTCTTTGAACCGAGGGAAAAAGCAGAGGCGCTAGCAGACTATCTGGAAACTCAATTCCAGCCCAGGGAAGATCCACAGAACGATGACCATACTGACCTCATGGAACAAGCGGTAGAAGACTTCCTAGAAGTCGGACCCGCGGGCCACGAGGAGTTTCACATCCCGATAGTTACCCCTCGCGAGGTAACTAACACCATCAAATCACTAAAAGCCCGAAAATCCCCTGGACTGGACCGTGTAACAGCGGAAATGCTCCAGCACCTTCCCCATAGAGCCGTGATGCACTTGACCCGCATTTATAACGCATGCCTCAGCATGCGTCATTTTCCAGTTATCTGGAAACAGGCGCGTGTGGTATGCGTTCTGAAGCAGGGCATAAATCCGGTCTTTCCATCCAGTTATCCATCCATCAGTCTCCTACCAGTTATCTCGAAAGTATTCGAGAAACTGTTCCTGTCCCGCCTCGGACCTCTATTGGAGGAAAAAGGTCTCCTTCCTGAACATCAGTTTGGTTCTCGTTCTGGCCACTCCACGACCGAGCAACTACTGCGTGTAGCCGAGAAAGCTTCCCTGGCTTACCAGGATAGGGCTAAAACGGTGGCAGTTTTGCTTGACGTGGAAAAGGCATTTTCTACCACCTGGCATGAGGGGCCTGTCTACAAGCTCATACAGCACGAAATCCCCCCTCCACACATTTACTTGGTGGCTAGTTTCCTACAGGAACATAGCTTCCGGGTGAAGGTGGAGGGATCATTCTCTAGAGAGAGGCCCATTGGCGCAGGAGTCCCCGAGGGCAGTGTACTGTCACCGGCGCTCTTTGCAGCTTACATGGCCGATCTCCCCACGCACCCAAACACACTCATCTGTCAGTATGCGGACGATCTTATGATCTTCGCTACTAACAAGAATCCGCGCTACAGTTACCAACAAGTACAAGCCCACCTCCGTGCCATCAGTAGATGGTGCGAGAACTGGCGTATGTCGATTAACCCGGAGAAAAGCTCTGCGATTCTCCTGGCAAATACGAAAGCCAACAGGCTCCCGCGAGACCTCGAGCTTCGGCGCCCTCGGATCCCCTGGGTCACTACGGCGAAGTATCTCGGAGTCACGCTGGACCGGCGGCTGACGTATAGACATCACGTCAGGGGCAAGGTACTACAAGGCCATGCTGCTCTCCGGCAGCTATATCCCATACTCAGATCCCAAACCATGCCCTTACGCCTGAAGCTCCAGCTGTATCGAGCGATCATCCCGCCTCTGGTCCTGTACGGATGTGAGTTCTGGGGAGTGGTGGCAAAGTCCACCTTCATCAGACTCCAGACGCTGCAGAACCGGGCATTAAGGATGATCTATGATACCGGCTGGAGATTTCCTGCCCATATCCTTCACGAACATTCCAGTATCCCGTACATTGTCGACGTGATTAAAACCCGTGCTCGAACAATGTACAACAAACTCCAGAACCACCCTAACCCTCTGGTGAATACTCTGGGTCAATACGACCAGAGAGAGCCACGCCGACTACCATCAAAAAGACTACCAAAGGACATCCTAAGTCCGGCGGTTTAACTTTGAAGATGGGAAAGGTGAAAGTACAATCTGTATCCAAAACAGAGAAAACACCTGTTTCAGTTCACCTCTCAGTGAGTCACTGACGGCCAGAACCCTGGAGGGGATTAGCGCGTCACTTGACTGGCCGGAAACGACCAATCAGAAGCCGCGCAGAGCCCGCTCGCGGACCAATCCCTTCCAACCACCCCTCCTGCCCCTATAAAAACCCCTGTTTCCACAAATCATTTCCTAGTGTAACACACATTCCCCGTAGCGACATCATCGAAACCATCGCGCAGGTTAAGCCGTATAACGGCTAGGTACTGCGGACAAGACACTCGGACGGGGCAACCATCGACCCCGTTCGACTCGAACTGCCTCTGCCTCTGGAAGGCATAGCGACGTCGTCGTCGAGCCTCGGAGGAGCGAGGATGGGCAAGAAGAAGAAGCATCGACGCAGCTCGCCGCCAAAATCAGCCTCGAGTGGAAGTACTGCCCCTCGAGCTGATGAGGCCGCCAACGCCGAGATCAGCAGGGAAACAACACCAGAGCCCGCCAGCAGCGCTCCCCTTACCACCGTGCCGCAGCGTGAGAACCAGCCAGTCGGCCAGTTGCTCTCGGCACGGGCAGGACAGGAAGCCTCAACCGCAACAGTAGTTACCGCTGAGCCCGCCAGCAGCGCGCAGAGCGCTCCTCTGCCTACCACGCCACAGCGAGAGGACCAGCCAGTCGGGAGGCCGCTCTCGACAGGGGCAGACCTTGGAGCCTCTCCCGCCGCCACCGCCGAGCCTCCTGCAGCACCCCCTCGGTACGGTCGCTTCGGCGCCGTAGCCGTCGTGGTTCACCGCCACCTGCACCCGCAGATACTGCTGCAGGAGGGCCAACGAAGATGGCCCTCACTTGCTTCCGCCAGCCGCATCAGGGGAAGTAGTGGCATTACTCCCCTAGTGCGCCTTGTCTTTCGGGACAGGAAGCACTACACCGCCGCCATCACCGCAGGACTTACCCTCTTCGGCCGGCACATTCGTATTGAATGTAGCCGGATCAAATGGCACTGGCCGTGCCGACGTTGTTGTACCTTCGGGCACAACGAAACCACCTGCGTGGCAACACCCAAATGCCACTACTGCGGTGCAGCGGCCCTTAGGTCCTCCTGCCAGCAGCATGACCTCACACGCAGACCGAGGTATTGCGCCACCTGCGGCAGGAGGGACTACTACAACGGGCAGGCTTGCTGCCCATCATACCCAAGGCCGCATACACTCACCGACACACCACCGCAGCCAGGACCACCGCCACCTCATCAACCGCAGTCACCAGCAGCAACAGCATCAACACCAGGGACACTCACCTACGCCACAGCCGCCGCCTTACATCTTCCCACTGCCGAGGTCGAGGGCCTCCATACGGAGGTCCGAAGCCTCGATAGACGCCTGGGCAAGATAGAAGACGCCCTCCACGAACTCACCACCGCCGTCACCACATTCGACACCGCCGCCAACACCATCACACAGCTCGACAACACTGCGACCGAAGACATAGTCCGGAACATCAAGACCAACATCCAGACCTCACGGCGGGCAACCAGCAAGAAGCTGTCCGCCATCACCCGTCAGCTGATCCATCACACAACTGGTTTCAACGCCGCAGCGAGACTTCTACATGAGCTTCGCGCGGCAACCATAGACAACACCGACATTCTCGAATCCTGTCAGCGCAAGCTGGCACGGATCGAGAACGAGGCCACACCCACCTGCCACGAAGTTGGATGTCAGACAAACGTCCACCTCACACATGGAGAGTTTAAGGCGATTTTCCCTCTGCCACCTATCCGTGACACAGCGTTGGCACTTGAGCAACTCGCTCAGTATGCGCCAGGGAACCACCCTTTGCCTCTTCCACCATCCCAGACTAGTCGCCGGTATGCAGTTTCAACTCCCGCCACTACTAGAAGACCACGCTAGCCCAGAGCGCCGTTGACACACTGCGTGCTACACTCAGGGCCTAGCCATGGGTGTAGCCCAGAAAGAAGACCTACAAGTCGCTCCCTTCTCTTCGAAGGCAGCGCATCAATGACCGTAACCAACGCAGGTGCTTATGCGGTACTGCGCAAAACCCACGAAATTCAAAATAAAGAACCGTTAAACTTGCTCCCTCACCCTTCTTCCCTTCCAGGCGAAATAAGCCAATCTTTTCCCTCCAACTCTTCTTCTGTCTCCCCTTTCAAAAAAAAAAAAAAAAAAAAAAAAAAAAAAAAAAAAAGGCATAGCGAGCGATGTTAAACTCAGACTGGACATTAACCGTTCCGTTGACCCTCGACCTCGCATCGATGATATCGAGGCGTTGGAAGAGGCAGCGTCGGACTTTTCCCACCAGATCCTAAATGCGGTACGCGCACATACTCACCGTATTCCCACCAACACCCCAGATCCTCGAACCTTACCTATAGAACTCCGACAGTTGATAAAAGCCAAGGCAACTGTTCGGAAGCTATGGCAGCGTTTCCGCCATCCCAGGATAGGAGCAGTTTACCAGAGGTTCAAATCCCTGGTAAGGCGACTGCTCCGTGCGCATAGAACATCAGCCTGGGAAAACACATTACGAACTGTAAACTTTCAAGAAAAGAAACCCTGGCGGATTATTAGGGCCTTGAGGAAGGACAAGACCCAATACCAGCATCCTTTGCAGGGCACTCGCGGGCGGCTCGCTTTTGAGCCAGACGAGAAAGCCACTGTGGCCCGGGAGGACCCGCAAGACGAAGACTTTACTGAACTCGTGGATGCAGCCGTGGAATACCTCTATGAGGAACCGCGACGGCTACACGAGGTGATCCAACTTCCCATAATCACCCCGAAAGCGGTGATTTCCGAAATCCAAAGCCTGAATCCTAACAAATCCCCTGGGCATGACGGCGTCACGGCGCTCATGCTCCAGCACCTACCCAAAAAGGCTGTGGTCCGCTGGACCCGGATCTTCAATGAATGCCTCCGTCTTCGTCACTTTCCGGTTTTCTGGAAGGAGACGAGGGTGGTATGTATATTGAAACCGAGCAAGAACCCAGTCTTTCCTAACAACTACCGTTCCATCAGCATTCTCCCAATCGTCTCAAAAGTTTTTGAGCGGTTGCTCCTTACCCGCCTAATACCTTTTCTTGAGGAGAGGCATCTCCTATCGGATCACCAGTTTGGATTTCGTCGGGGTCATTCCACGACCATGCAGTTGTTGCGTGTGGCCGAGATGGTATCCCTGGGTTTCCAGGGAAACATCAAGACCATAGCGGTGCTGCTGGACGTGGAGAAGGCTTTCGCCACAACTTGGCACCAAGGCCTACTGTACAAACTAAAGCAGGCAAATATCCCTCCTGCATATCTCACTATTATCAGCAGTTTCCTTCAGGACCGCACTTTCAGAGTGAAAGTGGAAGGAAAACTGTCTACAATAAGACAAATAGCGGCAGGAGTCCCAGAGGGCAATGTACTCTCCCCGCTACTCTTCGCAGCTTACATGTCCGATTTCCCCACGGAACAACATACTGTGACATGCCAGTATGCGGACGACGTCCTCATCATGGCACAAAATAAAAATGTGAGATATTGTCTCCCTCCCCTTCAACGACAACTCGACGCCGTCGATCGTTGGAGAGAGAAGTGGAGAATGGCTATTAGTCCGGGGAAAAGCTCCGCTCTCCTTGGTAAGGTTCGCCATTGGTGGCCTGAACGGTCTCTTCGGCTTAGGCGGAGAAATATCCCATGGGTAACCTCCGCCAAATATCTAGGCGTTCTCCTCGATCGCGGGCTAACATACGCCCAACACGTCCGCGCAAAGGCCAAACTTGGTCACGCTGCGCTCAGACAGCTCTACCCTATCCTCAGATCTACCATGCCCAACCACCTAAAATTAAGGATTTATCGGGCAATCATTCCGCCATTGATCTTATACGGCTGTGAAGCCTGGGGATCGGCAGCACCATCTAACATACGCAAACTGCAATCAGTGCAGAACAGGGCGCTCAGAATGACATTCAATACCGGACGAAGATTCCCATCCTACATCCTCCACAACCAATCAGGACTTCCCTACATCATGGACATGGTAAGGGAGCGATCCCGAACCATGCACTCCAAGCTAAACTCCCACGCCAATCAGCTGGTACGGGCATTAGGTCAATATGACCACACAGCACCTCGAAGAAGGAAAAGCTACCGCCTACCCAAGGACGCCCTTGGATAAGGGTAATGCCACCCCATCTTCTAATGCATCATTACCCCAACACCTATTCCTGCCCCCCTTTCTGTATCCTAAACTAGGCATACAGAAAGAATCCATTACCAAGGACACAAAAGCATGACAAGACAAAGACAACCTCCAATACCGCACAGATAAAGTCGCATTAGCGGCTAGGTGCTGTGCAAACACGACATCCCGTACAGGAGAACCTGTACGACCTGAACTCGGTCACTGGTCATAGCGAGCGATTCGGATAGCGAACGTCCCGGCCAACAGTCCAACAAGAGGATTCCGAGGCAGTCCACACCGCCATATCCCCTCACTCTAAGGAACTCCTTCGCCCCGCTAGAGCCGACAGAACGCGAGGAGACGGAGGACCTGAGACCACCAACCCCTTCACCCAAAATTTCCTTCCCAAAGCTACAAAAGCCAAGGGCCACACAACAACAGCAGAAACCACCAGCGAACACTCGCTCCACTCCCCTCCCGCACACATCAAACCCAATCCCATCTACCTCACCAGCAACGCCAACACCTACAGCCCCAATGACAACTACAGAACAACACGACAACCAAAAGCCGCCACGGATCATCATCCCGGACGTCAAGAAAGCAGTCAAGGTCCTCCAGGTACTGCGCAACTCACTGAACGGCGGAACTTATAAAATACAGACCACGAGGGATTGCCTGAAGCTCTTCCTCCAAAGGAAACAGGACGCCATTCCAACAATGCAGCCCCTGACGAACGTCGGTGTGGAGAATTACAGCTTCACGCCCAGAAGTGACCAGCCTCTTAGGTACGTAATCAAGCGCCTACCTGCAGACCTGCAGCTAGATTATATCAAGGAGGACCTGGAGCAGAAGGGCTACACCGGCGTTCAGGTGCGACATATGGTGTCCCGCGGAAGGCCTCTTCCAAATTACCAGGTAAGCCTGAACAGGACCACTGACAATCAAAAGTGTTTACAGGAAAGAGAGGTGTGCCACATGATGGTCACCGTGGAGGTTCTTAAAAGCAACCTAAATAATACTCAATGCTTTAATTGCCAACAATTAGGGCATACTTTTAAAATGTGCAATATGACCTCCCGGTGTGTCCTTTGCGGTGACCTCCACCGCCTAGCTGACTGCCCAAAGAAGGCCAAGCAGGACGTCATACCCCACTGTGCGAACTGTGGGGAAGCGCACCCTGCCAGCTATAGGGGGTGTGAGACCTTCAAAATGGAACGTCACCGCCGTCAACTGGCAGCTGCAGCCAGGAACTCTCCTGGTGCTCAACCAGGGCCAGGACCCATCCCCTACCCGGCCCTGGTCAAAAACGGCACCTCCTTCGCAGGAGCCGCCGGAGGGCAAAATGCACCCGTGCAACCACAAAATGGTCCCCCTCCACAACCCCAGCCCTCACAGGCGCCCACCACCGAACTGGGAGGTTTAAGAGAAATTTTGAATAGGTTTAAGGACTTAAACCTCCCGGCGCTACTAACAAAGTTGCGGCCCATAATCGCAAGATTAAAAAGCTGCAACAGTACCATGGAGAAGTTGGAAGCCATCATATGTTTGGTAACCACTCTCTTCGAGTAAATGGCAACTTCAAGGGGAGGCATAACTTTAACCCGCGCACTCCTGTGGAATGCAGATGGCATCCACAGGCAGCTGCACGAACTTGAAAATTACCTGCGGCGTAACAAAATTGATGTCGCATTCATTTGCTAAACAAAATTAAAGGACGAGCATACTTTTAAGCTCCAGGGGTATCAAATCTTTCGGAACGACAGAATTGGCAGACAGGGGGGAGGGACTGCTATTTTGCTCAGAAACTCAATTGCTCATGCTTCTGTTACGCTACCTGCAATGGCAGCGTTAGAGTGCACAGCACTTAAAGCACGTGTAAATAGTCAAACGGTGATGCTGGTAGCGCTTTATCGGCCCCCCAACTCCACAGGTTTCATACGTGACCTCGAACAGATCCTCGCTTTAGAGGAGCACGTTATAATTGCAGGAGATTTCAATGCCCGGCACCCCTGGTGGTTTTCTCGCCGAGCAAACGCGGCTGGAAATCTCCTGGTTGAACTTATAATGGATAATGACCACATTGAGGTACACCCTTTTTGTATATACTATTCACCAACGATTTCTCAGTGGACGCCAGATGTAAGGTCGCCTGTATGCTGACGACACTGCAATATGCAACCACCATAGAAATCCACGTTTCGGCCTTGCAGAAATGCAACGTTATGTTAACAACTTCCTCTCATGGCAACATGACTGGAAAATTAAAATTAATCCCGACCAATGCCAGCTGATACATTTCTCTAAGCGGCATCACACTTTGGCAATGGACCTAACGCTCGGTGGTCAGGTATTGCACTGTCGTCAGCAAATTAAATGCTTAGGGGTTACCTTGGACCGCACAATGTGCTGGTCCACTCACATAAAAAATAGCGCCAACAAAGGCAGACAGCAGCTAAAGTTGTGCGCCCCCATCTTCCGCAGCAAACAGCTGAAATTGAAGTCCAAACTCGTCCTGTATAAAGCTTTCATCCTGTCAGTGGTTCTTTACGCGTGTGTGACCTGGACAAGCGCCTCAAAAACCGCCCTGAAGACTATCCAAACCCTCCAAAACCTCTCCCTCCGGAAAATCCTCTCTGCTCCCAACCTAAAACGTCGGTCTGGGTGGCTCAGTTGGTTAGACGCTGGCCTACTGTTCCCAAGGTCGCGGGTTCAAATCCGGCCCAGACCGATGGTTTTTAAATGTGCTTAAAAATGACAGCTCCATGTCAGTAGATTTACTGGCATGTAAAATAACTCCTGCGGGACAAAATTCCGGCACATCGGTGACGCTGATGTGATCCTGGCAATTGACAGCGTCGTTAAACAACAAAATAATTTATTTTTCCCATCCTAACCACTAACCAAACCCTTCACCAGGAAACCCAGATCCCATCCATTCCCGAGGCAATAACAAAAAGAGCCACTGTCACATGGGCGCGCATCATCAATCACCAAAATGACGTGATTGCCAATATAGGCAAGGGCGAACCAAAGCATCGTAAACATGCTAGAATTAAAATGTTCTAGACATTGCATGGCTCGCCGACTGATGCGCACCCATGCAACCCAGGCCCTAGGCCACGCACTCCGGAAGAGGTCTGTGCCTCGGAAACGCCACAGGAGCTTCAACCTGGCTGCACAGGAAAACTGCGGAAGAACTGTAAATAGTGAAGTGTATATAGTGCAGTGTAAATATGTATATACGAGCGTGTGTGTGTGTGTGTGTGTGTGTGTGTGTGTGCGTGATGGGACATGTGTGTGGTATGCCCAGGAGTGAGTGAGCGTATGGATCAGTGTACATAAAAAAAAAAAAACCTATCTAAAAAAAAGGACAAACATAAAGACTGAAAATACACCCTAAAACTGTTCTCGGTGAGCTAAGGCTGCTCACCGTATGTGTTTTTGTTGTGAAAAAAAAGGAAACGAGAGTGCCCATTTAAAACTGTTAACTGTATATAATGTAAATTTGAGCCTGTAAGCCGGGCCCCTTTGTACCGGCACCAGGCAAATATATTAGTCAATAAAAAGTTGAAGTTGAAGTTATAGCTCTCTAATATTTGGACTTGGGAGTTCACTAATTGGATCACCCTGAAGATGCTGGACGCAGTTTTCAGCGAAACGTCGGAGGAAGGCAATCCAACTCCACCACGGCCCACAAGCCCGGAAAATCTACTTAACATAGTTCACAGTGCCAGCCGTGAAAGCCTCAGCACAATTTCTATTCTCTGTTATAGTAGCAATGGGTTATAAACATTTCTTTCAAGTTTTGAGAAATGAATCTTCTATTGTCTCTGAGGACAGATTTATACTGACCGAAACTGTGTTCAACATCAGCAGAAGTAACTGGTGCATTCTTCAATTTCACGATGTCTGCTGGGGATAAATCCAAGTTTACCTTCACTGTTGAATCACCCCTCATCACAGCAACAACTTTTTGTAGCTCCTCATATCTAGGGTTTTTTGAAAGTACAGTGTCCACCTTAGATCTTACTGTGTCTGCAACTTCACCTCTACCACAATTCAATTGTTCCACAGTGCTATTTATAATTTCAAAGCTTTCAGGAAGTGAAAGGTGCCTATTTTGGAGGCTTTTGAGCATTTTTATGATACATGAAAATGCGTTGTTAATGTAAGTTAAGTCATTCCTCACACTTGTGTCACAGGCAACTGATTTCGCAGTATCAATTGAGACTGAATCTTCAGAATCCAATGCAAGTAGAACATTCTTAATAGAGTCTATGTGTTTGGCATAATATTCAACCGCTTCCAGCCAAGTAACCCACCTAGTTAAAATTGGTTTTGGTGGCAATGGAATATCAGGGCACATTTCTTTCAACACATTAACTCTTCTGGGAGCTTTGAGGAACACTTTTTTCACTGATGCTATAAACAAATCTACTTTAGGGTAATTGCCCCTTATCACTTCTGCAACACGATGAAATGCATATGCCACACATGTTAAGTGAATCATTTTAGGATAAACTACAGATAATGCTTGTCCAGCTTTGAGCATATAAGAGGCAGCATCGCTAACAAAGAGTAACACATTATCCTACAAAGTACCCTGTTGCCATAGGATACCCATAGCTTCATTGAACAGTTTAACTAGTTTTGTTATTGCACTTTTCTAGAACATCACAATGTAAAAGAATCCGTTGAGAATATTGTTCACTTAACAAACCAATAACTACACTGCCAACAAGCTTACCTTCTTTGTCAGTAGTCTCATCGATAGAAACCTAAATTGGACCATCTTTAATTTCGTCTCTTATCTTCTGTACTGTCTCATGGTAGATGGTTGGATTATATGTCATCCTAAGCATTGACTCATCTGAGATTGTATGTTGAGTACATTCCTGAAGGAATTCCCTGAAGATATCATTTTTCAGTTTGTAGAGAGGAATGTCAGCAGAGACAAGAGCACAGGACAGCTTGATGTTGAACTCGGACCTTGCATTCAATGTTGTTGGTTCTGTTAAAAACAATTGTCTCTGCTTGGAGTTTCATTGTTTCTTAGACTAATTTGAATATGTTGTTGCTTCAGGAACTTTTGAAGAAGATAGTGCGCACTGACAGAAATTACAATATTTTATTGTCTGTTGATAAACCATCAACTTTAAGTGCTGAAGCGTAACTTTTTAATTTTAAAGTGACTGGATATGATACTTTTGGCATGTTTACCGTCTTTATAGAATCAACTCCACCAATGTGTATTGTGACTTTGTGGGTTCGTAGAATTAAAAGTCCAATTTGAAGCCCTTGGCAGCAAGATGATGTACCATAAAAGCTCCCTCATTGGCGATTCGTGGCTTCTTTTATAGCTCTGCTCACTGTTCAAGAAATTACCAGTGTGTTCTAGTACCAAAGAAGGCACTAGAACCTTCCAGTTATCTATCTTTATCTGTTTCGGCAAGCTTTTTATCTCCGCGCTGCACCTTCCAGTTATCTATCTTTATCTGTTTCGGCATGCCTTTTCTCTCCGCGCTGCACTATCTGTCTCTTTGTGCACGTCGGCCGCCAGTTGCAACAATGGGTTTGCGACAGTATTCTGACACATAATACAGTGTCTGACTTTCTTTCCTATTGTTGAGGACCATTAATTATCAAATAGCTCTGATTTGAAAGGAATGTTTAAAACTTCACTGTTGAAATGTATTTTAATGGAATTTTGTTATTTTCTTGTTAAGATGGCTGTTTTATATGAAATATGGAAAATAAAAATAGCATTTATCAACTCTACAAATTGTGAAATATAATGGCAATGCAAAATACCAATGATATTAGCTTTATAAGTAAATATGTATTTACATATAAATCCTTTCCCTGCTTATCAGGAAGCAAACTGCAGCACATGCACATCGTATAATAATCCCTCTGGAATAATGATTCAATCATTTATAAGTGAATTTCGAACGTCTCATTCTGTGTCATAAATTGAACTGTTGCAAAAGTAGGCATTTTTAATTAACCCGCACAAAAATAACAATAATGTTACATTTGAACTGAATTGTTTGGTTTAAAGGAAGAGATGACAACCTAAGCAGGAAAAGTTGTGATCTTACCTTTGTCTCTCTAATTATCCTCACACACTTTAGGAGAGAGGCACTAAAGTATGTCATAAACATGTCAGGTGTACACTGACTGGATTTTTACTTCAGAAGGTGAGTGAGATGAACAAAGGATGGTTTAAAGTTTAAAACGAGTCACAGTAAAGATAGAATTTGATAGCTAACATATTATATAATTTTAACAATATAGAACTCCCACAGCAAGTGTCCAAGGTTTTATAAATAGATTGGATAGAACCATCTCATACATTTACACTCAACATATTACAATAACACTTTGTGGACATTTTCAAGTTAAACACACTTAATGGTTGTGAAATGAAGACTAACCTCACCTCCCAGCTACATACATTTAACTTGGAATTTTGGATTCAGTTTCTGGCCAGAATTCCTACAAACACTGCAAGAGCTATTGATAGTACCTTACTAGATTCAGAAAAACTTGCATATAAGTTAACTCCTACAGAAAACGGCATATCAGATGAAAATGATAAGCTATTGTTGGTAAGAAATGGACTGATAATAGGAAAGTAAATTTTAAGAACAACTAGTGATGAGCATATCAATAAATTTAAATTGGTGCCGAAGAATGAAAAGTGGTTATTAGCTAATGCTGGATTTCGGACAATGAAGTCATTAATCCTCTTGCTCTCCAATATTTTTCACTGCTGGATGGGGCACTAGATGTGGCTGGGCATATTTGAAGGTGGTCTCGCTCCACTTCCTCTTGCAGATCACATAGAGGACAGAGTGTTGAAGAATATATCCCAATTCTGTATAAATGTTTTGCCAGAATGTCCTGTAATCAACCTGAAGGTTGCAACTGTTGTTTTTCGAGGATACTCCGGAATTACTGTTTGAATGTTTGATAGTTCCCATTGTTTATTCTTTGATTTTTCATAGTAATATTGTTCAAATTTTTTTTTTGTATTCAGAGTTGACTAATCTTTTAGCAGCATAAAATGGTAGATTAACTATGGATTTTTGTACACTACTGGTGTCCTTTTTTGCAAGAAAATCAGCTTTCTCATTACCACTCAGTCCACAGTGAGCTGGTATCCATTGGAAGACTAGGTGTTTTTGAAGTGCTGTTAGATGGGTAAGGATTTTCCAACACTATAATTGTTTGGTTTTCTGGTGACAACTTGGAAGTAATTCCTATAATTGCTGCCCTGGAATCCGAGAGAATAACTGCTTGCTGAAAATGTGAAATTCTGTATAAAAGATTTTGTAGGGCCATTTAAATTGCTTCAATTTCTCCATCAAAGTTTGTAGTTCCATAACTTAAAGATTTGTGATAGGAAAAAAGGTGACACGTGACTCCAGCCCCTGCTCCATCTCGGTTTCATATCAATGATCCATCAGTATAAATATGGAGCCATTCGTGTTCTGGAAATCTAGTATGGATTGTCTCTAATGCCGATAATTTTAGAACACTAGTTGCAGTATCACTTTTCTTAACTTCTTCTGTCATGTAAATAATATGTCATGGTCTAATGTTTGTGTCAGATTGACTTTAGATATGAAGTTTTCCTTTGAATTAGGAAGGTATACATTGTTCCTGATGTCTTGAATTTTGGAAAGAAAGCTCTCCTGAGTCTTAAGTGTATGTGTAAAATTTCTCTCGTGCCATGTATTAAATGGGAGTCTGATCAACTTTTTGTGTTGAATAAGAGCCGCTTTTTTTATTTCATATTCAATGGGGTATTGGTTGCTTAGCATTTCCATAGCTGGTATTGGTGTGGTATTAATAGCACCTGTAATTAGTCTCAGACTTTGGTTTTGAAAGATTTGATTTTCTTTTTTTTTTTTTTTTTTTTTTTTGTATTTGCTGTTACAAGAACTTTGCTGCAGTAAGTAAATAATGGCTTTATATATACATTGTATGCTGTGTTAAGAGTTGCTCTGGAACACCCCCACTTCATTCCTGTTAGACGTTTTAACAGTGAAAGGCGCCTTTCTGCACTTTGTATTACATTTTCTATTTGTTTGATCCATGTAACTTTGGTATCGAATGTAACTCCTAAATTCTTTGCTTCCTTTGTTTCTGGTAATTGTTGACCCTCAAAATTTAGTTTTAATTTTAATGGTTTTATTCTTAGTGAAAAGATTTGTCAGTTTGATTTTGTTGTATTAACAGTCATTAAATTTTCTTTGGTCCACTTTTGTAGGTTGGTTAAGGATTGTTGCATGGTTTTTTCGAGTTCTGTACTTTTGCTTTTTGGTTTTGAAGTCCACATTACTAAGTCATCAGCATATAGTGCACACTTCACACCTAATTCTTGTATTTGTTGTGGCAGATTGTTAATAAATATATTAAAAAGTGGAGTGGAGTGGCTTACCTTGTGGTAAGCCGAAGGCTAGGGAGTCTTTATTTTTCCAACCTCTGCAATTCTCTAAAATATTAACCCCTAACATGCTGACCTGTCAGGGCATGTAATATGTCCTCTGATTCGGTGAATTTATTTTGATAATTCTGCCAGTCAGGTCGGTGAGACCCATAAACCAACGACAGGTGTGGTCCTCCAGACATTCTGGGGCTTATGAGAAAGCAGTGTGACCACCAAAACATAAAAATACAGCGCTCTCTAAAAAGTGGTTACTGTTACTGCTATTGCTCTCTTCAATATCATAGATAAGAATGACAAGTAGACATGTCTATGTCAACACTGAAGTAAATAACCAATTTGATGATTTCTCACATTTAATTGTTTTAACATTTGGAGCTATTTTTCCTAAGAAAACGATAGAACTGTCACACATAATAATGGTTAAAACTTAGATAACCTAGCTATGAGGAGTCCTATACAAATAAGATATATCACATAATTTATGACCCAAACATTACAGTACACTACAGTGCATATCGTAAAATACTTAAAAGAGAAATGGATGAAACAAAAAGAATGTATTACTCACTAAACATTATGATAATAACAAAATTAAAACAGAGTGGAATATAATAAAAACCATAACACGAAAAAAATAATCTAAACAGTGATAATGCTCACATAACTATTGGAAATGAAGAAACCTTTATTGCTCTATGTTATATTGAAGCAACCCTACTTCAGAAATAGTTAATATTATAGTAAGAATATATCAGTACAAAATATGCACTTTAAGTTGATTTACATTACAAAACATATATTTTTTTACAATTAACGTTGTACACTATAAGAAAAAGAAGGGAATATGATACACTTTTTTTGGTACAACTTACCTTGATATGATCATTAATACATGAACCTTCTCTTTCTGACCACCAATCTTCTTCATTAATGTCTATCTTGGTTTCAATTTCACTTTCATTGATTGTTTCATTAGATCTCGATAGATTGTGTTCCTCATTCTGTGAACATGATTCTTCAAGTTCTGGTTTGATATCACTGGTACTTGTAATAGTTTCTATCTTAACCTTCTTCATGGGATCTTCCATAAAAAATACGCTCTCATTCTGTGAGCTAAGGTCCAGGAAAGAAGATTCCTCTTTCACTTCTTTAATATCCATTTTACTATAGTTGCTGTATTTGAGCAGTTCTATTCTTAAATTTGAGCAGCAATTCTGTGGAAAAAGAAACACATTATTAGTAACATACATGAGTTTGCTTCCAGATCATTAAAACTACATCACATTTCAACAGACAACACAAAGTGATACGAAGTAATGAGGGTAATTTGGTATGTGTTTAAAATAACATTTTTAACATTGAAAGATTGATACCTTCCTTATGATTATTTTAATCTGAATCTTAAGTGTATCATTACAGTAAAACGTGCTTTAAATTATATTATTGTGAAAGCAATTTTATAATCTTAAACACACAGGAGCTTACAATGAGGATGACAAAGTTAAAGTGGATATTTTGCTGCTTTATGCTGCTCATAGGCGTACAAACTTGTCACCTTCGAATACTGCAGGAAGAAAAGCAAATAGAAAACAGTGAGTAAATATAGGACATTCCTTTTCTATTTCAATTAAATAGAAAATTGTATGAATTCTTTGTAGAAGGGGCAGTAAAGTAACAAGTGTGATCATTTGAGAGGTAGGACTGGAACTGAAAAATTCAATGCCACAGCTGGGATATCTATCACAGACCCTCCACTTACCAGGTGGGTGCCGTAAACATTAAGCTTCAGTGACAACCTGCCAGAATAACATTGAGTTCTCCAACCAATTTGTATTATTCTCAGTAAACCAGAAAGGGAGTCTCACATCAAGGACAACAAAGCCAATGGTGACTTACTATTGTATATACTTTGACCCTGAATTAAGTAACTTCTAGATGGTAATTATTATTTCTTTATGCCAAGAAACCCAATGTTGGTGTTTTTGAGTACACAAGCCATGAGTGGGTAATGTATGAGAGCTAAAACTGGAACTGATTGTGTTCACAAAATAAAAGTGAGTAGAGAAAACTGTGTGAACATAATTTGCTGCATTTTATTTCAATCATACAAAATTATATGAATTTATGTTGCAGAATGAGTAGAGAATGAGATGTAAATGTGTTGTGTAAAACAACTGGAACTAGTGAAAGCCACGTGAATGTAATACATTGCATTTCTATTTAAATCATCAAAATTGTATGTTGAACGGTGAGTGGAGGACATGCAAATGTGTTACATAGAAGACGAGAAGAGAAAACTGTGAATGTAACATGTAGCATACATGAATGGCATTAAAACCTCTATAACAAACACTCAGATGTGCAAATTTTCATTGTGTCTGGTCAACCAGTAGATTGAATATTGTATGTTGCAGAACGAGTGGAGAAGAATGTGTGAAGGCATAAAACAAAAATGTGTAGAGAAAAGCATATATATGTAATACATTTCATTTCTATTATGTTCTGTTGGTGATTCGGAAAAGACTTTCTTGCTGTTGCAACGAGTGTAAAAAGTTACTGTTTACGGAAATAAAAGTGTTTCTTTATCTCGACTACATCTGTCTTCTTTACTTTACACCCACCAAAGTCACACTGGTGTCAGAAGCCGGATATGACGATGGAGGCTACATTGGTCAGCTTTTTACAAGAGCTGAAAGCAGAGATGAAGACGGCAAACGACAACCTCGCTGCCGAGCTGAAAGAGATGAAGACGGAGCTATCGGCGAAAATTGACGAGCAATTGGCTGGCGTAAGGAAGGATGTCAAAGAGCTCGGTGGAAAGGTGGAAGAGCTCGGTGGAAAGATGGAGGACCTCGGCCAACGCTTTGACGCCCTGGAGAATGTCGGGGAACGGCTTAGCGTTCTCGAAGACAGGGTCGACGGTAGCGCCAAGGAGCTAAATGCAATGGTGGAAGGGATGCTTAGTGAAAAGCTCAAGAACTACAAGGCCGAAGCTCCAGCACGCGACACAACATCGATGCGCGTCAAACCACCGAAGTACGATGGCACGTCAACGTTTGAGGTCTTCCGCCGTCAATTCGACACAGTGGCCAAGCACAACAAATAGTCGCCAGAAGAAGAGGCCGCGCAGCTGATAGCCAGCCTCCAGGGACGAGCCGCAGAGGTGCTCAACGCAGTCCAGACAGCGGCGGCGCCCAAGGACATCTGGGAGGCCCTGGAAAACCGGTTCGGAAACCACCGCTTAGCCGCAGCCTATCGCACCCAACTGAAATCTAGGATGCAACTGCCAGTGGAAACGCTGCAGGAGTTCGCCCTGGCAATCGAACAGCTGGCCAGCAAAGCCTTGCTCTAACTCCACTCCGAATTCGTATCCCGAGAAGCCGCCTATACTTTCGTCGACAGGGTACGCGATGCCGAGATACGTCAACGCCTGATGCTCGGCGACTACAAGACCATCCACGAGGCACTAATGGCCGCATTAAGGATGGAAGCAGCCAAAGTGACGGCTACCCCGACATCGAAGACAAGGAGTGTCCGCTACGATGAAGACCGCAGAGCAGTCCAGGGACACCGACGAAGAGCAGGTGGCGTTTGTTGGTGGTGTGGCCAGCCGGGACATCTGATGAGAGACTGCCGGCACCAAGAAGAGCAGCCGGAAGACGAGCAATGGCCGGCGTGGAGAGGGACACGCCATCACCATCATCCCCTCGAGTGACACTGCGCGCCGTCAGCCGACGGATGGATGACAGCCTCATCGCGGACGGTTGGGTGAGAGGGAAGCCGTGCCGCGTGCTTGTTGACACTGGAGCAGCCGTGACTGTCATCAGACCTGACGTAGCCAGGGGCTTGCCGTCGAGAAAACCGAGCCGACCGTACCAACTAGTGACGGCATCGGGTGACACCCTGCCTGTGGAGAGGGAGGCCCTGCTGCAGTTGACCTTGGGGCGAAGTGTCTTGCGTTTGTGGGTGTTCGTCGCGGAGGTGGCTGAGGAGGTGATACTGGGACTGGATGCCCTCAGGAGCCTCAAGGCGACGGTCGACATCGGCAAGAAGGTTCTGCGGCTTAAGGGAGAGGAAGTAATGCTCCGGCACCCCGAAGAACGCCTTGGAATCTGCAGGGTCATTCTCAGGGAAGACGTAGTTGTCCCCGCGAGAAGCGAGATGCTAGTGGCGGCGCGACTGGAAGGCTAGCGCAAGAGGAACATGCTGCTGGACCGGAAGACGCATGTGCACGGGCTCTGTGTAGCCGGGACATTGTTGCCGTGCCGAGAGGAGGTGCCGGTGAGACTGCTCAACCCAACAGACACCGATCACGACGTCCAGGCCGGGACGGAGTTGGGGGCGTGCGAGCCCGTGGTCAGCGTAACACCAATAGACAAGACCCAGGAGCAGGTGCCGACGCAACACCTGGGGCCCCGCCTGGAAGCCTTACTGGAGAGGGCGGCCGACCACCTGACCGCTGAATAGAGGGAGAAGGTCCAACAACTGCTGAGACGATATCAGCGCGTCTTCAGCCAAGGCAGCAGCGATTACGGCCGCACGGACAGAGTGCTTCACCACATCGACACCGGAGACGCCCGGCCTATTCGGCAACCACCTAGACGCGTTCCGTTGGCTAAACAAGCGGCGGTACGAGACATGCTGGAGGACATGAGAACCAAGGGAGTGATCGAAGAGTCTGACAGTCCTTGGTGTTCCCCTGTAGTTCTGGTGAAGAAGAAGAATGGCGAGCTACGCATCTGCGTAGATTACAGGAAGCTGAACGCTATCACCAGGAAGGACTGCTTCCCCTTACCCCGGATTGACGACACCCTGGACACGGTTGCTGGTGCGCAGTGGTTCTCAACCCTCGACCTGAAATCGGGTTACTGGCAGGTGGCTCTAGACCCGAGAGACAAGGAGAAGACCGCATTCTCGACAGGCCAAGGGCTTTGGCAGTTCACAGTTATGCCCTTTGGTCTCTGCAACGCACCAGCTACCTTCCAACGCCTCATGGAGTCAGTAATGACCGGATTGACTTATGGCGCCTGCCTGTTATACCTGGACGACATCATCATTGTCGGCAAGACATTCGAAGACCATCTTGACAAACTGACCAAGGTGCTACAGAGACTGCAAGCGACCGGCTTGAAGCTGAACGCCAACAAGTGCCAGCTCTTCCATAGGGAAGTCAACTACTTGGGCCACATAGTCTCACCAACCGGAGTGGCCACGGATCCGGAGAAGACACAGGCCGTGAGAGATTGGCCTCGCCCAAGGGATAAGCGAGAACTGCGCAGTTTCCCTGGATTGTGCCGTTATTACCGCCGCTTCATAAAGCGTTTCTCCAGCATCGCCAAACCCCTCACTCGCCTGACGGAAGAACATCGACCTTATGTGTGGACGGAGGACGCCGAAGGTGCTTTCCGGCAGCTGAAGAGGACGCTCTGCAGTGCTCCTATTTTGGGATTCCCACAACCAGGCGACGCCTTCATTGTGGACACCGACGCCAGCGACCATTGCATTGGAGGAGTCCTATCCCAAGTCCAGAACGGCCACGAGCGGGTGATAGCCTTCTACAGCAAGACGTTGTCCAAGGCAGAGAAGAACTACTGTGTCACCTGAGGAGAGCTACTGGCGGTAGTGAAGACCTTGGAGCACTTCCACAAGTACCTGTACGGCCAGCCATTCCACCTGAGGACAGACCACTCCGCCCTAACCTGGCTACTTGGCTTTAGAAACCTGGAGGGCCAGACAGCCCGTTGGGTCCAGAGGTTGCAGGAGGACGACTTCACCTCCGAACAGAGGGAAGAGCCGCGGCAACGCAGACGCCATGGCCCGAAGACCCTGCCCAGAAGAGTGCGGCCAATGCGCAAGAGTGGAAGAGAAGGAGCGTACCGCAGCTGTCAGAGTGGTCACGGCAGTGCCTGCGGATGGATGGGAAAGCGCGGGCCTGAGGAGGGAGCAGCAGGCGGACGCCGACTTGGGGCCACTCTTGAGAGAAGTGCAGGCAGGGACGAGACCAACCTGAGAGGACATCGCACCCAGAGGCGCTGCATACAAGTCGTACTGGGCCCAATGGGACTCGTTGAAGACCAAAGAGGGCGTGCTATTCCGAGTATGGGAATCACCTGATAGGAAGACCCAGAAAAAGCAGTTGGTACTTCCCCGAAGTAAGGTCCCGGAAGTCTTGGGGGAAGTGCACGGCGGTACCTCGGGTGGGCACCTGGGAACAAACCGGACGATCGACAAACTCCGACAGCGCTACTACTGGCTGAGGCTCCGAGCGGACGCTGAGAACTGGTGCCGTGAATGTCACGTGTGCGCTGCGATTCGCGGCCCCCAGACTAGGAGCCCGGGTCGCATGCAGCAGTACAACGTCGGAGCGCCCTTCGAACGCATCGCCGTCGACATAGCTGGACCATTCCCAGTGTCCGATCGAGGCAACGAGTACCTGATGGTAGCTGTGGACTACTTCACCAAGTGGCCGGAGGTGTATGCCATCCTGAACCAAGAGACGAAGACGATTACAGACTGCCTCGTGGAACAGCTGTTCTGCCGTTTTGGGGTCCTGTTAGAGCTCCACAGCGACCAGGGCACCAATTTTGAGTCGCACCTAATGAAGGAGACATTGGAAAGACTTGGGGTGAACAAGACCCGCACAACACCCCTACATCCACAGTCGGACGGCATGGTCGAGAGATACATCAAGACCCTAGAGGAACACCTGAGGAAGGTCGTGGCCAGCCATCAGCGAGACTGGGACCTCAAGGTACCACTGTTCTTGCTGGCCTACCGTTCGTCGACACACGACACCACCTGGATGACACCAGCAAGCCTAATGTTCGGCCGAGAGCTACGCCTCCCTTGTGACCTGGCTTTTGGGAGCCCCCCGGAAGCGAAACAGCCGGCAACCGAGTATGTGGAGAATCTAGTAGACCATCTCCACGACATGCACGAGATGGCTCGTCAGAACATCCAGATGGCGAGCGACCGCATGAAGACCCGGTACGACAGGCAAGCCAACAGCCGAGGATTCCAGGAAGGTGACATAGTCTGGTTCTACCGCCCTACCCGGACCAAGGGACGCTGCCCAAAACTTCAACAACCGTGGCAAGGACCGTACCGAGTGGTAAAGAGGATTAACGACGTAGTCTACCGCATCCAGAAGGTGCCCCGAGGGAAGATGTTAGTGGTACACCTGGATCGTCTGGCCCGTTACGATGGTGCTGTTCGGGATGACCAGCCTTAAGGAGGGAGCAGTGCCGCCCATCGCATTATTGTCAGCACTACCGCAAAGGAGCCGAAGGGAAGAGACAGAGAATGGCCGCATTGTTGGGCGCTTGCCGAAAGAGAGAAAGGGATAGAGACTTCTGAAATTGTCTGCTTTGTATTTGACCGCAATAATAACTGAAGTTTTCTGAAGTTTCCAGAACAGTGCCTGGGAGATATAAATAGCGGTAAAGTGGGAGAAGGGGAGTTGTTGTGTTACGAATTCGGAGCCGTGCTGTTGGTGAATCTGTAAAGACTTTCTTGCTGTTGCAACGAGTGTACAGGGTTGCTGTTTGAGGAAATAAAAGTGTTTCTTTATCTCGACTACATCTGTCTTCTTTACTTTACACCCACCAAAGTCACAATATGCTACATAAGAGAAAAGCAGGTAGAGAAAACCATGTGAATGTAATACAATACACAGTAAAATGAATTGCATGAAATCCACCATAAAAACACTTACATGTGCCAATTTTCATGTTGTTTAGTCAACTGGCTTAGCAGTTTATGAGTTTCATACATACCAACATCCATTTAATATGTATAAATCCTACAAATTGTAAGTTGAAGAGTGAATGCAGAAGAACATGTGCATATGTTAATAGAAGTAAGTTGAGAAAATTGTTTGAATGTAATACATCGTATCTTTATTTCAATCAAGTAGAAAATCGTATAAATTATAGCTTGAAGGGCGGGTAGAGAGACAAATGTGACTGTGTGTCATAAAAGTGAGTACAGAAAACTATGTGATTGTCATATTTGGCATTTCTATTTCAATTATAGAATACTGTATAAATTGTATGTTGAAGGGTGAGCAGAGAAGGATATGTGAATGTTTTGCTTAAAAGAAAATTGAGTAGTGAAAAGCAGGCGAATGTAATATGTTACATAATAAAATCGATAGTATATAAACCTTCATGAAAGAACACCTACAGGTACCAATTTTCATGGTGATTGGCCAACTGGTGTTAGAGTTTATCAACTTCTTACATACCAACATGCGTTTTGTATGTACAGATTGGATGACTTATGTTCAAAAGCGAATGAAGAAAACCATGTAAATGTAACACATTGTGTGGTAACATGGATAGCAAAAAAAAACTCTTCTCTAGGAATAAATGCATGTATCTGCCGAATATCACAATCATCTCTGTTTTGGAGATTAGTGGTTACATACATATACACACATCCATTTTAACTAAATTCACTAGATGATCAACAAGAGCACAGTACAGTTTCATTCCCACAAAACAAAGTCATCACTTATAAAGCTACTATGGCTAATAATTGCTGCTCTTTACTTCTGTGTTGTGGTCCTGTGCAATCACTCAAATAAGTATTGATTTAACTACCTTCCTTTCATAGAAGTTTGATATATCGACTTGTGATAAAGTTTCTAACAATTTTATGTTTTCCCACGAGTCAGGACCGAAGGTCAACCTGTTCTTTGTTTATTTTCTATCGCTTTGTTTGGTTATGCCAGTATATGATGCTCTTAATTATAGAAGCAGCTCTATTTAATATTTCAGCTATTTCTTAAAATGTTTGTTTCACTGCTTGAAGAGCATTTTACAATAATTTGTCTTCTAGCTCTGTCATTTCCTTACTCTTCTGTTCAGCTGCATCCAGTTTCAAAGCTTTAAAAACACTGAAGGTGGCACAAGTGCACCAGCTAAAGGAAGAACAAATGGGGTGGTTTTGGATGCAGTTGCTTTGCCAGGCCAATACTTGTTTGATATCAGAGTTGAGCATTCTCTTTCTATGAACAGATGATAGCTGAAAGCAATTTCATGCACCATCTCAATCAACCCCATAGAACACCTGTGGTCAATTTTGAAGCAGAAACTTAGAAATTACACCTTTCCCAGTCAACAAGGCCTGAAACAGGCACTTCAGATACAATGGGACCTAACTGAACCAAAGACAACAACAGAACTAGTAGAATCAATGCCACGGAGACTGAAGGTACTTATAAAACTGAAAGAGAAACCTACAAAATAATGATTAGAGGTAATTATTTATAACAATGTTACTATACTGTAGGTGTATGATAACTTTTTCTGAGAAATAATAGCACTTGTTTACATTAACGTATTGAGCACTATGGACGTGAAATCACGTCCATTTATAATGATGGATAAGCATTATGGGCGTGTATACATGTCCTGTGCGTTTGTGCATTTAACTCTTATTTATCCCTATCTAATTCAACTTATTTTAATATTCCCTTTATGAAACATTTAAGTAAAGCTTATATACTTTACTGGCTAACCTTAATATATTCATTCTGCAGTGATATGCCTCAAAACAGAGGTAAACACACAAGGGCACATCTCCAAATTCGTGAATTCCCTTCTTGCGGCCCACGAAACATTTTCGAGATGGGTGGGACTTCTTTGCTTTTGGCGGTGTTCTTTTAGGATAATGTTTTCCTTGAAGTCTGAGGGGTGCAGGAGTTCTGGATTTGCTACCCCCAACATGGTATTGTTCAATTAGGCTGCGAGCTATTGATAGTCGAAAGTCCAGGTAGATTGTCTTGTGTGGGTTTAGAGCTCTCCAAATTACCAAACAATTGTATATGGTTATATCCAGTTGGTGCAAAAATACCTTTTTATAGCACTTCTCACTTCAGCTACAAGCAGGAAAGTATATGTATGTATTTCAAGAAAGAAACAAACGGAGCCTGCCATCCAAGTTACAAAACATGTGTAAGCAAAAGTTGCAAACATGGTTTATTCTGATGACTCATAGACCACGCATACACTAGGGCTTTATTTTACATTATGGTTTGTTTTGCTGACGCAAAGGCCACATATTCAGTGGGTCGACTACTGCTTCTTTCAGAGAACTTATATTAGATGCGTTCGACAGAGGAAAGTTAACTTTTCACCACAGTGAAACAAAAGAGTGCCATTTCAACGATTTGTTAAAGCAGCTCTACTATGCTGATGACGTACATCTCTACTGCATATAACGAGTTTTAAAGCAGTTTTTCTTTCATTAAAATAACTTAATAGTTATGCAAAATACATCTGTCTATTTACGAAGCACTTTTAGAGCATTTAACAATTTAAATGCCCGGCGTTGGATATTGGTTAGCAGTTCTCAGCCCGCGGAGGCTTTAAATGGCCAGCGCTGAAGAGGTTAAGGGGAGATTATTAATTAGTGCATGTTTTGTGATATACATATGACCAAATATAACACATTCATTACTGTACATTAGTAAGGTATTTACATATGTACCAACATCCCATTCCTATTCCTCCTGGTATTTTAACACAATTTCGTAAGTGAACACTTTTTACACCCACTGTATATAAAATGAGCTGTAACATTACTACACTTACAAGTACATTGATTATTTATACAGATAAGTACATTAGTATACACTGACATACCAAATATTTTATCAATAATCTTTGCTGTGAATAATCTAATTTATTTTATTGATTCCTTTTCCAATTACTGTTTAAGCTCTTTTACTGTTTATGACTAACACAATAGTTATTAAAGTACTTACAACACAGCTCCTTCGTGAGGCTCTCCAGTGGCATAAAACAAGAACGAAATAGTTGATATTGCACTCTCTGATTTTTTTTTTTTTTTTTTTTTTTTTTTTTTTTTTTTTTTTTTTTTGAGCAAGGGCAGAGAATGCACTGTAGCCTTAACAAGGAGTTGTTGGAGATCATTGGGTTTCAGCTACACTGATGTTACAGGTATGCACTTTCCCATCACTTCACAGTTGCAGCCCTCTGATGCAGTATTATTAGTTATGGTAGGCGTTGTGTTGGAATGTTTTGTTTCCCATTGTTTGATTGTTTGCATTATATCGTTTGCAGTTGGCCTAGTGCGATTATATTTTGTCTTCATGGTAAATGTTATAGATATTAACGAATAAAATTGTGATAGTAAATACACTAATATTATTTCAATGGTGGCCTCCAGAGCAAAGAAGACTATCTCATTAGAAAGACTAAAAGTTAATACATCGACGTAACATATAATTTTCACGGGGGTCGCGTGTCAAGAAAAATTATTAGCTGTAAATTGTGAACATACTTCATACCCGTACCACGACCGAGATAGGAAAGAAAGAGTCATCGCAGTTCATCGAAAGAGTTAGCCGGATCTTTTATACGAGAAAAGAATGCATCACACTGACCCTTCAAAGTGACGACGAGCAGAAGATTACCTTCATACTGGTGACGGGAGATACCAGCCGGAAGAGACTCCTTCATACTGGCACCCAGACGTGCGACGGCTCGAATACAGGCGTATAGAGTAAAAATATGTACCTGGACAAAGAGTGAAAAGAAGACATTCTGACGGAGTATCCTTTTTCTTGTGCTCCAGAATTCAAGTAAGACTAGTACTAATTTATGATACTACGCAATAAGAAAATTGTACAGAAGATGGAAAAAGTTGAGAAAGATAATGATAGTGTAGAGAGGGAAGTGAGTGATAAGTTATCGGTAGAAGGTAGAAAGAATGTAGTATGTAAGGAAAGTGAAATAGGATTGAAAGAAATATTGGAAGCGATGAACAAAAATACAGCAGATATAAAAGCAGATGTAGCAAAACTAAGAGAGGATAGTGTTAGAAATGTAACAGAACTAAAAGCAGATGTAGCAAAACTAAGAGAGGATAGTGTTAGAAATGTAACAGAACTAAAAGCAGATGTAGCAGATTTGAAGGAGGATAATGCCAGAAATACAAATAAATTGTCACAAGAAATTGAATTATGTAAGAAGGAATGTACAGAAAGAATTGAATCAAGTAACAATGATATAGCTAAATTAGGTGAGTTAGTAAGCGTGATAAAATTAGGACAGGAATCAAACACAGTAGAAATAGCTAGGCTAGGAGAATTGATAAATGAAGTTAAGTTAGGACAGGAGAAGACAGTGGTAGAAATGAAAGCTGAATTAAGTAAAGAATTTGATGAAAAACTAGCAGAACAGAATGCAAAAATTGCAAAGGTAGGAGATGAATTGAGAACAGAGATAGTCGTGGTAGAACAGAGTTGTAAAATGTATCAAGATGGAATTAGGTCAAAACAAAATGACATTGATGTAAAAATTGATAGTTTAGAAAATGTTGTAAAGGGTATAAGCGCTGAGATGCAGTCACAGCGAGAAGAATTAAATAAAGTAAAGGAGGAAGCCAATGTAAGTGTAAATAGAATAAATGAAACGGTTACAAAGGAAAAAGAATTTACAGGAAGGCTTTCCCAAGTTGTGATTGCTCTACAGGCTGATAGAGTTAATGACAATCATGATCAATTTGTGAGTGAATGCAAAAATATGACCAATACTGATGCACTTGACAATAACAGTAATATGGCGGACTTTCAGGAGAATGATTTAGCTATGCCAATGCACTCCCCTAGTCAAAACCATAATTGTCACGCTAGTCACTTGTTCCATGACCTAACCCCTCCGTCATTTGACGAAGAAGCCGGTGACAATCCAAAAATTTTCATAAAAGAACTGGAGGATTATTTTAGGATCAAACGAATTCCGAACGAGATACGAATGATGGTGGTTAAACGCTGTCTTAAGAAAAACGCATTGGAATGGTTAAGACTAACTTTGGCGTCTCACGAAACATATAGTATGTTTCAAAACCTTTTTATAAATAGATTTTGGGGACCGGGACGTCAAAACCAGATTAAAGTCAAACTGGCTACCGGACATTATGACAGTAAACGTGGTATTTCAATGATGGAGTATTTTTTGAAACTGGCGAACAAATCGAAACTACTCCAACCTCAGTTGAGTGAACAGGAGGTTATTGAAGCACTTATTCGCCATTATCCACCGCACATAAGAAAAATCATAAAACAAATTTTAGTGGGGAGGGGCATAGAACCCCTCAAAGTTGCCAAAAAAAAAAAAAAAAAAAAATCGAAACATTGTCAAGAGAAAATATTTTTGTATTCAACGATGACATGTTTTTCAACACAGTTGTTATATTGTTGTACAATTACATTGTTGTGGGGAGATCATCACAGTACATGCAACATTGTATGGCTGAAAACAATTTTCCCAAAATAGAATTAGTTGCATATACTGTGATGAGGGGCATTTGATGCAGTATTATTAGTTATGGTAGGCGTTGTGTTGGAATGTTTTGTTTCCCATTGTTTGATTGTTTGCATTATATCGTTTGCAGTTGGCCTAGTGCGATTATATTTTGTCTTCATGGTAAATGTTATAGATATTAACGAATAAAATTGTGATAGTAAATACACTAATATTATTTCAATGGTGGCCTCCAGAGCAAAGAAGACTATCTCATTAGAAAGACTAAAAGTTAATACATCGACGTAACATATAATTTTCACGGGGGTCGCGTCTCAAGAAAAATTATTAGCTGTAAATTGTGAACATACTTCATACCCGTACCACGACCGAGATAGGAAAGAAAGAGTCATCGCAGTTCATCGAAAGAGTTAGCCGGATCTTTTATACGAGAAAAGAATGCATCACACTGACCCTTCAAAGTGACGACGAGCAGAAGATTACCTTCATACTGGTGACGGGAGATACCAGCCGGAAGAGACTCCTTCACCTCGCAACCACACTCCTCTGCTCATAAAAGGAATCCTTCAAGTTATGCTTTACAGCTTAGAGCCCTACAGTTGTGGTTAAATAAGTACACACCTTGTGCAACAAAGGAATGCTGTGTATGTGCACTACATTGCCATTCCGGGACCATACTCTACACAGAAGAATAACACTTTAATGTAATAATTGACACAACCGCACCTATGCTCAATAAAGTTAGAGTTATTTCATAACTAAATTCAGTCTTTGTGTTGATTAAAAACTTTTCGGTAAGTGTAGGTCGTTTGTACCTGGCCGTCTACGCGAAACAATTAAGTATTGGCGCATGCGCGGGTCGGCTAGTCGAAGCGATGGAGGGGTTATTGCCAACCGAAGATACCAAGCCAGTTATAATACTAACATATCACTACCCAAATTACTAATACACGCATAAATACACGATAGCTGAACCATAGCGGATAGAAGAGAAAGTGTGAGCTCTCCCGCTAGTTCAATGCATGATCCGTGGTCCCGTGGCAACTGACCGAAACTGCGGCATGGCGATCGCAGTCGCCTTAAAATGCGTACGAACTGCCTAGTAGTGATTTGGAAGTACAGACAATTTTATACGTATGCGTTGTGTGTTGTGAGTAATTAGGTACATAACTTGTGAATATGCTTCTAATTTTGTGCATAAAGTGTGTGTTCTTCAAAACGTAAGTTTCAAGCAACATCAATAATTTATTAAAAATGCCAACTTGTTTTGTACCCGGGTGTCGTTCAGGATACACAAACTGCTCAGAGGCTAGACATTTTTTTATCCTCCTAAAGATAAAAATCTGTTTTACAAATGGGAAAAGTCTATTCCTAGGAAAGACACTAAATTATCTGTTAAATCTAGTATTTGTGACAAACATTTTCCAGAGGACTTTTTAGTGAAAGTTGATTCATTCATTGTGCATGGAAAACTAGTTGAAATCCCTAGAATTAAATGGCGATTAAAGCCAGGGGCAATTCCCTGTATATTTCCTAATTTACCCAGGTACTTAACTAAAGTGCATAAATCCCGAAAATCTCCACAAAACAGAGACAAAAAATTACTGAAAAAGCAATATTCAAAAATCAGTAAATTACCAGATGCAGGATCCAGTCAACCACCTCTTATTTCAATCGCGCCGTCCTTCAACAATGAGGAATTCACAGAAAACAGTTCTAATTCCTCCAAGGTCACAAACACCAGTGTCAATAATGAAATTGCTACACTGAAGAAAAGAATTAGAAACCTCAATAGAAATTTAGTTAGAACTAAAATCCTGCTATCTAAAGAGAGGGCTAACTTAAAAATAGTAGAAAAGAAATTCGCTACTAATTGTTGCGAACATAAACGCAATTTAAATTATTTAAGTAAAAAACAAAAGCTGGTTCTAGATACAATGCTTAAAAAATACATAATTTGCATTATGGTTTAATTTTTCAGCGTAAAATCATGTAAGCAGATATTTCCCACTGTTCTTCGTTAATTATAATACCCATTATTGTAAAATACCATCCTATATTATGTGTCAAGGAAAGACGATGTTTCAAAACAGTATTTCAAATATTCGTGCTTACGATTTTAGGTATTTAAAATGCTAACGGTAATATGAAACCCATTTTCACCATGCATTCGTGAACTAAAGTAAAGCGACCGCAACACCAGTGCCATCTTGCGAGCGAACCATAGTAACTCCCGAAGAGCTCACACTATCTCTTCTATCCGCTATGGCTGAACTATAGTTAGAGGAGGTCAGTGAGTGCGCCAGTGCAAGCCCGGTAATCAACCCGTCGACTGCCGGGAGGCCAGTGGCTACCAGCGACGGCCAAAAAAGTGAAACTCTCCGAGTACACCCGGATGGGAGTAGTGTTCATAAACCACAGATAGTCTGAGTACACCCAGGCAGGATTTGTTTTTCTTCAATCTCCTAAGCGAAGTGCGTAATGCGTAGTGAAGTGATCACAAGTGTTGCCTGTATATAGTTCCCTCCCCCCTGTGTAAATAGATTAGTGTGTAATTTATAGTGTTCGTGCTTAGCCCAAGAAGGCAGTGTAATATCTTTACGTGTTAGCGTGGGCCACGCAGGTGTGCGCTAGTCTCTTGGCGCGCATCGCGTAGCGTGCCCACGCCAAGTGGAGGCTCCCAGAAGCCCTTGCGACTGGGAGCAGAGACAAGAGGGGGAGATGGCTACAGCCACAGACACACCTGCCATGCTGGCCGCCGGGAGCGGACTGGCCCAGCGCGCCGCTCTGCCGGTTGTACTTATAGCTTCAGCCGGCCCAGCCGTAACAACCAGCGATCCGCCTACGTACGGAGTGCCGACAATCCAGCCACAAACATCTGACGAGACCCTGGAGGAGGAAGAGCGACAGGCCAAGGCACACAGTAAGCTCCAGAGAGAAGTTGCAGATCTCAGCAATGAGATCTTATTTTACCAAAATCTACTCAGCGAAATGGACGGGGAGTCCAGCGATTTCCCAAAAGTCGCCGAGGCCCTCGGACTGTGTTACAAGGAGCATGCCCAAAAGAAGAGGCTCCTTGTAAAGCTAGGGGAAGGTTGGAAAACCATCCCTATCTCAAAAAAAAAGAGACAACTGAACCGCAGCAGCGACAGTGAGTCAGACAACGAGAACCGTCACCAGAAGCCCGGCAAACGCAGTAACCAACAAAAAACGCCGCCACACATCAAAGTACAAAACCAGTTCCAACCCCTAGCAGCACAGGACGCAGAGTCCGATGACGAGACGGAGGACCTACCTCCTGTTACATCCCAACTAAAGAACCCACCCCAACCTGGACCACAACGACCAGCTAAACCACAACCATCACCAAAACCAGTGCGCAAGCAAAAGCTGACACAACCCTCCACTTCCACCGCCACTCCCACTCCCACACAGAACACAACCCAAAACCCAGAACTACAAAAACCTCCACGAATAATAATTCCAGACAAAACACACACAGTTAAGGTCCTCCGGCTCCTCCGGGACTCCCTGCCAGCTGGAGCTTACAAGCTGCAAACAACGAGGGATTGCCTCAAGCTCTTCCTCCAATACAAGAAGGACGCTCACCAGACCATGCAGCTCCTGAAGGACGCCGGAGTGGAAAACTTTAGTTTCACACCCCGGAACGACCAGCCTCTGCGATGTGTAGTCAAACGTCTCCCAGTGGACATGGAGATTGACTACATCAAGGAGGACCTGGAAGAGAAAGGGGACACCGGCGTCCAAGTGCGTCAACTGATTTCTCGCGGCAGGCCTCTGCCTATGTTCCAGGTAAGTCTCGACAGGACCACCTCAAACCGGAAAATCCTCCAAGAACGAGAGGTGTGCCATATTATGGTCACCGTGGAGGTCTTGAAAACCAACGCCAATATAACCCAGTGTTATAATTGCCAACAGCTGGGACACACTTATAGAATGTGTCAAATGACCTCCCGGTGTGTCCTTTGCGGTGGCCTCCACCGCCTTGCTGACTGCCCCCAAAAGGCAAAGCAGGACGCTCAACCCCACTGCGCAAATTGTGGGGAAGCGCATCCTGCCAGTTATAGGGGGTGCGAAACGTTCAGAAACGAACGCCACCGTCGTCAACTGGCAACCATAGCCAGGACCACTCCAAGTGCTCAACCAGGGCCCAAACCCATTCTAAACCCGGCCCTGGTTCAACCAGGCGTCTGCTATGCCGGAGCCACTGGAGGGAAAAAGGCGCCCGCGCCACCACCAAATGGTCCCCCTCCACTACCCCAAACCCCACAGACACCTACTGGAGATCTGAGAGGTCTGAGAGAAGTCCTAAACCTGCTCAAGGAGCTCAACCTCACAGCCCTCTTAGCAAAATTGCAGCCTTTCCTGGTTAAATTCAGAAGCTGCACGAGCACTATGGAGAAATTAGAAACCATAATATGCCTCCTCTCAACCCTCCTAGAGTAAATGGCCTATATAAGGGGAGGTACAATTTTAACTCGCGCGCTCCTGTGGAATGCGGATGGCATCCACAGGAAAGAACACGAACTTGAAAACTACCTGCGGCGTAACAAAATTGACGTCGCATTTATATGCGAAACAAAATTAAAGCACGAGCACACCTTTAAGCTCCAGGGGTATCAAATCTTTCGAAACGACAGAATTGGCAGACAAGGGGGAGGGACTGCTATTTTGCTTAAAAATACCATTGCTCATGCTTCTGTTCCGCTACCTACAATGGCAGCATTAGAGTGCACGGCTCTCAAAACACGTGTTAATAGTCAAACGGTGATGCTGGTAGCATTATATCGGCCCCCCAACTCCCCAGATTTCATACGTGACCTCGAACAAATCCTCGCTTTAGAGGAGCATGTTATAATTGCAGGAGATTTCAATGCTCGGCACCCCTGGTGGTTTTCACGCCGAGCAAACGCGGCCGGAAATCTCCTGGTTGAACTTATAACTGATAATGACGACATTGAGGTACATCTTCCCCCAGAACCCACGTTTTGGCACCGATCAGGGCACTTTGACCCCGAGATTTTGGACATCGTACTTACAAAAAATGCGACACTGTTATGTAACTTTACTGTGTATCACAGCCTGGACTCCGACCATCTTCCTGTGCATTTCGACATACAGGGTGACATTTCGGCCAGTGCCTCTGGCCCTCGAAAGAGGGCGGAGACTGACTGGAATATGTTCACCTTCGAAATGCACAGGATGGCGCAACCCAGACTGTCATACTATAGCGAGGCAGACATAGATGTCGCCATTGAAAACTTTACTGCCTCGCTACACACAGCCAGAAGAAGTGCTACCACATACACCACAAGACCACCCGGTTTTTGCACGTACCCCGAGGTAGAGCAACTCATTGCGCGGAGACGACGCTTAACAAAACTGTGGCGGTACACCCGTCAGCCTGAATATAAAGTGCTAGCAAAATGGTTACGCAACATCATTCGGCATCAAATTAAAATCAACAAAACTGAACAGTGGGAAAACAAAATGCTGAGTACCACCCATTCGGACTCTTCTTTGTGGAAATTACTCAAGGCTTTCAAGGTTTCCACGAGCGTCAACTCCGCAACTGAGGCGCTGCACACTCAAAGCGGCTTGCACTTCTCCGCAGAGGAGAAAGCCGAGGTCTTCGCTGACTGTCTCGAAGACAGATTCAGCGAAAATCCAGTGACCAACCGTGAAATAGAACGGGAGGTCCAGGCATGGGTACAAACCTGGGTGGCGCAGAAGCAAGAGCAACAACTACCCATCATAACACCGCAGGAAGTTTACAAGCTCATTAGGAAATTGCCTAATGGGAAAGCTGCCGGCCCAGACAAAGTGACTAATGAGGAACTTAAACATCTCCCGAGAAAAGCTCTGGTGCAACTAACAAAGATATTTAACGCCTGTTTGCAGCAAGGCTATTTCCCCTCTACTTGGAAACGAGCCAAGGTTATCATGCTCCCAAAGCAAGGGAAAAGCACCAGGCAACCGCAAAACTACCGCCCCATTAGTCTCTTGTTTACTATTGGTAAATTGCTCGAAAAAATTATACTTTCTCGACTTCAAAAACAAGTTTCGGAATCTCATGAACTCTCAAATTCACAGTTTGGTTTTCGAAAAGGACATTCTACTGATTTACAGCTTCTCAGACTAACAGATGACGTAACAGAGCAATTTAACAATGGGGCTTCAACGTTGGCGCTATTTCTGGACGTAGAAGCCGCATTTGACCGGTGCTGGCACAATGGCCTCATTTACAAACTGCACCACAATTTCCCGGCTCTTCAAAATTATCTATACCTGCTGCACAATTTTCTAGAAAAACGGAAGTTTTACGTCCAAGTGGGCCGCTCCTTTTCACGGGAGCGAGTGATGCGGGCTGGCGTCCCACAAGGGGCAATAATGTCCCCGTTTCTGTATATATTATTTACTAATGACTACCCAGTGGACGCCAGATGCAAGGTCGCCATGTATGCTGACGACACTGCAATATACAACCACCATAGAAACCCACGTTTCGGCCTTGCAGAAATGCAACGTTATGTTAACAACTTCCTCTCATGGCAACATGACTGGAAAATAAAAATTAACCCCGACAAATGCCAGCTAATTCATTTCTCTAAGCGGCGTCACACTTTGGCAAAGGACCTAACGGTCGGTGGTCAAATATTGCACTGCCGTCAGCAGGTTAAATACTTAGGTGTCACCTTGGACCGCACAATGTGTTGGTCCACCCACATAAAAAATAGCGCCAATAAAGGCAGACAGCGGCTAAAGTTGTGCGCCCCCATCTTCCACAGTAAACAGTTGCGACTGAAGTCAAAACTGATATTATATAGGTCATTTATTCTCTCCGTGGTCCTGTATGCATGTGTGGCCTGGGCTAATGCCTCCAAAACCGCCCTGAAACAACTCCAAACCCTCCAAAACCTCTCCCTCAGAAAAATTCTCTCTGCTCCACTCCTCACCACCACCCAAACTCTACACCTTGAAACCCGGATCCCGTTCATCCCGGAGGCAATTGAAAAACGAGCAAGGGCTGCATGGACGCGCATTAGAAACCACGAAAACGACGTGATCGCCAATATCGGCAAAGGCGAGCCGAAGCACCGCAAGCATAATAGGATCAAAATGTTCTAGAAGCGACTCGGCTCGCCGACCAATGCGCGTCCACGCAACCTCGTTCCTAGGCCACATACATGTTATGGCAGAGGCCCTCGCCTCGAATATTCAGGAGCTGCCACCGCGGGACAGTGTATATACGAAGTGTAAATAGTGCAGTGTGCTGGGACGCATTTCTCTGGTGTGCCCAGTGAAGATGTGTGTGTATGTGTGTGTGAGATTGTGCGTGGGTGAATGCGTGCGTGAATGTGTATGTAAATAAATTGTAAGTATGTACATATGTATATATAACACAAAGAAGAAATAGAACTTAAAAAGACAAAATAAAACTATTCTCGGTGACCTACAGATGGTCACCGTATGGGTTTTTTGTTGAAACCGAAAAATGTGTATATATATAAACAAAGTTAAATGTAAATAAAAATGTTAAATATAGCCTGTAAGCCGGGCCCATTGTACCGGCACCAGGCCAACACTTTCTAATAAATAACTTGAAACTATAGTTACGTTTATGCACCGCTGGCGCTACTGCCGTTGCATGCCAGATGTCGGTGAGGTACACATACCCTACTGTTACCCACGAAACCTATTTAACACCATATTTCTATCTCACGCATGTAATTCTTCAATGATTTAATCATAGTAACACAACTTTCTGTAATTAAAAGTGCTGATACATCTTACCTGTGACCTTACTAGACTTGTATATAGTGCGAAATTGGGCTCCTGTGTGTTCGACAAACTGTCTATAGCCAAGTAACCGGCCATTTATTTTGCACAAGAGAGCGATCACTCGCCAGGGCTACATGGATTACACGCCATGTTCAACAGGCATAACTTTACTCAAGGTAGACTTTACTTACGACTTTCAAAACAATAAGAAGAATTTTGAGAGCGAGTACAAAGAAAAAGTGTGATCACTCCACTGCTCTTCCATATGATTATACAAGAGCTACCTGGCGCCTCCGGCTATTTACAGCGCGTTTCGCTGGATATTGCATTGGAGTATTGTTGTGTATGGTTGCTGTGTTTGTTACAGTGCGATGAATTGTTGTTAATTTTTATGAAACTGTGAATTTATAGAAATAATCGACATGCCTATGTGTTTAGTGCCTGGTTGTAGATCTGGATATAACAAATCTAAACGTAAACATTTCTTTACACCTTCAAAATATAAACTACTGTTTTCTAAATGGGAGAGGGCCATACCAAGAAAGGACAAGTGCCTTTCATCTAATATTTACGTGTGTGATTCACATTTTTCAGAAGAACTTTTGATAAAGGTAGACAAGTTTCTAGTTAATGGAGAAAATGTAGAGATTACTTTTTCCTAATCTTCTTAATACTTATCACACCCAATACATTCCCGTAAACTTGCTTCACAGAGACCATCAAAAAGGGTTGAAAGAGATACCAATTTAGAAGACAGTGGGAATCATGCAGAAGGCTTTCAAAATACGACTGTTAGTTTTCCCCTCGCAGGGGCTACCAATAGACATTTTAGTAATAAAGTAGGCCTACTTAAAAGGTCAAATCAACAACACCGTAATATAATTAGACTAAAATGCCAAATGAAAGTATCCAATGCCAAGATTCAAGTACTTGAAAGGAAAGTAAAGTAAATGGAAGTAGTAGCAATATCGATGAATGTGATGGAACAAAATACCTAAGTAAAAAGAAAAAATTGTTGATGCAATTATGAAAATATCAAAGGGAACTAAAAAGAAAGCCATGAAATATTATGAAGAATTTCCTTTAGATAGCCTGCTATTAAAAATCAAGTCACCCGAAGGATACATACATTGTTTAAATCCCAATCTTCTTCAACTTCCATCAAAATCACATTTAAGAAAGTTAATCAAAGGTCACAAATGTCTGGAAATGCAGTATCTGAATTTTTAAAGGATAAGAATGAAAACGAACGATATGGAATTTTAATTTTTAACGAAGTAAAGATAAAAGAAGTTCGATTTGATTCTAATTCTTTGAAAGTGGATGGGTTTGTAGATTTGGGGGATTTAATCCCCGAAAAAAGTTAACTCTTCATTCACAGGAAATTATATTTTACTTCATTCCTTTAATGCCATTTTGCATTCTAGTGGTAACATTATTGTCTTGAATTTCTGTGAATGGCTGTCAGAATGTGCATGCGTGAATTAGTTATTGTTAAACAACACTATTCTTCTCCTTTGCTACTGTTCCAGCTGAATCTCCTGCTAAACCCTAGTGTTTGTATTAGCATTGTACCGCACTAGCAGTTGCGCTGCCATCTGTGTGGCGGAACACATGAACTACAGCAGTGATCACACTTCTCCTTCTAAACGCTCTGGTTACAGCTTACAGCATACTGGAGCACGCACACACAACTCGCCGCTGCCAGAAATAAGCTAGAACAGCAACTCAGGACAAGGAACTCAGGATATTCGTTAATGTTGTTGTAGTGTTTAACGCCCGCTTTTACTACTACGGCACCGCAGGCGGTGACACTGATGATACATGAAGATGGAGCACCGGTGGTATGAGATGGCGGGGGAAACCGGAGTACCCGGAGAAAACCCGCCCTGACGCCGCTTCGTCCACCACGAATACCACATGCGGGTCCCTGGGATCGAACCCGGGCCGCCTAGGTGGTAGGCGAGCGCGCTAACCGCTCGGCCACGGCGCCGCCGATATTCGTTAAATGGACCCGCAAATGGAGGACCACCATACATTATTTTTGTTGTTGTTTAACGACGCTGTCAATTGCCAGGATCACATCAGCGTCGCCGGTGTGCCGGAATTTCGTCCCGCAGGAATCTACTGACATGGAACTGTCGTTTTTAAGCACACTTAAAAACCATCGGCCTAAGCCGGGTTTGAAACCGCGACCTTGAGTTCAGTAAGCCAGCGTCTAACCAACTGAGCCACCCAGACCGACTGGATCACCATAAACACCCAAAAACCCAAGTAATAGTATTCCGGAAAAAGAGAAAAGAAAAACACAGGAAAGCCACCGTCAAATTCAACAACCAACACAGCCCGTGTCAGAAGTCCGTCAAATATCTCGGAATTAAAATACACGCAACCCTCTCCATAAAAACCGGTACATGTTAAGGTACATACACAACGCCCACACTAGACCATACAGTAGAACACAGAACACCTCAGTAGAATACTAATAAACACTGCGCAGAAGATGAAGACAATACAACCAACCGACCGTGACAAGAACCCGCCACTAATAACAAGACGCAACCCCCACACCGTAGAAAAAAGCACACAAAGTAAAACCAACAGGAGCTGCAGCAACAAAAAGAAACAAACTTCCCTCACAGCAAAACTGTCCTCTTGGGTCCCTAAGATGAGCAAATAACGTAAGTGCCCACAGGGAACAAAATACGGGGGAGGAAAAAAAAAAAAATACAAAAAGAAAACAAAAAAGAAAAAAATATATATAATAAATTAAAAAAACAGAAAAACACGTAAAACACCAAAATATATACACAAAAAACAAAAACAAAAAAGTAAACATGTGCAGCATAAATCAAACAAAAGTATATTGTTCCTAAATTAGGAGCTTAAATTTCCCTTCCCCTTTGACCTCACCGATGGAACTGGTCACCATCCATGGAGAGATGCTGCACGGCTTATATCTAACCACGTGGTTTCCCATCTTTCTAACAATTCCGACATACCTCCCCTAACGAAGCGATCTCCATGGTTTAAGAAATCCACTCTCAGTAGAACTGCAATCTCTTTTATCTCAAAAATCTAATTTGGAGTTACCGTTACACCGGCCTACTTATTTAAAATTCGCCAAAGAGCCTCACCAAATTGTGATTGTGGTGCCTACGGTGATATGAACCACATCCCTTTTAATTGCTCCTTACATACACTTTCTGTTACGCAATTTATCAGCACACTAGCCCAACGTTATGGCAATGGCCCATGCAATATCTCATCTCTGGTATATACTGCTGATACCGATTTGCCACGGCTACTACTTCGCCATCTCGTTAACTGCAAACTGAAACTATGAACTGTGATCCAACCCTCCTTTAGTATTGCATCGTTTCTCAGTGCTCCTACTCATTTCGATTCGACGCAAACATAAATTACTCCTGCCCGGAAGGTGTCCATAAACCCCGAACAACAACCCTTGACCAACTGTGACACAACTCCTGAAATTTTTCTGCCCAACCAACAAAGTTAAAACAAAACTCGGCTGAAGAGGAACTCCTTCCTGAACAGCCTGGGTATGCCTCGCATGCCCCAATACCCTATTTTAATTAATTTAATTTAACTCAGTTTAGTATAATCTGTGGTTCTAACGCACTCAGTCTCTCAGCACAATTCAGCCTTGTTTGGAAATAGAAAATTAGACAAGGCAAGTATGCAGTTGTTCTATGTATCCAGGACCGCATAACATAAGGCAGCCAACCAATGAAAAATGAAATTAGTGTCAATTACAAGGGTTCCACGACCTCAGCAATATAGCTGTGAACGCTTGACGCCACCTTTTTACAAAAAGAAGCTCATCTTCCGTTCTTGTGCTTTCCTCGTTAAAGCGATGATTTCTAATATTTCAGCTGTGCTATGTAATACGGTCCTGTATGTTTGGGCTGTGAGGCTGCCTGCTGCCTCTGTGTTTCTTGTGTACAATTCACTTCATTTCCAAACAATGGTGCAGTGTTTATGCTAGAAGGTAGCATTACTGTAAGTAACCCAAAGTGTTACAGTTCCTTCTTATTTAATCACAAGTTTCCTGTATAATTCAGCTTGGGATTATAAGTGAAAACTAAGGTTAAACAAAACTTGCATGTAGTTTACAACCCAAAGCCTTCTGGTAGGAAATTTAATTCACAAATTGTGTGTTACATTACGTTCCCTTAATTGAAACCTAAAACTAACAAGGCTGTACGTTTATAGCAGACTTGGTGACGATTTATAGTGGGCTGTTAATGATCAAGTGCTTGTTCCATTCGCTATCTGCTTTCTTCATGTTTCTCGCTGACTCACAAAGACACTGCTAGCGTTTCCAACCTCAAAACACAAACTGGGGTGGTTAAGATTGTGTATGTGCTAAAACACTTCACATCACTTGTCGTGCACATGCAGCGTTATAGTAACACACGTAATTAACAATATTTCACTCCAGGGATGTGATAATTATACTGGATAATCTATTGCATGTCTGCCCAATTTCATTTTGACCTGTGCAACATCAGTAAAAACACACCAGCTTTCTAAAACTGCTTACATACATGGACAAAAGTATTCGTACAGAGCACAGTTATAAGCAGTTTTGTTTATTGCTAAATAAACATGTTAGCTAATGCTGGATTTCTGACAATGAAGTCATTAATCCTCTTGCTGTCCTCTTGCTGATGGATGGGGTACTAGAAGTGGCTGGGCATATTTGAAGGTGGTCTCGGTCCATTTCCTCTTGCAGCTCACATAGAGGACAGAGTGGTGAAGAATATATCCCAATTCTGTTTAAATGTTTTGCCAGACAATCATGTCCTGTAATCAACCTGAAGGTTGCAACTGTTGTTTTTCGAGGATACTCAGGAATTACTGTGTGAATGTTTGGTAGTACCCATCTTTTATTTTTTGATTTTTCATAGTAATATTTTGCTATAATTTTTTTGAATTCAGAGTTGACTAATGTTTCAGCTGCATAAAATGGTAGATTAACTATAGATTTCTGCACATTGCTGGTACCCCTTTTTGCAAGAAAATCAGCTTTCTCATTATCACTCAGTCCACAGTGAGGTGATATACATTGGAACACTAAGTGTTTTTGAAGTGCTGTTAGATGGGTAAGGATTTTCCAATATTCTATAATTGTTTTGTTTTTTGGTGACAACTTGGAAGTTTGTTGTTGTTGTTTTCTAGTGCCTTGCATCTGGCAATGAAGCCATTAGCATTCGTGCTTTCCAATACTTTTGAACTGTAGTTTCTTCTGATCTTAATGCTTCACAGGTCTTCAAGTGGTCTTCGTTCATTTCTGCTGGATTGTTACACAGGACACATATTGGTGAAGCTGAGATACCTATTCTGTAGAGATGACTTGCTAAGCAGTCGTGATTTGTCAGTAGTCGGAAGGCTGCAACCGCTGTTTTCCTTGGTCTCTGGGGGATTATATCTGGGTTGGAAAGTAGTGTAATCCATTTTTTATCTTTGGCATTTGTTTCTATTTCTTGTAGGTATGAATGAGAAAATTGTTTAATGATCAAGCGTTTTATTGAGGAATATGAGAAATTGAATTTAGACTTTTGTTTTATTGTTGTGCCTTTCTTTGCAAGTGAGTCTGCAGCTTCATTCCCCATGACTTCACAGTGTGCTGGAATCCATTGGAGATGAACAGTCTTATTAACTTTTTGGAGTTGTGTTAACATTTTGTAGCATTCTCTAATTTTTGTTGACTTCTTTGTAGTATTTGAACATATTCCCTGAATTGCAGCTTTAGAATCTGAAAGAATTACTGCCTTGTTAAGTTGTCCAGTTCCAGTAAGGTTTTCCATGGAGGATCCATCAGTATATATGTGCAGCCATTCCTTTGTGGGATACCTAGTATTGATTGTTTCCAGAGCTAGAAGTTTTTGTATTTCGTTTGGTGTGTCTGATTTACTTATTTCCTCTATTAATTCCAAACTGAAGGTAGGTTGCAATAATTCCAATGGATTTTCTCTTATAAGTAGATTTTCTCTGGTGTTAGGAATGTTCAATTTGGATTTAATCTGTGTTACCTTTTCTAGGAAACTACTATGAGTTTTAAGGATTGAAGGGGGGAGGTTCTCTTCTGACCATTTAGAGTTTGGCAGTGGTAACATTTTCTCGTGTTGGAGCAATGCTTGTTCTTCTATTTTTGTTGTTATTGATGGGGTCCGTGTTAAGGCAAGCATGGCATCAATAGGTGTGGATTTAACTGCTCCAGTGATTAGACGAAGAGCCTGATTTTGTATTTGTTCAAGTTTATTGATGTTAGCATTTGCTGCTGTCATTAAAGCTTCAGAACAGTACAAGAGGTTTGGTTTAACGTACATTTTGTATGTTGTGTTAAGGGCTCTCCTTCAGCAGCCCCATTTAGCACCAGCTAACCTTTTCAGCATTTGCAGTTTCTTTTCAACCTTTTCTGAGATGTTTGTTATATGTTTTTTCCAACTTAGCTTTCTGTCGAAAGTGATGCCTAAGTATTTGGCATCATCAACTGCTTTGAGTGGTTTACCATTATAATTTATGTTAATATTAACTAATTTGTATTTTAGTGTAAATAATTCATAATTTGTTTCTTCCACATTGATAGTCATGAGGTTTTTGGAGCTCCATTCATGTACTTTGTTTAGGGCTGTTTCTTTTCTGTCTTTAATTAATTCAGGTTTCTTTGGAGAGCCTGAAGTCCAAATGACTACATCGTCAGCAAATAAAGCAATTTTCGTTTCTGAAGTTTTTATTATTGATGGAAGGTCATTTATATATATGTTAAAGAGTGTTGTGCTCAGAACAGCACCTTGTGGAAGTCCTCAGTGTGTTTGTTTATATTTGGAAATGTATGTATTATATTTTGTGGCACAAAATCTTTGTGAAATAAGCTGAGTTATCCATTTAAGCATATTACTTTTCACAACTATTCATTGCAACTTCTCAGACTGAGTTATATGCTGATTTAAAATTAATGAATACTGCTAAGGTATCCTGCTTTCTATTGAAAGCTTCCTTGATGTCTTGGCTTAGTAGGAGTACATTTTCACTTTACTATGATTCTGTCTGAAGCCGGTCTGTGAACTATTAATTAAGTTGTAATATTCTAGGAACCAGTTAAGTCTAGATGCCACCATTCTTTCCATCACTTTTGCAATAACACTGGTCAAAGACATTGGCCTGAAACTATTAATATTGTTTGAGGGTTTGTTTTCCTCTAAAATCGGGATGATAATGGCTTTTTTCCAGTTGGAAGGCACAGTCATTCTCCAACACGTGTTATACAGTTTAAGTAGGATTTCTTTTCCTTTCCTGCTAAGGTGTTTAATAAACTCTGGGTGGATCTTGTCAGGTCCTGGAGATTTTTTGTTCTGTAATTGTTCTATTGCTAAATCTAGTTCTGTTTCATTAAATTCCTGAATAAAAATATCATTTCATATATCTTTTGGCTTATTAGTTTCTCTAATAGTTTTTTGGATAGTTTTATCCTGTTTTTAATACGCTTGGGGCATTCTTTGTGACTGAGCATAAAACTTGTTAAGGGATTTTGCTATTTCCCTATCTGTAGTTAAGCTTTTGTTATTATGTTTTAATGGTTCAGTTGTATTTTTTGATAATTTTGTTTTATTAAGGAATTTGTATATTTTATTTCCATCTTTCCTATAGTCCATATGTTCTACAAAATTTGTGAAACTGGCCCTCTTTGCTGTAATTAATTCTTTCTTAAAAATGGCTGCTTTTCTTCTCCAGTTTTGTACATCTTCTGGACACTTGGTTCTTTTGGCTTTGACTCTTGCTATATTTCTTTCGTGTTTTAACTTAGATAAAGACTGAGACCAAGAGTAGCTATATTTCTTTAATTTTCCTTTGGGGATATGTGTTTTAGCTGCTGTCAATATTTCACAAATTTTTTTATTCATTTCATCTGTTGACTTGAACTCTGATTCTAACAGTATATTACACTTCCCGTCTATCTCATTTTGGAAACTGGACCAATCTGCTTTTTTAAAATTCCAAGAAGTTTTAATTTTTGGTTTGTTACTTTTATTTATTAGACCTCTTATGGAGTTTATGGTGATTCTGTGGCCTGAACCTGGGTCTTCTGTTATTTCCCTTTTTGTATTGTCAATTATGTCAGATGACACCATCAGAAGATTAGGATTTGTACCCGAACCATTATAATGAAGGTAAGTGGGTGGATCATTTGGATTAAATATTAATTCCATTGTTGATGAGTTTAATAGGTCTTCTATGACTCTTCCTGCTGAATTTATATCTCTGTAGCCCTACCTAGGGGAGTGTGCATTAAAATCACCTATTAAAATACTTTTGGGTTCTATGGGAATAGAATTTAGATCTAGTGTATTGTCTGGAGGATTGTAGATACTGTAAATTGTATAGTGGTAGTTACTTTTCCATACTTCAATTTTAACTATTTCTGATTTATCTTGTTCTTCCATTGTTTTTTGGATTTGAATAGTAGCTTTCATATTTCTTTTAATTCCTGTAAGAATACCACTTGCTATTTGACGAGCTTATGGAAGTATATGTGTAGTGTACTGATCCATTCCAAAGTATATTTCCTGTTCTTGTGATATATTGGCTTCTTGTACTGTGAAGACATCTATATCTTGGTCTTTTAATATTTTCATTAGCTCTTGTTTTTTAGGCTGGAACATGCCTCCTGCATTCCATTGTAGAATTCTTAAAGTATTGAAATTGTGATGAAATTTGCCTAAAGATGTCCCCACCCGGAGATCCGATTGGGGGACAGTTTTAACTCTGGAATGTTTATCTTTAGGACTCATACTCATGTACGTGGCTTTCATGTAACTGTTTTCTTAACGGGCACCAGTTTTACAATGTGGCAGTTATATCACCCGACTTAAACCCCCATTTTGCAAGGGGGACCACACCTATCGTTGGTCAACAGGTCCATCGGACCTAGCCGGGAGGACTAAATAGGTGGTATTTAGATCCACCGACCTTCCCTTCATGTGCCTCTGAGGGACGCTGTTGTGCTGTGATAGGCCAGCACATATGTAAATGGCATTTCCTCCATTTTAGATGAAACAGTTATACTGCTGTGATTCGGTCCGAAATATAAAGTGTAATGTATCTAAAAGCCAATTTAAGCTGCTATTACTTTCGGATCCATGTTCAAAATTTGTAACATTGTAACCACATTCTGAAATGGGAGCTAGGCGTCGATTACAGGATGTGAAGTGAGTGAGTGAGTAGGGTTTAAGGGCCCATCAACAGCTAGGTCATTAGGGCCTGACACCATCAGAATATCTATTCTCTAGTAATTGCTATAATTGCTGCCCTGGAATCTGAGAGAATAACTGCTTGATGAAAATATGAAATTCTATACAAAAGATTTTGTAGGGCCATTCGAATTGCTTCAATTTCATCAAAGTTTGTAGTTCCATAACTTAAAGATTTGTAATAGGAAAAGAGGTGACACGTGACTCCAGCCCCTGCTCCATCTCGGTTTCATATCAATGATCCATCAGTATAAATATGGAGCCATTCGTGTTCTGGAAATCTAGTATGGATTGTCTCTAATGCCAATAATTTTAGAACACTAGTTGGAGTATCACTTTTCTTAACTTCTTCTGTCAGATGTAAATAATATGTGATGTCTAATGTTTGTGTCAGATTGACTTTAGATATGAAGTTTTCCTTTGAATTAGGAAGGTATACATTGTTCCTGATGTCTTGAATTTTGGAAAGAAAGCTCTCCTAAGCCTTTAGTGTATGTGTAAAATTTCTCTCGTGCCATGTATTGAATGGGAGTCTCAGCAACTTTTTGTGTTGAATAAGAGCCGCTTTTTCTATTTCATATTCAATGGGATATTGGTTGGATAGTATTTCCATAGCTGCTATTGGTGTGGTTTTGATAGCATCTGTAATTAATCTCAGACTTTGGTTTTGAAGGATTTGAATTTTTTTTGTGTTTGCTGTTACAAGAACTTCGCTGCAATAAGTAAATAATGGCTTTATATATACATTGTATGTTGTGTTAAGAGTTGCTCTGGAACACCCCCCACTTCATTCCCGTTAGATGTTTTAACAGTGAAAGGCACCTCTCTGCTCTTTGTATTACATTTTCTATTTGTTTGGTCCATGTAAGTTTGGTATCAAATGTAACTACTAAATACTTTGCTTCCTTTGTTTCTGGTAATTGTTGACCGTCAACATTTAGTTTCATTTTTAGTGTTTTTTTTTTCTTAGTGAAAAGATTTGGTAGTTTGATTTTGTTGTATTAACAGCCATTAAATATTCTTTGGTCCACTTTTGTGGGTTGTTTAATGATTGTTGCATGGTTTTTTCTAGTTCTGTTCTTTTGTTTTTTGGTTTTGAAGTCCACATTACTAAGTCATCAGCAAATAGTGCACCCTTCACACTTGATTCTTGTAATTGCTGTGGCAGATCATTAATAAGTATATTAAAAAGTGCAGTGTTGAGTACTGCGCCTTGTGGTAACCTGCGGTGTACTTGTTTATATTTAGATATATTTCTTCCATATCTGGTAGCAATAAAGTGTTGTGTTAGGAAATGATATACCCATGAAAACATTGAACCTTGTATCCCTATTTTTTTTTACTTTCTTTAGTAGTTTTGTTCTGCATATAGAAACATATGCACTTTGGAAATCAATAAAAACTGATACATTATCTTCTTTTCTATTGAAGGAGTCTTTGATTTCTTGACTGAGAAGTAAGACTTGCTCATTTGTAGAGTGGAACTCTCTGAATCCAGCTTGACAAGGGGAAATTAAATTTTGTGATTCTAGAAACCATTTTAACCTGCTTAACACCATTCTTTCCATCACTTTTGCTATTATGCTAGTAAATGCTATTGGTTTATAATTTTTTATTTCTGATGCTGTTTTATCCTTCTTCAAGAGTGGGACAGTTATTGCTTTTCGCCATTTGGCCGGTACAGTGGTGTTCCGGGATAGATTGTAGAGTTTTAGTGGTTGTTGTTTTGCTGTTTTTCCAAGGTTTTTTATGAACTCGGGAGGTATGTGATCTGGTCCAGGAGACTTTTTGTTTTTTAGATTATTAATTGCAATGTTGAGTTTTTGCATATTAAAATTTTGAAAAAAGATACTGTGTTGAGTGTTAGGATCACATTCTCTTTCTTGTTTCAAATCTTTCTTAAATTGTTAATGTTCCTTTTTATTATTTCTTGTTACTTTATGTGAATTAGTATAATATTTATTGAATGCTTCGCCTATGGCTGCATCATTTGCTAATATTTTATTGTTGTGTATGATAGGTCTGCTGCTGCTTTCTTTCCTGTCCTTTGACATTTTTTATGAACTTACGGGCTTTGTTACCATCTGTCCTATAATCCATTTTTTCTAAGAAATCAGTTATTAAAGTGATTCTTTTTAGTGAGGCACATTTCTTTTGCCATATTTGTGTATCTGATATGTTTTTTGTTTGGTCAGCTATATTTCTAGCTATATCCCTTTGCTTTTTCAGTTCTTCTAACTGGGGGTTCCAAAAGGGTTTGAAATTTTTTATTCTTCCACGAGGAATATGTTTCTTTGCAGTTTCTAGGATGACTTTACAGAAATTTTCGTTCATATGATCTGGGTGGTCATGTAGCTGTGAGTTTGTTGTTCTTTAAATTTATGTACCAGTTCAGTTTTATATTTGCTCCAATCTGATTTTTTGAAGTTCCAATACAGATTTTTGTGATTTTGACTGTTATTTATATTCTCTAGTTTTATATCAGCAATTACTGCTCTGTGACCAGAACTTGGGTCTTCTATAACTTGTTTTTTGATTTTTGAAACAATATGTGTTGTAGCTAACAAGAGGCCTGGGTTACTGGCTGCTCCAGAGTAATGTCTGAAGGTTTTGGGATCTTCTTTATCATAAATCAGTTCAAAGGTTGTGGTATTCAAAAATTCTTCCACTATCTGATCTGCGGAATCCACTTTTTTATAACCCCATCTTTTGTAATGGGCATTGAAATCCCCAATTATGATTGTTTTATTTAATTGTTCAATAAGTGAGAGATCTGGTTCATTCCTGGAAGGATTGTAAATACTGTATAAATGAAGATGTGTTTTGTTATCCCAAAAATTTAGCTTTATTAATTCAGCTTTATCTGTGTTATCCATTTCTTTAACAATTTGAAAGGAGGATTTAATATCATTTATGACTGCAAATAATATTTCACTACATATCTGTCTATTTTTGGGTAGTAGGTGTTATAAAAATCCAATAAAATTGAAGTATTTAAGTTGATCATTTGTTAGATTTGCTTCTTGTATGACAAATATATATCTATTTTATAGTCAAATAAAATTTTATTCAGTTCTATTCTTTTTGTTTGGGTGAGACCACCTGCGTTCCATTGTAGAATTCTGATGTTAGATCTTCTATTAATATAATGTTTTGGTTCTTGAGAAGTAGTCCCCGCCCAGAGATCCGAATGGGGGACTATTTTAACTCTGGATCATTTTACCCCTCGAGTCATATTTAATAAATATTGAATAGACTGAGCAGTAATAGTAACCGCTTTTTAGGGAGCACGATATTTTTATGTTTTGGCGGTTACATCGCCCCAGAATGTCTGGAGGCCCACACCTGTCGTTGGTTTTCGGGTCTCACCAACCTGACCTGGAAACTTATCAAAATAAATTCACCAACCATATCCTCTGATTACCAATCAGAGAACATATTACATGCCGTAACAGGTCAGCATGTTAGGGGTTAAGATTTTATAGAGAAATTAGAGATATGGAGAGGTTGGAAAAATGAAAGACTCCCTAGTGCTCAGGAAGCCTAATAGCATCGGGGTCGGAAGAGAACAAGGGATGACTAAGGTAAGGTCAGATAGAAAAGCTACAGTGAGGAGTAGAAGACCAGTAAGTGGAAGTAATGTTCTGCTCAGCATGGGTGCCTTGTCATTGCCATTCACATATCTCTTAGACAGAGACCCCTGAGTTAACAGTCAGACATGCATGTCATGTATTTTTATTAATAAACTCAATTTTTTAAATATCTTTTATGTCTAAATTCTCAATATCAATCTTGTAGCAGAGTCTCTTATTATTTCTACCCTTCAATAGGAATGCATCACATCTAAAGTGTGATAAAATAAACCTTTTTCAAAGTAAGCTACATTGGAAACGATCCATTTCACATTGTGCAGCACTGTTGACATACTTCATGTGCTTAAAGATATATATTTTCAAATAGTAATCTATAAAAGAAAGAGCATATTAAAAAATAAAACGTTTGACCCAGAAGAGCAATGTTTGTCTGTGTGTCACAGGTTCCAGACTTTGAAGTAAATATTACTAAGTCACAAAACATAACATTTTCTGGACTGCACTGAGTTGAAATGACTGAAAAGAGCAATTTGCACAGTTTATGACCTCAATTATATCTATGGTTATTCGGTTATGTAGCTTACAGAAGTAACACAAGTGTACGGATGTAAATAAAGCATGCTGCCTGTGTTCTAAATTGATAAAAATCGCTCCCAAAATTGGCCATTTGCTCTACATAAGCCCTGTCTAGTAGTGATTCAAATGCCTTCAAAGTCAGTCATATAAAGCTTAAAAATGCAAAATTAAAAATAAAGAACTTACATTACCAACAAATTGAACGATTGTCAACCTCCATTTTCTCTTCCATAGACATATTTAGTGGACTTGTTATTAAACATAAGTTTTAAATTTTTGTAAGCGTAGTTAGCAAAAGAGTTAAAGAAAACAATAGTAGATGCAGAAAGTCTTGTGAATGAAACACACATGATTTTTGTGAAATTTTGTGAAAAATTCAGTATTTTAACTCTAAAAAATTAAAATCTTCTGTTATTTTGGCTGGTACAATTTTTTATAATGTAGTCACTCTGTATCATTACTTCCAACGTATTTTTGATCAAGAGAATTGCAACATGGTGTTAAATATCTCTGATGTCTGCTTGTAAAGCTTTCAGCATGAACCTTATGGATATTGTGGCTTTGGTGGGTGTAAAGTAAAGAAGACAGATGTAGTCGAGATAAAGGAACACTTTTATTTTCGCAAACAGCAACCCTGTACACTTGTTGCAACAGCAAGAAAGTCTTTACCGATTCACCAACAGCACGGCTCCGAATTCGTAACACAACAACTCCCCTTCTCACACTTTACCGCTATTTATATCTCCCAGGCACTGTTCTGGAAACTTCAGGAAAGTTCAGTTATTATTGCGGTCAAATACAAAGCAGACAATTCCAGAAGTCTCTATCCCTTTCTCTCTTTCGGCAAGCGCCCAACAATGCGGCCATTCTCTGTCTCTTCCCTTCGGCTCCTTTGCGGTAGTGCCGACAATAATGCGATGGGCGACACTGCTCCCTCCTCAAGGCTGGTCGTCCCGAACAGCACCACCGTAACGGGCCAGACGATCCAGGTGTACCACTAACATCTTCTCTCGGGGCACCTTCTGGATGCGGTAGACTACGTCGTTAATCCTCTTTACCACTCGGTATGGTCCTTGCCACGGTTGTTGAAGTTTTGGGCAGCGTCCCTTGGTCCGGGTAGGGCGGTAGGACCAGACTATGTCACCTTGCTGGAATCCTCGGCTATTGGCTTGCCTGTCGTACCGGGTCTTCATGCGGTCGCTCGCCATCTGGATGTTCTGACGAGCCATCTCGTGCATGTCGTGGAGATGGTCCACTAGATTCTCCACATACTCGGTTGCCGGCTGTTTCGCTTCCGGGGGGCTCCCAAAAGCCAGGTCACAAGGGAGGCGTAGCTCTCGGCCGAACATTAGGCTTGCTGGTGTCATCCCGGTGGTGTGTGTCGACGAACGGTAGGCCAGCAAGAACAGTGGTACCTTGAGGTCCCAGTCTCGCTGATGGCTGGCCACGACCTTCCTCAGGTGCTCCTCTAGGGTCTTGATGTATCTCTCGACCATGCCGTCTGACTGTGGATGTAGGGGTGTTGTGCGGGTCTTGTTCACCCCAAGTCTTTCCAATGCCTCCTTCATTAGGTGCGACTCAAAATTGGTGCCCTGGTCGCTGTGGAGCTCTAACGGGACCCCAAAACGGCAGAACAGCTGTTCCACGAGGCAGTCTGTAATCGTCTTCGCCTCTTGGTTCGGGATGGCATACACCTCCGGCCACTTGGTGAAGTAGTCCACAGCTACCATCAGGTACTTGTTGCCTCGATCGGACACTGGGAATGGTCCAGCCTTGTCGACGGCGATGCGTTCAAAGGGCGCTCCGACGTTTCACTGCTGCATGCGACCCCGGCTCTTAGTCTGGGGGCCGCGACTCGCCGCGCACACGTGACATTGACGGCACCAGTTCTCAGCGTCTGCTCGGAGCCTCAGCCAGTAGTAGCGCTGTCGGAGTTTGTCGATCGTCCGGTTTGCTCTTAGGTGTCCACCCGAGGTACCGGCGTGCACTTCCTCCAAGACTTCCGGGACCTTACTTCGGGGAAGTACCAACTGCTCTTTCTGGGTCTTCCCAACAGGTGATTCCCATACCCGGAACAGCACGCCCTCTTTGGTCTTCAACGAGTCCCATTGGGCCCAGTACGACTTGTATGTAGCGCTTCTGGGTGCGATGTCCTCCCAGGTTGGTCTCGTCCCTGCCTGCACTTCTCTCAAGAGTGGCCCCAAGTCGGCGTCCGCCAGCTGCTCCCTCCTCAGGCCTGCGCTATCCCATCCATCCGCAGGCACTGCCGTGACCACTCTGACAGCTGCGGTATGCTCCTTCTCTTCCACTTTTGCACATTGACCGCACTCTTCTGGACAGGGTCTTCGGGACATAGCGTCTGCGTTGCCGTGGCTCTTCCCTCTGGAATGTTCGGAGGTGAAGTCGTACTCCTGCAACCTCTGGACCCAACGGGCTGTCTGGCCCTCCAGGTTTCTAAAGCTAAGTAGCCAGGTTAGGGCGGAGTGATCTGTCCTCAGGTGGAATGGCTGACCGTACAGGTACTTGTGGAAGTGCTCCAAGGTCTTCACTACCGCCAGTAGCTCTCGTCGGGTGACACAGTAGTTCTTCTCTGCCTTGGACAACGTCTTTCTGTAGTAGGCTATCACCCGCTCGTGGCCGTTCTGGACTTGGGATAGGACGCCTCCAATGCAATGGTCGCTGGCGTCGGTGTCCCCAATGAAGGCGTCGCCTGGTTGTGGGAATCCCAAAATAGGAGCACTGCAGAGCGTCCTCTTCAACTGCCGGAAAGCGCCTTCGGCGTCCTCCGTCCACACATAAGGTCGGTGTTCTTCCGTCAGGCGAGTGAGGGGTTTGGCGATGCTGGAGAAACCCTTTATGAAGCGGCGGCAATAGCTGCACAATCCAAGGAAACTGCGCAGTTCTCGCTTATCCTTTGGGCGAGGCCAATCTCTCACAGCCTGTGTCTTCTCCGGATCCGTGGCCACTCCGGTTGGTGAGACTATGTGGCCCAAGTAGTTGACTTCCCTGCGGAAGAGCCGGCACTTCTTGGCGTTCAGCTTCAAGCCGGTCGCCTGCAGTCTCTGTAGCACCTTGGTAAGTTTGTCAAGATGGTTTTCCACTGTCTTGGCGACGATGATGATGTCGTCCAGGTATAACAGGCAGGCGTCATAAGTCAATCCTCTCATTACTGACTCCATGAGGGGTTGGAAGGTAGCTGGTGCGTTGCAGAGACCAAAGGGCATAACTGTGAACTGCCAAAGCCCTTGACCTGTCGAGAATGCGGTCTTCTCCTTGTCTCTCGGGTCTAGAGCCACCTGCCAGTAACCCGATTTCAGGTCCTGGGTTGAGAACCACTGCGCACCAGCAAGCGTGTCCAGGGTGTCGTCAATCCGGGGTAAGGGGAAGCAGTCCTTCCTAGTGACAGCGTTCAGCTTTCTGTGATCTACGCAGAAGCGTAGCTCGCCATTCTTCTTCTTCACCAGAACTACAGGGGAACACCAAGGACTGTCAGACTCTTCGATCACTCCCTTGGTTCTCATGTCCTCCAGCATGTCTCGTACCGCCGCTTGTTTAGCCAAAGGAACGCGTCTAGGTGGTTGCCGAATAGGCCGGGCGTCTCCGATGTCGATGTGGTGAAGCACTCGGTCCGTGCGGCCGTAATCGCTACTACCTTGGCTGAAGACGCGCTGATATCGTCTCAGCAGTTGTTGGACCTTCTCTCTCTGTTCAGCGGTCAGGTAGTCGGCCGCCCTCTCCAGTAAGGCTTCCAGCCGGCGCCCCAGGTGTTGCGTCGGCACCGGCTCCTGGGTCTTGTCTATTGGTGTTACGCTGACCACGGGCTCGCACGCCCCCAACTCCGTCCCGGCCTGGACGTCGTGATCGGTGTCTGTTGGGTTGAGCAGTCTCACCGGCACCTCCTCTCGGCACGGCAACAAAGTCCCGGCCACACAGAGCCCGTGCACATGCGTCTTCCGGTCCAGCAGCATGTTCCTCTTGCGCTGGCCTTCCAGTCGCGCCGTCACTACCGTCTCGCTTCTCGCGGGGACAACTACGTCTTCCCTGAGAATGACCCTGCAGATTCCAAGGCGTTCTTCGGGGTGCCGGAGCATTACTTCCTCTCCTTTAAGCCGCAGAACCTTCTTGCCGATGTCGACCTGAGGCTCCTGAGGGCATCCAGTCCCAGTATCAAGCCCCTGGCTACGCCAGGTCTGGTGACAGTCACGGCTGCTCCAGTGTCAACAAGCACGCGGCACGGCTTCCCTCTCACCCAACCGTCCGCGATGAGGCTGTCATCCATCGTCGGCTGACGGCGCGCAGTGTCACTCGAGGGAATGATGGTGATGGCGCCGACGTGCCCCTCGCCACGCCGTCCATTACTCGTTTTTCCGGCTGCTCTTCTTGGTACCGGCAGTCTCTCATCAGGTGTCCCGGCTGGCCACACCTCCAACACACGCCACCTGGTCTTCGTCGGCGTCCCTGGACTGGTCTGCGGTCTTCATCGTAGCGGACACTCCTTGTCTTCGAGGTCGGGGTAGCCGTCACTTTGGCCGCTTCCATCCTTAATGCGGCCGTTAGTGCCTCGTGGATGGTCTTGTAGTCGCCGAGCGTCAGGCGTTGACGTATCTCGGCATCGCGTACCCCGTCGACGAAGGTATAGGCGGCTTCTCGGGATACAAATTCGGAGGGGAGGTCGACCAAGGCTTTGCTGGCCAGCTGTTCGATTGCCAGGGCGAACTCCTGCAGCGTCTCCACTGGCAGTTGCATTCTAGATTTCAGTTGGCTGTGGTAGGCTGCGGCTAAGCGGTGGTTTCCGAACCGGTTTTCCAGGGCCTCCCAGATATCCTTGGGCGCCGCCGCTGTCTGGACTGCGTTCAGCACCTCTGCGGCTCGTCCCTGGAGGCTGGCTATCAGCTGCGCGGCCTCTTCTTCTGGCGACCATTTGTTGTGCTTGGCCACTGTGTGGAATTGACGGCGGAAGACCTGAAACGTTGACGTGCCATCGTACTTCGGTGGTTTGATGCGCGTCGATGTTCTGTCGCGTGCTGGAGCCTCGGCCTTGTAGTTCTTGAGCTTTTCACTAAGCATCCCTTCCACCATTGCATTTAGCTCCTTGGCGCTACCGTCGACCCTGTCTTTGAGAACGCTAAGCCGTTCGCCGACATTCTCCAGGGCGTCAACGCGTTGGCCAAGGTCCTCCATCTTTCCACCGAGCTCTTCCACCATTCCACCGAGCTCTTTCACATCCTTCCTTACGCCAGCCAGTTGTTCGTCAATTTTCGCCGATAGCTCCATCTTCATCTCTTTCAGCTCGGCAGCGAGGTTGTCGTTTGCCGTCTTCATCTCTGCTTTCAGCTCTTGTAAAAAGCTCACCAATGTAGCCTCCATCGTCGTGTCCCGCTTCTGACACCAGTGTGGCTTTGGTGGGTGTAAAGTAAAGAAGACAGATGTAGTCGAGATAAAGAAACACTTTTATTTCTGCAAACAGCAACCCTGTACACTCGTTGCGACAGCAAGAGTCATTTTCTGTCTCTTCCCTTCGGCTCCTTTGCTGTAGTGCTGACAGTAATGCGATGGGCGCATTATTTGTGGCCAGAAAAACAAGATAACAAAAAAATAAAAATTGCAGCAGATGAACCACCACTTTCCATCCGACGTAAAATGTTAAGTCTTATTTATTTTACCAAGACCATAACCAGACGTAATTCTGGTGCAGTTGCTTATATATCATGCCAAGATAATGCTCACCCCAAAGGGTTCCCTATCCTACCCTTCTCCCATAGAATTGTTACATACCTTGAAGAGTTTAATCTGAATATTCATTCTTTCATTTCCCGTACCTTCAACATAAATGATATACCATGGAGAATAAAATCACCTGTCATCAACACTACTTTGACCAAATATGGGAAGTCTCATACCCAAAAATCTTGTTTTACCATGCTGTTCAAAGAATTGTGTGACACGCATGCTAATTTTGAGTCAATTTATACTGATGGTTCCCGGTGTGACAACAATAATGACTGTGCGGTGGTTGCTCCTAACCACACCATAATGTATAGTCTACCAGACACTCTCACCATTTTCTCTAGTGAACTGTTTGCTATACGTTTCACCATGGATTGTATATCAAAGAATGGATACTTCACATCTTTCATTATATACACAGATTCCCTTAGTGCATTAATGGCTATACAACAACGATCTCCTTGCCATACCTTGGTAAGGGAGATACATGAATTATACAGTGAGCTTATTTCATCAGGTAAACAACTGATCTTGGCATGGGTACCATCTCACTGTAACATACCAGGAAATGATCTTGCTGACACTGCCGCAAAAGAAGCTACCAAGCATCCTCCAAACTTACCAAATCTTAAGCTACCACATGAGGACTATTTACGACATCTTAAAAGAACTATCCTACACCGATGGAAGACAGATTGGGCAACTACATCCAACAGCAAACTGCATGATATCTGTCCAATACCTAACCTGTCCACAACAATTAGAACACTAACCCGGCGAGACCAGGTACTAATAACCCGATTATGCATTGGCCACACTGTGCTCACTCATTCCTACATTCTGTCCTGTGAACTTCCTCCTAAATGTACTCTGTGTGATTCTACTCTTACCATTCAGCATTTGCTCACTGTTTGCCCAAAATACACTCACAAGCAACTTCAGTATGGAGTTCCTGAGAACCTTCAGCTAGCTTTGGGTGATCAACAATATCACAAGAAAATCATCAAGTTCATCAAGGCATGCAAAGTTAATGTTTAAATTTAATGTAAACTTCATGATTTGTTTCCTCCTTTTTTTTCTCAATGTTTAGTCGCGATATGACTTTTATGTTGAAGCGACTTCAAATAATAAATAAATTTTTTTAAAAATATTTTTTTAATATATGTATATATTGTTGTTAGCTAATGCTGGATTTCTGACAATGAAGTCATTAATCCTCTTGCTCTCCAATATTTTTCACTGATGGATAGGATGCTAGAAGTGGGTGGGCATATTTGAAGGTGGTCTTGGTCCATTTCCTCTTGCAGATCACATAGAGGACAGAGTGGTGAAGAATATATCCCAATTCTGTTTAAATGTTTTGCTAGACAATCATGTCCATATATATATACTTTTTAAAAGTTTTTGTGTAAATCTTACTTTATTGCATACAACCAGCATTTCCTTGTCAGTGGGGCCAATAGTGTTTATCTCCTTTCCCAGTCATATCGATCCATGAGACAGTAAGCTTCCTGTCTAGGTAGATACATTGCAATTTTTACATATTTAATTTTGTTTAAAAATCTCTGCCCTTCCCCACTTGGCAGTTGAATGGGGAAAGGAGTCCTTGATAGTAGGACTAAAGTCCAGATTAGGGGAAAGACTGCATGTGGCACAGCAGTTCATTCCAGGGCCAAGACGTACTGCCAGACCGGCATGTCCTCTACCTCTGCACACAACTGGATTTAGATTGGGGATGCAGTAATGGAGGGTGGGATATGATTAGCATCCCAAGTCCCTCCTGGCCAGGTGCTTTAATGAAGATACTACTGATCTTTAAATCTGCATCAAATGATTTAGATAACAGAAACTAAATAAATATGGCACATGGGCAAAATTGCCTTAACTAGAATTATAAACAGTATACATCAATGTACAATATTAACAACAAAAAAAAAAAACTCCTATACAAATATAGCTATATAAAATAAAAATATATCTTCTCTATGAGTAGGAATTTTTGGCCGGACATAACTATTCGTACACATCCTATTATCAATATATAATAACATGAAAGGAGTTACTTTCATATTGTTCAGTAGCGGGTTTGCTTGCCTCTTCTATATATAACCTCTCGCATAAAATATACTAAGTTTTTTTGTGATTTCTGACCCAATAAGTTGCCATTTCATTTGAAGTAGCTGTTTCAATTGAGTTTTGCTTGTAATATGATTTCTAGTCCTGGTGTCTAATTCATCCCAATGATGTTCGATTGGGTTAGTATAAGGAGACTGTAAAGGTGTTTTCAATGTGTGGGGGGTGTTGTATAGCAGCCACAAATGAACAATTTGTGCTGTATGTTTGGGGTCATTGTCCTGTTGAAAGTAATATCCAGGAGAAAGGCCTAATTTTTCGGTGCTTTTCTTAAGATTTTCTTTCAGGATGGTCAAGTACATGTATTTGTCCATATTTCCTTCTATGAAAACCAACCCCCCTACACCTGGAGCAGTCATACACCCCCACACTATCACACCAGCACATTCCATGCTTTACTGTTGTCATAAGGTTCTTCTCCTTGAGCTCTGTATTAGGTTTTCTCCAAACCAAAATGCGCCCAATTTACTTTCATCTGTAAACAACACGTTATCCCATAACTCACTATCTTTCTACACATACTTTTTTGCAAACTGCAATCTCTTTGTCCTATTAAGCTTACTAATATAGGGTTTTTTTCTTGGTACCCTTGCTCAGTATCCAGCTCGACGAAGAACCCGTCTTACTGTACGTGAAGATACTGGATTGTGAAAATATTCAGCTAGTTGTGCTGCTATTTCTGATGAAGTTGTTTTAGGAGTTTTTTAAATTAAGTTAATCACATATCTCTGCTCTCTCGATGAAAGTTTCTGTGGACGTGTGCTTCTTTTATTGTTAATCATCCTGTTTTGTCTTTGAACGTATTTACTATACTGTGTATAGTAGTTCGGCTTCTCCCAAATGAGTTTGCAATCTCGGAATATGATTTACCTTGATTATGAAGTCTGAGAATAATTTTTCTCTCTTCAACAGATGTTTCCTTCTGTATTCTTCCCATTTTAGCTAAACTGTAGTGCTCGGGCTGTATATAACTCAACTGAATCAGCCGAACAAGGGTCACTGTTTACTCATGCGTCAACTAGGGTAGTAACTAGCTGTATGAACACTTCTGTCCTGGCATTAATCCATGTAAACAAACAGAGGCTCATCCTATACTTTTATTGTACAGAATAGCAGAACATTTGCAATATGTCTGCGTGGTGGGCAGTCCAATATATTATCCAGAAGTAAAATTGATACCCAATAAACATTATTATACGTAATAACTGCTATGATATTCTTTACATGGCTGTGAATGAATACTTTTGTCCATGTGTATGTATGCACCTAACCTAACCTCGGATATAACTCATTTTACGTATGTAGTAGTGGGAAAGAAAGAATAGTTTTTTTTTTTTAGGTTGCTTATATACAACTAACCTAAACTAGATAACCTTTGTGGAAGAACATATAGCACAGTAAATTACTGTGCTAGATGAGTACAGGTTGATTATTTCGACCTGAGCCTGCTTAGCTGTATGTGCAGTAGTCGGACAAGTCCACTATCTTCTGGGAGGGATTTTGGGTTGCTAGTAGCTGTGCAGTGAGTGTGTGTGTGAACAATGCGGGTAACAAAAGCAGGTAAGGAGAATATTGCCAGCCTTTCTCCCCCACCCTAGATTACTTTCTCCTCTGCGTTTCTGCAGGGTCAGGTCTAAATAATCAAGCTGTACACCATGATTACCTGAACTCCCTAATTACTCAAGAAGTTATTGTGTGTCCCTTTGTGTTATTACAGTGAGTTTTTGAAGCATTTTGCGGAAGTGTCAAGTTCAACCGACATGTTAGAATGCTTGCTATACTCATATGTTGAGTTAAACATGTATAAGCTTGAAATAATTGAAATAATGCAGTAATGCTGCATTATGGTTGTGTATCGTTGTTCAGACTCAACATTACTTGTCATCCACATTTTATTGCACAACTTGCAGTAATACATGTAATTCACAATGATTCACACTCAGGATATGGTAGTTACAGTTTATATATATAGGGCCAAAAAAAAAAAAAAAAAATGCTACCCCCCCTCCCCCCAACTTGCAATACATATATTACTTAAATTTTCACAACATAGAGAATGGTTTCACTAGTTTGGATACCTAAGTATGAGTGGCAAACACCATAATTGAGGTTATTAAAATTTAAGTAGGAACATCTTAATAGAAAGAACTTACACTAAAGAGGCATCAGCCCCTATTAGATGTCAAAACATATAGTGTTTAAATAACAAGAGGCTTCCTCCTTGCCCTGTCATTTGCAAACAAGTTTATGAGTTTGTTATAGTCCATTTTCACTGGTAAGTCAGATTGCAAGAACACCAAGATAACTAAGATGATCCTTCACTTGTGATGTTCTTAAATAATTATTTATGCGTCTTAGAGCAGAAAATGATTTCTCAGTTGAGCATTTGGAAGCAGGAGTGCTCAAGTATATTTGTAGAGCTATGTTTAAGTTTGGGTAAACACTCTCTAGACAGTTACCTTACAGCTGTGTAGGAGAGTGCGTCACATTTTCATTCTTTTCTATGTAGCTTTTGAAGTATAAGCATTCAAGTACAAATGCTGAATCTTCAAGATCTGAACTGTAGACTTTCTGAAGTCTGAATGATGCTTCCTGAATTTCAAGTGAACTAAGCATCTTCAGATTTGTCAAAAACATAAGTGGTTCACTGAATTCCTTGTAGGAAGAAACTCTGTTGTTCAGTTCTTCAATCAATTTATCCAGAATCAAAAGGAACTTGATGTTTCATGTCTATGCTTGTCTTTTGGGTGCAGCTTTCCAGTAATTTTGCCGCCCCCTAAAATGTGCCGCCCTGGGCAGTTGCCCGGTTTGCCCTTACGTAAATACGGTCCTGTATATATATTTAAATGAGCAATTCTTGCATATATATATTTATTTATTTATTCCGAGCCACTTGGAAACGGCTCTAATTTTGTATTCAGATAGAGTTTTGCTTTTTAAGTTCAGCTATATAGGTGTAATTCCCCAAAAAACGAGATTTTGCATAAAAAATAACATTTTTTATTCCCGCTCCTACTGCGCAATTCTTGTATATACGTATATATTCCCGGTATTTCAGAAACGACTCCAAAGATTTGATTAAATTTTTTATACATGCATATTACCTTCACAGTGTTTTCTCTACTCACTTTTAGGTAACACATTCACATATCTTTCTCTAATCACTCTTCTATAAGCAATTTTCCATAAAAAACATGATTTTGCACCAAAAAACACTTTTATCCCCACTTTTAAAATAAGTCATACCACGTTCTATATATATGAAATATAAATGCTATTACATTCACACTGTTTTCTCCTTGCACTTTTAGGTAACACATTCATATCTCTTTCTCTACTCACTCTTCTACAAATATATACAATTTTCTGTATGTTGAAAATAGAGATGCTGCATATTACATTCACAGTGTTATCTCTACTTACTTTTAGGTAACACATTCACATTTCTTTCTCTACTCACTCTTCTATAAACAATTTTCCATAAAAAACGTGATTTTGCACAAAAAACACTTTTATCCCCACTTTTAAAATAAGTCATACCACGTTCTGTATGTTTGAAATAGAAATGCTATTACATTTACACTGTTTTTTCCTCTCACTTTTAGGTAACACATTCACATCACTTTCTCTACTCACTCTTCTACAAAAAAGTCATCAATTTTCTGTATGTTTGAAACAGAGATAGCTACTACATATTACATTCACAGTAGTTTCTCTACTTACTTTTAGTTATCACATTCACATCTCTTTGTCTATTATATTCATACTGTTTTCTCTACTCACTTTTTGGTAAGACATTCACATCTCTCTCTATTTGCTCTTCTACAAATAAGTCATACAATTTCGTGCATGTTTGAAATAGAAATGCTACGTATTACATGCACACTGTTTTCTCTACTTGCTTTTGGGAAACATATTCATAATTGTTTCTCTACTCACTCTTCTATAAATACGTCATACAGTTTTGTGCATGTTTGAAATAGAAATGTTGCATATTACATTCACACTGTTTACTATACTCACTTTTAGGTAACACATTCACATCTCTTTCTCCACTCTTCTGCAAACAATTCATATCATCTATACATATATATCCAACCGTTAAGCTCGAAAACCGCTTATACACCTGGTCATATATAGCTGAAACCCAGCGTTCCCCATGATTTACAGTTTTATCCCTACAACTTTTAGATATAGGTTGGATGCTATAAAGAACACAATATGAACAAAATAAATAAATAAATAAAAATGCCATTAAAACACTGCAAAAGCACTGTTGAACAACCCCAAATACCACAGCAAGAAAAGCAAGCAGACAAAGCTGTGTGAATCAAAGATGTTGCATTTTAATTTCAAACATATAGAAACCTGCACAAATTGTCTGTAGAATAGGGAGTAGAGAAAGAGGTATGATGGAGTTTCATAGATGAAATGGGAGAAGAGAAAAGCATGTGAATGTAATATGTTTCAATATGAATTGTATGTTGAGTGGCAATTAGAGAACATGTGAAAGTGTTACATAAAAGAAAAGTGTGTAGAGAAAACCATGTGATTGTAATATGTTGGATTTCTATTTCAGTCAAAGAAAATTATATGCATTCTCTGTTGAAGGGCGAGAAGAGAAAGAAGTGTGATTGTGTTTGGTAAAACAAAAGTATTTCAATGGTGGAAAAGAGGATGGACGAGTAGAGAAGGATATCTGAATGTGTTACATAAAGGAAAAGCTGTTACAGAAAACCATGTGAATGTAATACACTGCATAGTAAAATGGATAGCACAAAAGCCTCCATCAAAAACCACTTGCCCTAAATATGCCAGTTTGCATGGTGATCTGTTGGAGTTGAGTTTATCAACTTCCTAATACCAACATCCATTTAATTATATGTTGAAGAGCAAGTAGAGAAAAACAAATGAATGTGCTATGTAAAAGAAACATGAGCAGATAAATCTGTGTGAATGTAATACATTGCATTTCTATTTCAATCATAGAAAACTGAATGAATTCCATGTTGAAGGGCGAGTAGAGATAAAAATATGATAGTGTTTCATAAAAGAAAAGTGAGTGGAGAAAACTGTGTGACTGGAAAACATATTTCTATTTCAATTTTGGAAAGGTGCATGAATTTATGTTGAAGGGCAAGTAGTAAAGGATGTGTGAATGTGTTATATCAGAAAAGCTAGTAGAAAAAATTAGGTGAATGTAATATGTTGCATAGTAAAATGAATAGCATAAAAGTTATCCTGAAAAAATAAAAGTGCCAATTTTCATTGTGATCAGTCAACCATGTTGGAGTTTGTCAACTTTATACATAAAACATTCATCTTATATATGTATAGACTGCATGAATTGCATGCTGAAGAACGAGTAGAGGAGATGTGAACGTGTTACATAAGAAAGGTGTGTAGAGAAAATCGTGTGACTGTAATACATTGTATCTCTACTTCCATCATACAACATTGTATGAATTGTATGTTAAAGGCAAATAGAAAAGGGATTGGTGATGATATGTGATCGGTTTCATAAAAGAAAACTTAATAGACAAAACCGTGTGAATGTAAGAGGGCAAATCAGAATCTCTTTGCCCCTATTTTTTTTTCAGCCAAATGACGAACGTAATACAGAAAAGAAAAAAAACATATACATTCACAGTAGTAAACTTTTCACGGCGTACCTCATAGTTTCCAGCTGCTGCTGGCAGCAGCACTGGTATCAGTGCATTCAAAATGGCACGTGTACTTAACAGGTCCACGGCTTATGAGCCTTGAAGTGTGATCCGTTTTCTATGGAGTAAGGGACAAACCCCCATCGAGATCCACAGGAAAATGCAGCCAAGTTATGGGGAAAGGTGTCTTGCTTTGAGAAGTGTGAGAAGGTGGTGTGAGTTCAAAAATGGCCGTGAAAACCTGCATCACAATGAGCGTGCGAGAAGTGTATCGGTGATTGATGACAATATTGCCCATGTAGATGCAATGGTGAAAGCATAGCAGTGCGTGCACATCAAAGACATTGCTCAGGAGCTCGACATTTCTTTTGGGAGTGCTTTTGACATCATTCATGTGTGCTTAGGGTACAGGAAGGTTTCATGTTGTTGGGATCCTGAGCAGTTGGATGACGTGATGAAAGGCAAGCAAATGATTGCTTCTTTGAATCATCAGCAATGATATGCCAAGGAGGATGACAATTTCCTGGATTGCATTGTTACTGGTGATGAAATGTGGGTACTGCATTATATTTCAAAATCAAAACAGCAGACATGGTGTGGAAACATCCACAGTCTCCTGAGTAAAAGAAATTCCATACTGCACCATCTGTTCACAAAGTGATGTAAATGGCATTCTGGGATTGCCGTGGACCGCTTGTGCTGGATTTCATGCCAGGAGTTGCCACCACTAATGCCAACAGATACTGTTCCACACTGTCACTTGTACAGGCTGCGATCAGAAAGAAGCACAGCGGGATCCTCGATGTTGACAATGTGATCATCTTAAACGACAATGTGAGACCACATGTGGCAAACAAGACCGTCGGTAAGCTAAGGAACCTTCACTAGGAGTTTCTAGAGCATCTACCATTCAGCCTGGATCTTACCCTTAGTGATTTACATCTTTTTAGTTTGCTGAAGAAGCTACTGGCAGGACAGCAATTCACTTGCAACAATGAAATCAAGATAATGCGACAGGAGTTGCATAGTCAGAGGGCCAACTTCTAACACAGCGGCATCGCAAAATTAGTGCTGCAATGGGACAAATGGCCCTCACAAGCAGACTATATGGAAAAATCTGATGTGTTGCACTCACATGACTTTCTCTACTCTTGTACTAACCATTCTAACAAACTCTTATTCCTATATCTCCATGTTAGTTAAGATAAACATTTGTACAAATTATCTTACTGCTTATGTCCTTGTAGGTGCAAGGGGAATATTAGAATATAGAAGGCTTTGTGCGACAGTCAAATCTTTTTGACCTTTGAGATTCTGTTCTCTTTGCATGATTAACATATAAAAAATGAACAACGTTGCTGCATTTCGCTAAATTTCAAAGTTTTCTGAAACTCACACACATAACAAGGAATATCTCCGAAATGGTTCACCCTAAAAGAAAATTTATTGAGACATAAATTGTGTATTTTAGCAAGATCTACATTTTTTGTATAGTATAATTTGGTCTATCTCTAACGGTTTACCAGTTATGCAAAAGTCGTCCAAAGTAAATACGACTACAGGGGCTATAGCCAGAGAATTCAAGATATACATTTCATTTGTCATCAAAATATCTCAAACATATGACATTTTAATCAAAATCGTTAGAGCCATTTTCAAGAAAATAAAAATTTTCGAAAAATCTTCCATGTAAAGGGTAGTGTAGGGTGGGGCTATTTTCTTCAAAATCTTTGTGTTGCATCCTTGAAAGACATTAAACTTAAACACCAAGTTTGGTTTTTAACCAACTTTTCGTTTTTGAGTTATGCTGTCCACAGGCACACACACAGACAGACACACACACGGACCTTTTTCTAAAAATGCTTGTTTGGATTCAGGGGGCCTCAAAACTTATATTTCCAGTGAAATCTTGACATCGAATTTTTGGGTGGAATACAATACTTTCCCTACTTACCAGTAGAGAAAGTAAAAATAGTGAAAGGTACAAGGAATATCTACATGTTTAGTTATCTGTATGAATCTTATTTTACCAGAAAAAAATTGGGGCAAAGACTTTTTGATTTTCCCTTGTAACTGGTTGCATTTTCATTATAACCATAGAAAATTGCAGGAATTATATGTTGAAGGGTGAGTGGAGAAGTATATGTGAATGTCTCACGTAAAAGAAAAGAGGGTAGAGAAAAACATGTGAATGTTACATTACATAGTAAAATGGATAGCATGAAAACCTTCTATTGTGGCGTCAGGGGTTTACCTCGGATCTGAGGGTCACATTTTAGTTTTCAATCTGACTTTACTTAAGGTGGAGGATTAGACCAATGCTTAAGGTCCCTGTTTTATCCTCAGGGTCCTCAGGTAGATCCTCAGTTCTTGAGGTAGTGTTTGGGTATTTGCTCACAACACTGAAAGCTTTTGGTTTCTCCGCCAATACTCAGGAGGCTGGTTGCAGTGGTTTCCCACTGGGCGATGAGGGCACCACTTCCCTATGCCAATAAACACCTTCTCCATGAAAAAATATATAATATATACATGCCAAATTTAGCAGTGATTGGTTTAACGGTTTTAGAGATTAGCAGTTACGCAGGTATACTTATCCAGTTTAAATTGGAAAAAGAAAAATGTTGTTTTTATGTTTCTTTGGTGCAATTTTTCCAATTTTTCTCTTCTTAAGAACCGTCCTTGAACTTCAATGAATATTTGAAAACCAATATTTGCAGAATTAGTAAAGTTGTTCCCAAGTTTTGCAGTTAGCCACACATTTAGCCATTCATTTTTGTTTATATAGATATATATCAATAATCCATAAAATTCACTAGATAATTTTCAAGAGCACAGAACACTTTCATTCCCGAAAAACAAAGAGCCATCAGTTATAAAGCTACTACTCTCCACTTCTGTGAAGTAAGTGCGTGATTCACCAGTTGTAATGTCCCAACTGTTTATACCACCATACCCTGGCCACTGTTGTACAGAATAACCCTGAAAATATATCTGTTACTTTGTTCTTTCAAAATATATATATAGGTAGGGATATGGAACGTTTTTCTTAACCTCAATCCCCTTTGTAAACAATTAACTAAATTTGGAACACTATATTTTCACAAATCCATATTAGAAACATGATTAATCGTAAGGTGGATGTAACTCTAAATTTAAAAAGATGGACATTGTCATATACCTTTCACATATTATCCACAGTTAAACATCATGGGAAACCTGTGATTAAATCAGCAGAAACTATAACACTTTATTTTACTTACAGTAATGAAGAAATATGTTTCAACACAGTCTCTCAGCACATTTGACTGTGTTTGGAGATTCAATACAAGAGCAACAGCAGCACGAGCATTCACAGTCCTGTAACGTAGAGCTGCCAACCTATGAGAAATAAAATTAGCACTGAATACATTGGCATATATAAGTATACATGAGAGACCCTTCAGTTTGTGATAAAAGAACCCTTGGGTAATTTATTTAACACATAACCTGAAAGAAGTATTAAATCATAACCCTACATAATTCTGTCATCATTAAGGCTAGGAAGTTCATGCATTTGCATGTTTTTTCATAGGGGTTATAAATGTATGCTTTTACATTATGTGTACGAATTATGGAATTTTCAGTTATTTGGACATGATTTTATGGTGCATATAGCTGCATATTTTCTTGATTCTGATAAATGCATATTATTTCAATATTATAGCCCCTATATTGCATACTTTAATGATTTGTGTGGTTTTTTTCTTATTTTTATAATAATAAGTTTATTAGCCCATAGACAATTATACAAATTGTTTCGAGCATCATCAAACTACAAATACAACAAAACAAAAATTACAAAAAGACTTAAGATAATCATATTCTATGAAATACCACTAAGTAGAGTCATATACAGCATATTTACAATTCCTCTATACAGTATAAACATTTTCCTATAAGATATTTCCTTAGTTCTTTTTTAAAACTTTCTCCTTGCTTAGCTTTAATAGTATGTGGCAATTTGTTATATAGTTTGACACCACTTATATATGGATCAGATTCACTTGTTCTTTTATTAACATTAATTCTATGTATATTATTCATACCTCGTGTATTGTAACTATAATATTGATTATTACTACTAATAATATGTATATTTTTACTTACAATATGTATTATTACTTTATATACATATAATGAAATAATAGTGAACAAGTTATTATTTTTAAAAATACTGCGGCACGAAGTCCTGTTATTAAGTTTATACACTGTTCTTATACAATTCTTCTGCAATATTAACAACCTATTTAAATTTTGTTTACTAACATTTCCCCAAACCTCGATCCCATATTGAAAGTTATGATATATTACCCCAAAATATACAATTTTTAGAACCTCAGTATTGAGGTATTTGGAAAGCCTCCTTAGTAGATATAAGCCTGAGCTTACTCTACCACAGATTAAGTCTATATGAGGTGCAAATGACAAATTTTTATCTAACATTAGTCCTAAAAATTTAATTTTCTGTACGTGTTCGAGAATTGTGTTTTGTACATTTATAGTTACAGAGTTATTAGTGTTTTGATTAGAATACTGAAAGTGGAGTAATTTTGTCTTTCCTATATTCATGTTTAAGTTATTATCCTTGAAATATTTCTGTATCTCACTTAATGAGTCCATCATTGAATATTCCAAAGCATTTAGGGATTTATTCCAGTATAGAAGTGTGGTATCATCAGCATAAGAAATATTTTTACAATTCTCAAACTGGGGGAGGTCATTTATATACAATAAAAACAATAGAGGACCCAAAACTGAACCTTGCGGTACACCAAACCTAACAGTATGGTATGCAGATGAAAAACTTTTCATTGAACCATTGACTTTGTGTGTAACTACTGTGCACTGCTTACGATTCGTTAAGTAAGATGTTATTATTTTGTGCATTTTCCCCCTTATCCCATAATTTTCTAATTTGTCCAATAATACTTTTATTGATACACTATCAAATGCCTTAGTAAGGTCGAGAAACAGTGCTACAGAATGATTGTTTTTATCTAATTGAGTGTATACGTTATGTAGAAGTTCAACAATTGCAGTGCTTGTAGAGTAATTCTTCCTAAACCCGTGTTGTGTTTCTACTAGAACGTCATATTTATTTAGGAAGGTGACCAGTCTTGTATTTAGAACTTTTTCGAAAATCTTGCTAAAAACAGAAGTAAGAGTTATGGGTCTATAGTTTTCTACATGTCTTTCATCTCCCTTTTTAAAAACTGGTCTTATTATACTATTCTTTAAGCATTCTGGGAAAATGTTTTGTTCAATTGATGTATTTATTAGATGAGTTATTATATTATCCAGTTCATTTTTACAATACTTTATAACCCTAGTGGAGATGCCATCCCATCCATATGAATTTTGATTTTTCAGTTCCCTAATTATTTTATTAATCTCAATGTCAGTAGTGGGGGTAAGATAAATAGAATTTTGAACGGTGGATTTTTGTTTAGAGTTGCCCGGTATATTTTGTGATGAGTTAATCACATTGGTAAAATAATGATTAAAGAAATTACATATATCTTTAGGATTAGACATCATTAAACCATTTATTTGCAAAGAGATATTATTATCTTCATTTTTTACTTTTCTTTGGTTATTTATTATGTTCCATGCAGTTTTAGTTTTGTTTGTTGACTGACTAATTATAGTTCCGTATGTTAGCGATAACTGTCTAGCTAGGGCCTTGGTATATTGCTTTTTCAAAGTTTTGTAGGATTCGTTATATGTTTCAAATTTTGTCATTTGATAAAATTCATACATGGATTTCATCCTCTCTCTCAGATTTTTTATTTCATTATTCATTTTCACTTTTTGTTTAGCTTTAGTATTAATTCGCTTTAATTTTAAAGGGCACGCAAGATTGAAGTGTTCTAACATAGTGTTAAAAAAGGCATCCCATTTTTCATTAGCATCAGCTGTCAATTGCACAGAGTCCCAGGTTTCTATTTTTAACATTTCCTGTAGGAGGCCTAAGTTGTGGTCATTGATTGACCTTCTATGTGTCCACATTACATTTCTTACCTCACTATTACAGTTGTAAATATCAATAATTTCTGCACAATGATCAGATATGTGAAACTCTTTGACAAATGCAGTGTGTGATATTGGGTCAATATTTGTGATTATATAATCAATTGCAGTTACAGATATATTTGTGATTCTCGTTGGACAATCTATTACATTATATAAGTTAAAACTGGCAAGAATATCACATAGTTGCATATAATCTCGAGAGTTTACATTGGAATTTATATTAAGGTCACCTGTTAACACAATTTTTTGTTCCTTATCAGTTATCTTAGCTAATATACTATTTAGATTCTTAAAGAACACATTTATATTAGAATTAGGTGACCTATAAATACCTATTATTACAATCTTACCAATTTCAGTAGACATTTTTATGGCACAGCATTCAAAATTCATTTCATTACTAAAGTGGTATATGTATGGAAGTACTTTAAAAACTAAATTGTCTTTTACATGTATTGCTACACCCCCACCTTTATGGTTATTTCTACAAAAATATGTGGCTAAAGTATAGTTTTTTATAGTTTTTTTATCTATCTGTATCATATTTTTCATATTAGTAGTATTGCACATGATGATTCAACTTGCAAGGTGGTGAGAACAAATAACTCATAACTCATTTTATTCATCCTTTAAGTACATGAATTAAAGGACACGTGAGAAAGTATTTATATTTACATATATATTTACACCTTGATTTTCTTTGACTTCATTGATTTATATTCTTCTAAAATGCTGAGTCCTGTTGTCATGTAGTGAATCCCCTGTTTCCATCCTTATATGTATGTGTGTAGAGAATAATCAGTGCGTTATCTATGAGGTTTATGTTAACAAAGAGAAAGTGTAGGCCAGCATTTTGAGCAGCATGATTACAGCAACACTTGCCTACCCACCAGTAGTTATGTCATGGTCTTCAAACATAACAGTGTTGTGAACTGGTTCCCACCAAATTAAATTAGGTGTATAAATTGTTAAAAAGCTCCTCAAATGCCGAAAATAAAACCATCTTCGAGTACTAGATTAACTAATTTACAGAATGGTAATTATTATTTATTTATGCCAACAAACTTACTGTTGGTGTTTTTTTAAACACACAAGCCATGTGTGGGCAAAGTTTGAGAGGTAGAACTGGAACTTCAAAATTCAATGCCACAACTGGGATTTGAACCGCAGACCTTCCGCTTACCGGGCGACTACTCTACCACTGAGCTATTGTGACAAACTGCCAGAATGGCATTAAATTCTCAAACCAGTTCCATAGCGGAAGGTCTGTGGTTCAAATTCTAGTTGTGGCATTGAATTTTTAAGTTCCAGTTCTACCTCTCATAATTTACAGAATGTTTTCGGGTGATTCAATACCTACAGTTTTGTGGAGCGTGTGAGAAAAATGTAGGGAGTGAGAAAAGATTTCAAATAGTTCAGCACATAAACACAGCAAAACATAAGAATTTAATCAGAAAACTCGCAAACAAGGAACCTGTTCAAAAACAGCTAGTAGAGTGTTTAGGAAGTAGGGTTACTGAATTTTCCTATGACTTGTGTCAAGCATTTTTAGCTGCTGATATTCCCTTGTTCAACTTTAATAATCCAACATTTAAAAACTTTCTTGCCAAGCACACTTGACAATATGTGCCTGAAGAAAGTACACTGCATAAGTCTTTTGTAGGACATTGATACAATAACATATTGTCAAATATACAAAATGAATTAGCGGATCAGTTTGTGTGGTTGTTGATGAAACCCCTGATTCTGAGTGCCGTTCTATTGCTAATATAATCGTGGGTGCTTTAAATAATGAACAAAAGACTACAACTTATCTTCTTAATGTGTGCGAATTGTCGGCCACCAACAATGTAAATGTGACCCAGTTTGTGATGGACTCTTTGAAATTACTATGGTCATGTGGAATCAAATATGTCCGGTTACTTTTATTTGTTACTGATGCAGGTCCTTATATGCTAAAATCAGGACAAACTTTGAAAGGTATTTTTCCTTGCTTAATTCATATAACTTGTTTGGCACACGTTCATCACATTTCTGAGACAATACATGATTCTTTCCCATTGGTAGATAGATTTGTGTCCAGTACAAAGAGAATTCTTGTTAAATCTCCTAAAAGAGTTAAGTTGTTTAGATCAAAAGCACCTAATATCCGACTTACTGCTGCACCAGTGTTAACTTGATGGGGAACATGGGTCGATGCAGTTTTATATTATGCTGAGCACACAGAAATAGTCAAAGAGGTTGTTAAATCATTGGACTCGAAAAGATGTTCCATCAATAGAAACTTAGCAAAATATTCTGTCAGGCACTGGGTTAAAAGAGGATCTGCCCATTTTTCTTACTTAACAACAGCCATAATGGATTGGAAGTGGTAGGATCTCCTTTGCTTGAATCACTTACTGTCTTTGAAAAAACAATGTGATCTAAGTTCGGTTCCTGGTAGCATAGGACAAAAAGTGAAAGAGAATGTGAATTATGTAATTTCAAAAAATTCTGGTTATAACCAGATGTGCGATATTCGAGACATCCTCAAAAGAAAACCATCTGTCACACAAAGAGACTTGACTCTCTCTGTGAGGCAGTTAACATCATTTAAATATGCCCCGATAACATCTTGTGATGTGAAGAGAATTTTTTCATATCACAAAAGGTTTTGCAAGACAACAGACGATGTTTTACAGTTGAAAATTTGTGGAAAGTGTTGGTTGGGAACTACAATTTAGCAGTCAATACTAGCAGCGGGAACACTTATGCTTCAACCTATAAGGAGTAAGATAATTTTATTTATTATTTATACTAACTCGCCTTGTCTACTGTAAAGGGACATAGTTTTAATTAAATAGTGCATATTTCTTGGCATATTTTCAAGTTTTTAAGAGCATATTTGCATGCATTTGCGGATCTTCGTGCTGTTTCGGTTTTAGATGTCAAACATATTCAAAGCACTACCGTATTTAGCTGCATTTGGAGTGCCAATATTGGCAACAACTGGACAGGAAAATGAATGAGTGAATGAGTCAGTGTGGGTTAAGAACCCAGATAAAAATAGCAAAATCTAAATCTGAGACATCTCACCCTCAGAGAGCTAAAAAGTTGAAGTTAAAATAGCTAAAAATTAAAAACATTTAAAACTTAAAACTGATTGTTACAAGGTAAATCATTAAAAACATTAAAAATATAAAATATCCTAAAAGCCTAAAAAGCTGCAACGTAAAACACAAGCTAAACCTGCCTACAGATGCTATACTGGCAACAAACCTCAGCAGCGACAGCTAGTGGGTTTTAGTGCCTAAAATGCTAGACCAAGAGACTGGCGTTCATGAGCATATCCCAGACAACGCCTGGGTCACCATGCAAAAGGTGTCCATCGATAGCTCATGTGTGACTTATCCTGAAGTGGGTTAAATCACCTCTTTCCATCTGGATTCCCTGCAAAAGGTCTGCTGTATAATGTCCTTGATTGCCCACAGCAGAGTGCCAGCTAACGCTTCCAAGCCTGCTGCCAAATAGATGGGATCGAACTACCACTGCACATCAGCACATCAGTTTTACATATGGTAGCATAAGGGTGGAGAACTCTGGAAAGTGATATGCAGACTCCGCAGCTACACTTGCTCCTCCAGGACAGGAGACAGAAGGAATGAACAGGAGAGGAACACACTCATGACACCTTGGGTAGAACATGTGTTATCCACAGCCATCATGTTGTTCAGTTACTGTCTCATTTATGACGTAAGTGTATATTACTGTGTAACTAAAATATCCTGAGTATAATTTTTTGTTAATTATGTGTATTGCTATAAGTTTTCTCAAAATGCAATCCTAATATTGCATATGCACAAAAAACACTGTTTTGTCAGAAGCCCTTACATTATGATATCCTGAGTGGTTGGAAAATTACCCTGAGTTAATAGGAACAAGGGGGGAGTTCTAAGTCAGCAGCGGAAGGACACGGACATGTCTTGTGACAGCACTCATAAGTGAGAGGAAGAAGGGAACACGGTACATGGCAGTCAGGAAAACAACCGATAATGTGATGAGAGAATTGATTGAATTGGAAAGATTATTAGTAAGAAACACAGATACAGAAATGGTTGATAGAGAAGAAGAGTTTAATAGAAATGTGGAGGAAGCTAAGAATGAGATGATGAACATTAGAAGAAGAGTGGAAGAAATGGAAGATACGAACAGACAGTACAATCTAGTAATTACGGGAATTGAGGAAAGCACAGGAAGGGATGCAAGAAGAGAGATACAAGAACTTTTAGGAAGAAGATTAGGGTTGGAAGTAAGATGCTACAAAATTTGTGAAGCTTTCAGATTCGGAAACAGAAGAGGAAGAAGAAATATCTTAGTTAAATTCATTTGCACACAATTGGCCTCGGATGTAATAAAACAAGTCAAAAAACTGAGAGGGACGGACATCTACATCAACAGGGATTTAACTTATAAGCAAAGAGAAATACTGAGAAGATTAATAGAACAAAGAAGATCGGCACATAAGCAAGGAAAAGTGGCATACATTAGAAATTTGCAGCTTTGGATCAATGGAAAAATAGCAGAAGGGACATCAGAGCGGAAAAAACGATGAGGTGGACAAAAAGAAGACAATGAGCCAGGAAAACAAAATTAGCACAAAGAGCCTGGATCAACAGAATACAACACCAACTGAGGAGGTGAACGATCAGGAAATGCAAACTCTTAAAAATGTACTACCAACACCTGTGTTGTGCAGTACAGCAGGGGTGGGAGAAATGACCTTGAGTGAAGCTCCAACTCAGATAGGAAGTGATGGGAAGGAGGAGGAGCAGAAGAAAAAGAAGAACAACAAGAAAAGGAAGGAAGATGAAAAGCTTGATGGAAGTGAATTAATAAGTGAGTTTATTAGGGTATGGAATAGCGAGTGTAAGGGGGCAATTGCAAAGAAAATTAGAAAAATACGAGCAAAAAAGATGACATAGCAGTGGATGTGCGTAAGCGGGAAGGCAAAGAAACGGGTGTTAAGTATGGTCCTGAAAAGGGAGGAGATCAGAAAGGTAGCTATCATGTGTGGAAAGACAAGAACAAACAAGCGACAGATACACCTCGCCGTGTGATGAGACAGAGCAAATAGTTTTGAAGCTGTTAGTTAAGAGTTAAAGAAGGAGGGAAGCTAGGTTAAGTCAGTTGAACTAAGCATTCGTAAAAGTGAAACCAGGAAGTGTACCTGAAATAGGGTACGGGGGCAGTTATTAAAAGGGAGTTAATACAAATAGAAATGAAAGAGAAAGACTATAAATAAAGAACAGATAAATGCAATTTTTTAAATAATAATATGAGAATGTTTTAAACACGTCCAGTAATAAATATAATTGTATGTGTTGCAAAGAGCTGTCCGAGATAAAAGGGCTAGAGCCCAATTTAAGGGTAGCTCAAATGTGTAAGATTAGAACAAAATAAATATCAATATCAATAAGAAGTGGTTTAAGAACATGATGTTGCATCGTTAGTCATTGGAGCCATGCAGCCCCCACCCCCTTCTAAGTGGCCTCCGTTATATGGCTTTGTTTCAAGGATATACATTCATAACTGTGTATATATATAGTACCTGGGCGAACGAGCTTCGCTCGACGTTTTTCCCCTCTGTGTTTGTGAAATATTGTTTTTTGTGGGAGAAGATACTTATTTAGATAAACTAAAAGTCAAAACGTTAACTAAATAACAATTTTAGTCGCAATTGTGAAGAGTCATTACCAAGATACAAATATTTCATAAACACCATCATTTCAACTGTAAAACATCTACTGCTGAACATAGACCTCCCCCATAGATATCCACCCAGTTTGACGTTTTTGTTGAGCATTTGTTCCATTATGGAGTTCAATTCCTTGCTTCTGCTATTGACTCCAGGGCATTAACACATTCGCCAAGATCCTTCATCTTTCCGTCGAGTTCTTCCATGGCTTCATATTAGACATTCCCGTCTTCATCTTTTCTGTTTTGGAGTTTACATTTTCAATTTGCCTTCCATTTTTGTTCCTATATTTTCTAATCCGTAGTTTACATTTTTCCAATTCGGTTTTCGTATTTGTTTCCTCTGTCGCATTCCGGAATTCATCTTATTTCCCATTATGTCCATCTTGGCTAACATTTGTTTCTTCAACTATTCCATATCGTGCTTTTCGGCGCACTCCTGACATCAATTGTGATTACTTTACTTTTTTTAAACTATTTCTTTATTTTGTATTAAAACACCAGAGCAACACTAAGCAAAAGCACTGTTGAACAATAGCAAATACTACAGGAGGAAAAGCTGGTTGATAAAGTCATGTGAATGTACTACGCATTTCTGTTTCAATCATATAGAAAATTGTATGAATTGTTCTTAATTGTTCGCCGAAGCGGGAGTAGTGAAAGAAATGTGATTGTGTTTAGTAAAACAAAAATGAGTAGAAAAACATGTGAATGTTATACGTTGCACTTATATTTCAAGTGTATGGAAAACTGTATGGATTGTTTGTAGAAGAGGGAGTAGTATGTTAGGTAAAAGAAAAGGGAGTAGAGAAAAACATGTGAACATAATACGTTGGGTGGTAAAGTGGATTGCATAAAAACCTTCGCCATGAAAACAATTAGATGTGTCACTTTTCATGGCGATCGTTCAACCTGTTTTGGAATTTACCCACTCTTCAACATAAGATATGTATAGGCGTTGGTATGTATGAAGTTGATAAAAGATAGGGAATAACATGTGAATTGTTACATAAAACAAAAGTGAGTAGGGAAAATAGTATGAATGTAATACACTGTATTTCTTTTTCAAACATATAAAATTGTATGAGTTATATGTTGAAGGGCGAATAGCGAAAGAAGACTGATGGTGCCTCGTAAAGGAAGAATTAGTAGAGGAAGTCGTGTGAATGTAATACGTTGCATTTATGTTTCAATCATTATATTAATTGTATGCTGAAGGGCAAACAGAGGATAAATGAATGTGCTACGTAAAAGAAATGCGAGTAGAAAGCCATTTGAAAGTAATATATTGTGTAGCAAAATTGTTGCAATAAAATATTTCCCCATAAAAAACACATACACATGCCGAATTTCGCGGTGATCGGTAATATATATACTGGGTGCCCCAAAAACAAACACCAGCAACACTTAGTATATTGTGTGGGCTGGCAAACTGATTGGTTTTCAAATTGGAATCCCTGTCTGGTAATGCATGGTTTGGAGGCTGGATAGGGTCAAAGTTTGAGAAGGAATGGTTCTGACAGTTTGTTAATATTCATTTTGGTCTCTTAATAGCGAAGGTGTGCAACGCTTTAGCCAACTGTGTACTGGAATAATAACATTCCTGCGGATGCACTAAATCCTCCATAGAGTTATTGGAGTGTATCCTACTGCATTACTTGTGTAGTTTCCAGTATAGTAATTTTAGCAGCATTTGACATACATAGCTGTGGAAATGGCTGACTTAAGCTCCAGTACACTGGTGTAAATGTACGGAATCACCTCAATCTCGCATATCCAAATCGATGGATTGGTAAAGCAGGACCATTTCCATGGTCAGTATGGTTGCCAGATCTGACACCGCTCAACTATTTTCTGTGGTGTTACTTGAAGAGTATGGTGTATGGCACTTCTGTAATGTCAGTGGAGGAACTTATGGCTCGAGTCCACAGAGTGATTGAAAATCTTCAAAGAAAATTGCACGCATTGGGTCATCTGCATGAGGCTCACCACTGCTGATACAGGCTCAGCAATGTCATAGGAGGTACACAGTTTGAAGTCATTTCTAATGTAGACAGCTGAATGTTTGTTGACAAAATGTGAATGCATACCCATCTCACACTTGATGCACTACAACATTCAAACCATGCATTTCCACACAGGTGTTCCTATTTGAAAACTGATCACTTTGCCATCCCACACAACATACTAAGCATTGCCTGTGTTTTTTTTCTTTTTGGGACACCACATGTATATATACAATAAATATGTAACTTAATCTCCAAAACTGCTTGACCAATCAGTGCAAAATTCGGCATGTATATGCATTTGTTCATGAAGAAGGTTTTTATACTAGCCATTTTGCCATGCAATGTGTTATATTCAAATGGTTTTCTCTACTCACTTCTCCTGTACTCAGCACATACACATTTCCTGATCTACTCGCCCTCCACTACACAACTCATACAATTTTCTAGGATTGAAATACAAATGCAATGCATCACATTCACATGGTTTTCTCCATTGTTTTATGTAACACATTCATGTGTTCTTCTCCACTTGCTCTTCAGTATACCAGTGACACAATCTACGCATATAAGCTGGATGTTGGTGTCATGAAGGTGGTAAACTCCACCAGTTGAAATATTACCATGAAAATTGGCACATGTATGTGTTCTTTCATGGAGGTTTATATGCTGTGCGATTTACTCTACAACATTGTAGCAATTAATTATTCTATCCACTAGCCACACATCGGTGCAACATTTGTAGCAATTAGTATTTCTTACTTACTCAGTGTTGTAATATCATGCTATTGTATTCCTAGGTCTAGCTGCAATTGGTGAGTGTGTAGAATCTTCTTAAATGCTATCTATCCCGGGCACGGTATGGATGAACTACTTTTATATAAAATTAGAAGTTGCTTTGGTTACTCTTTACTTATGTTAATAAACACTTCTCAAGCAGTAATCTTCACACTTTTTACATCATTAAATAATCTGCTAAATCATGGCAGATTTGTCGTTATTATACAAAACAATTTACAGCTGATCAATCCTTCTGATTAATGTTCAAATACAATGTAGAATGTTCATACTGCCGTTCAAACTTCACGAATATCACTTAATTCATCGATAATCACACTTTTAAACATACTTATTTGTATTTAAAGACTAAAGTCAATTTCAAACACTTCTTTCCTTCATTAATTAATGGTAAGAAGGAAAAAGAAAGCCAACATAGGCCAGCCATATAACCAATTATTACAGGAGGCTGCCTATGCCTATGCTTCCTATACTATATATTCTAGATACACAGGACTTATAAAGAAATAAATTGTTGTAGAGAGCTTACTGAGAAATACTACCTCAATATTTACATTCACGTGCTTTTCTCTACTCGGATTTTCTTCTATACAAAACATTTGTATATCCTCTACTCGCCATTCAACATATAATTCATACAATGTTCTATATGATTGAAGTATAAATGCAATATGCTACATTTACACTTTTCTTTTATAACCACATTCACATGTTTTCTATTTCCTCTTCAACATATAATTCACACCATCTACACATATAAAATGGACGTTGATATGTATGAAGCTGATAAACTGTAATACCAGTTGAGACCAATCACCATAAATATTGCCACATCAATTTGTTTTTATAGCAGCTGTTATGCAATCTGTTTTACTATGCAACATATTACATTTACATGGTTTTTTCTACTCATATTTCTCTAACATAATACATTCACATATTCCTAATTGCCCTTCAACATACAATTTGTGCTTTTTTTATAATTGAAATAGAAACGAAACATATTACATATACATGTTTTTCTCTAATCACTTTCCTTTTATGCAACACCTTCACATGTTCTTTTCTACTCACTTTTCAACATATAATTCATACAACCTACTGGTTGACTGATCACAACGAAAATTGGCACATCTAAGTATTTTTTCATGTAGATATTTATGCCACCCATTTTACTATGCAATGTAATACATTCACAGAGTGTTCTCTACTCCTCTGCTATGTAACACATTTGCATGTCCTTTACTCAGTGTTCAACACAGAATTCATACCATCTTCATGATTGAAATAGAAATGCAATGTATTACATTCGCATGGTTTTTCTCTAGTAACATTAGTGTTATGCACTACATTCACACAGTTTTCTTTATTCATGTTTCTTTTAGAATAATATAATTCAAAGCATGTATTCTATAATAATATACATTACAGTAGGATTAACATAACCATAAGCAAGGACGCTATGGATCTTTGAATGTTAAAAATGTTATATTTAAAATGTTACACCAATTTACTATTATTACTTTGTATTACTTTATGTTGTCTGTTCAAATGGAATGTAGTTTTAATTAACTGGAATCAAATTCATGGATGTTATAAATAATGTGTTTCTTTTTCCACAGACTTGCTAGTGAGGTTTAAGAACAGAACTCTTCAAATACAGTAACTATAGTAAAATGGATGTTAAAAAACAAGTCAAAGAGGAATTTTGTTCCGAGAATGAACAAGAGCTTTCTATCAAAGACCTTGTGAAGAAGGTTAAGATAGAAACTGTTACAAGTAGCAGAGATATCAAAACAGAACTTGAAGATTATGCATGTTCATGGAATGAAGAACACCAAGTATTGAGAATTAATAAAACCATCAAAGAAAGTGAGATTGAAAGCGAGATAGATATTAAAGAAGAACATTGGTGGGCGGAAGGTGAAGATTCATGTATTAAAGGTGATATTAAGGTAAGTTGTACAAAAAATGCATCACCTTTGCCGCTTTTTCTTATAAATGCTGCCCAATGTTAGTTATTAAAATTATATGTTTTATGGTATGAATGAATTTAAAATGTATATTTTGTACCAATACTTGTTAATATGATATAAAAAACAAATGCTATTTAACTATTTTGTAAAGTTTGCTAAACCCTATTACTTCACTGTTATTACATTCATCAATATCTAGTGAGTAATACCCTCTTTTTGCTTCATTTATTGCCCTTTTAAGTATTTTAAAATATGCACTCTAGTGTACTGTAATGTTTGGGTCATAAATTGTGTGATATACTAAGAAAATTTCTTTTATATCCACAGGACTTCTTCATACCTAAGTAATCTAAGCTGTGAGCACCATTATCTGTGTTGAATTTATTGTTTTCTTAGGAAAAATATCTTCATGTGATAAAAACATAAGTTTGAGAAATCAAATTTGTCATTTACCTGAGTGTTGACATAGACATAAGCCTACTTTTTACTCTTTTTTATTTTTATTGCAAGGGGAAGATAGCTGAATAGTCAGAGGAGAACGAGTGGCTTAATCAGGAAAAGTGGGAAGGGAATACTTTGTCTAATGTTTATTTCATGGTACAGTACCTGGGCGACCGAGCTTCGCTCGGCGTTTTTCGCCTCTGTTTTTGTGAAATCTTATTTTTTGTGGGAGAAGATACTTATTTAGACAAACCTGAAAGGCAAAACGTTAACTAAATAAAACTACTTGTCGCAATTGTTAAGAGTAATGTCCGAGATACAAGAGATATAGAAATACATAAAAATATTGCATAAACACCATCATTTCAGCTGTAAAACGTGTACTGCTGAAAGCAGGCCTCCCCCATAGATATCCACCCAGTTTGAGGTTTTCGTCGAGCATTTGTTCCATTATGGAGTTCAGTTCTTTGCTGCTGTGACTGACTCCAGGACGCTAACACGTTGGCCAAGGTCATTCATACTTCCATCGAGTTCTTCCATGGCTTCCTTAACCCCGGCCAGTCGCTCGTTAGTATTCTTCAATAGACCTGTCTTCATATTGGAATTCCCGTCTTCATCTTTTCCGTTTCGGATTTTACATTTTCAATTTGCCTTCCATTTCTGTTCCCATATTTTCTATTCGTAGTTTACATTTTTCCAATCCGGTTTTCATATTTGTTTCCTCTGCCACATTCGGAATTCATTTTATTTCCCATTATGTCCATCTTGGCTAACATTTGTTTCATCAACTGTTCCATATCGTGCTTTTCGTCGCACTCCGGACACCAATTGTGATTACTTTACTTTTTTAACTATTTCTTTATTTTTTATTAAAACACCGTAGCGACACTAAGCAAAAGCAATGTTGAAGAATATCAAATACTACAGAAAGAAAAGGTGGTTGATAAAGCCATGTGAATGTACTACACATTTATGTTTCAAACATATAGAAAAGTGTATGAATTGTTCGTAATTGTTCGTCGAAGCGGGAGTAGTGAAAGAAATGTGATTGTGTTTTACTAAAGAAAAATGAGTAGCAAAACCGTGTGAATGTTGTACGTTGCACTTATATTTCAAGTGTATGGAAAAATGTATGGATTGTTTGCAGAAGAAGGAGTAGTATGTTAGGTAAAAGAAAAGGGAGTAGAGAAAACCATGTGAACGTAATACATTGCGTGGTCAAATGGATTGCATAAAAACCTTCGCCATGAAAAAAATTAGATATGTCACTTTTCATGGCAATCGGTCAACCTGTTTTGGAATTTAATCACTCTTCAACATAAGATATGTATAGGCCTTGGTATGTATGAAGTTGATAAACCATAGGGAATAACATGTGAATTGTTGAATATTAAAAATAGAAGCACTATTGACAGTGAAGTATTCTTCATGTTTGAGGTTATTTTGAGTCACTTATTTACACTCACCTTCACTACTAAACTGCTTCAAGAGGATAACGTCAGTCACCCAACGGCTGATGATGGGATCGAATGGTCCTGAAAACGTTTCCGCTTTAAAAAAGCAGTTTAGTAGTGAAGGTGAATGTAAATAAGTGACTCAAAATAACCTCAAACATGTGAATTGTTACATAAAACAAAAGTGAGTAGAGAAAGTAGTATGAATGTAATACGTTGTATTTGTTTTAAACATATAGCAAATTGTATGAATTATATGTTGAAGGGCGAAGAGCGAAAGAAGACTGATTGTATCTCGTAAAGGAAGAATTAGTAGAGGAAATCGTGTGAATGTAATACGCTGCATTTGTATTTCAATCCTAGAATATTATATGAATTGTATGTTGAAGGGCAAACAGAGGATACATGAATGTGCTACGTAAAAGAAAAGCGAGTAGAAAACCATTTGAAAGTAATATATTGTGTACTAAAATTGTTACCATAAAAACTCTCAATGAAAAAATACATATACGTGCCAAATTTCGCGGTGATCGGTTAAGCGGTTTTCGAGATTAACAGTTAGATATATACAAACATTCAAGTTGTATAGATGATATGAATGGTTTGTAGAAGAGTGAGTGGAGAAAGACATGTGAAGGTTTTACCTAAAAGTGAGTAGAGTAAACACTGTGAATGTTACATACAGCATTTCTATATCAAACATGCACAAAATTGTATGACTTATTTCTAGAAGAGTAAGTAGAGAAACAGTTGTGAGTGTGTTAACCAAAAGCAAGTAGAGAAAACAGTATGAATGTGATACGTAGCATTTCTATTTCAAACATGCATGAAATTGTATGACTTATTTGTAGAAGAGTGAGTAGAGAGAGATGTGAATGTGTTACCTAAGAGTGAGTAGAGAAAACAGTATCAATATAATATGTAGCATTTCTATTTCAAACATACAGAAAATTGCATGATTTCTTTATAGAAGAGTATAGAAAGAGATGTGAACGTGATACCTAATAGTGAAAGGAGAAAATAGTGTGAATGTAATAGCATTTCTATTTAAAATATACAGAACATGGCATGACTAATTTTAAAAAGGGGGATAAAGGTGTTTTATTGGTGCAAAATCACGTTTTTTATGGAAAATTGTTTATAGAAGGGTGAGTAGAGAATGATATGTAAATGTGATACCTAAAAGTAAGTAGAAAAACCACTGTGAATGTAATATGCAACATCTCTATTTCAAACCTACAGAAAATTGCATGACTTATTTGTAGAACAGTGAAGAGATGTGAATGTGTTACCCAAAAGTGAGAGGAGAAAACAGTGTGAATGTAATAGCACATCTGTTTCAAACATACAGAACATGGTATGACTTATTTTAAAAGTGGGGATAAAAGTGTTTTTGGTGCAAAATCGCGTTTTTTATGGAAAATTGTTTACAGAAGACTGAGTAGAGAAAGAGATGTGAATGTGCCACCTAAAAATGAGTAGAGAAACCGCTGTGAAAGTCATATGCAACATCTCTATTTCAAACATACAGAAAATTGCATGACTTATTTGTAGAAGAGTAAGTAGAGAAAGAGATGTGAATGTATCACCTAATAGTGAGAGGAGAAAACAGCGTGAATGTAATAGCACTTCTGTTTCAAACATACAGAACATGGTTTGACTTATTTTAAAAGTGGGGATAAAAGTGTTTTTTAGTGCAAAATCACACTTTCTATGGAAAATTGTTACAGGAGAGTGAGTAGAGAAAGAGATGTGAATGTGTTACCAAAAAGTGAGAGGAGAAAACAGTGTGAATGTAATAGCACGTCTGTGTCAAACATACAGAACATGCTATGACTTATTTTAAAAGTGGGGATAAAATGTTTTTGGTGCAAAATCATGTTTTTTTTATGGAAAATTGTTTTTAGAAGACTGAGTAGAGTAGAGAAAGAGATGTGAATGTTTTACCAAAAAGCGAGAGGAGAAAACAGTGTGAATGTAATAGCACGTCTGTGTCAAACATACAGAACATGCTATGACTTATTTTAAAAGTGGGGATAAAATGTTTTTGGTGCAAAATCATGTTTTTTTATGGAAAATTGTTTTTAGAAGACTGAGTAGAGAAAGAGATGTGAATGTGTTACCAAAAAGTGAGTAGAGAAAACACTGAATGTAATATGCATGTATACAAAAATTTAACCAAATCTTTAGAGTCGTTTCTGAAATACGGGGAATATATATATACAAGAATTGCACTGTAGAAGCGGGAATAAAAAAATGTTATTTTTTATGTAAAATCATGTTTTTTCGGGAATTACACCTATATAGATGAACTTAAAAGGCAAAACTCTATCTGAATACAAAATTTGATCAAAATCGTTAGAGCCGTTTCCAAGTTGTGCGGAATAAATATATGTATATATACCCGCCAAAACATAAAAATATGGTGCTCTCTAAAAAATGGTTACTATTACTGCTATTGCTCTCTTCAGTATCATTGTGAAAAATATTGGAGAGCAAGAGGATTAATGACTTCATTGTCCGAAATCCAGCATTAGCTAACAACATATATATATATATATATATACAAGAATTGCTCGTTTAAATATATAAGATTTTAGTGTCTTTATGCAGTTCCATATATGCACCTGCATTAGTTATGTGACATTATTTTGCTGCCTTCCAATGGAAGGTAGCAGCTGGAAGTGATGTTCTAGCCTGCAGCCATGGGTGAGGCCCTGAATGCAGCACCAGAGGGATTCAGTGATTTTGCCTTGCTGTAACTTTTCGCAAGGTGTAACATGACACCTTGTGATCCACTTGGCTGGCCTCGACATGCAGGTAATGCCCTAACAAGGGCACACCCACATTCAGGGCAGCTTCGTGGTTGCGAAGGTCTGCTAGCTCCAGTCTTACTAGCACAGACAGGCCTCTACATGTGGTGATGCTCGTGGCCCTCATTGCTGAGGACCACTTCTGTTGTGCTGCAGCCAGCACATATCGTGTTGGGAGGTCCCTGGGTACCCCACAGATAACAACGCTGTGCCTCTAGAAAGGCATAGCAGGTGCAGGTGGTAAAATTCTTGTACTGGCACTTGGCAATGGTGAAGGAGTGATGGCAGCCTCGGCAAATTGGCGATTAACTGGCAGTGCTACAGTGAAAGCTGCCGGAGCAGCTTATACAGTGGCCTTTGCTCTTTTCCCGTCCAAAGATCCCTTGATACTGATACGGCGTAACTACAAACCATACTGACAACTTTGTGCCTTGCAATTGACCCCATTCAGCCCTTGGCGACTAGGGTCTCTGGCTACCTGGCAACAGTTGCTTCATTCTTCAACAGCACTTTAAATTTATAGGTATACTGATCACTAATTATTTTTTAGTCTAGAAAAATATTATCTAAAGCTGTTGCAGTGTTCATATGAATTGTAGTCAGAAAGCGAATCACATATTCCAAGTTAAATGTGTGTAGCAGGGAGAAGAGGTTAGTCTTCATTTTACCATTGTGGCAATTTATGAGAATGCCTGAGCTATGAGATGTTTGCTTCAGGGTCTATATAGTGGCAACAGATAAAATTGTACAAAATGACTTTCAAAATAAATTACAGATTTCATCAAAGGTTTTAACTTTAAATTCAAAGGAGTTGTAAATGAAACCATGTGACTAGGGAATGGCTGGGGTGCAAACTAACAGTTTTCCCTCTCAGCTTATTGTCTCTTACTTTGCATAGCATAATTCAGTTCAAATGTAGTTATCCTTATGCAGATAAAGTAAAAACAGCTATATTATAACCATTCAATTTATGAAACAAGATGAGATCATTCTGATTCTCATATAACTGTGTGAACATTTATACCAGAGGGTTTATGATGCTATGTGCAGGTGCTGTAGTTTGTTTCCATACAAGCCTTTAAAGTACCTTTGGCCACATGTGCAGGTATTGAGAAAATGTTATTCTTAAGTCATTGCTGAGAATCCACCACTGTGGGGGAAACATGTATCTGAAAAGAGGATAGAACACAACCCAATTGTCAAATGCATTCAACAAGTTCTTTCTAGATAAAACAGACATACTTTAAAATGTTACAATATTTAACTTTATCTTGAGTGTTCATCTTTTATGGTTTGTCCTATAGTTCTCCATATACTCCAGGTTATCCCAAATGTATCTAAGGTTTGGCCATTATTACCTGGGATGACTTAATTTTTTTCTTAGGGAAAATAACTTAAAATGATAATAGCATAAAGTTTGAGAAATCATCAAATTTGTTGTTTACTTGAGTGGTGACAGACATTTATACTTTCCATTCTTCAACACCAATTGAAATTTACAGGTATACTGATCACTAATTCTCGACTGGGTGTGCAGAAGAAGTTAAGTCAAAAAATATAATTAGTTCTCCACATCCCTTGATGTAATTTTGTGTGCTCTACTCATGTGTCAAATTGGTTAAGTCATATCACTTATAAAAGCCCAGTAACATGCTTGTGCAAAAGGAGGAATGTCATGAAGTCATCAGTTGTGTGTGTGCAGACAGCTAAGCCTCTCACTTTTGACTTAGCTTATTTTACACCATCAAACCAGCAGTGCAAAAACCTGCTGTACATTACAAATTTAAATAACTTACCCAACTTGACACTGCACCTATCTGGTGACCAAGTATTTATTTTCATTGCACTAATATGAAGATTTAGTAATGCAAACCAACTGACTTGTCAACAATATATAAGGTGCATTCAAAAAGAAACAAGCCAGAGAAATAATTACAGAAACCAGTTCCTGTATGTTAGAAGTACTGGTCCAGGCTGTTGAGACACTTGTCCCTCTGTGACAAAGACGGTGAATGGCTGTCTCATAAAAGTCCCAGGGCTGCAATGTAAGCCAGTTCCGCACATACAGCTGGATGTTGTCATCCGAGGTGATTCGTTTGCCCCTGAGAGCCTTTTTAAGAAGACCAAAAATGGTGTAATCACAGGGAGAGAGGTCTGGACTGTATCGAGGGTGGCCAAGAACCTCCCATTGGAATTTCTACAGGAGTGCCGCAACTGAGTTGGCCGTATGGGGCTTTGTGTTGTCATGGAGCAGAATGACCCCATGGGTGAGATTGCCTGATCGTTTTGATTTGATCGCTTGGCGAAGCTTGGTCAAGGATTGCGAGTAATGCTGGGCATTCACTGTTGCCCCATACTGCAGGAAGTGTATCAGAAGGGGGCCATCTTGGTCAAAGAAGAACGTCAGCATAACCTTTTCTGCACTTGTGTGGATGGCCTTGCCTTTTTTTTGGTGGTGGTGACCCTGGATGCTTCCACTGGAGACTTTGTCATTTTGATTCTGGTTCGAAGTGATGACACCATGACTCATCTCCACCCACCACTTGTGCCAAGAACTCATTCCACAGCGCTGCAGATGACCATGACAGTGGGCCATTCGACATGCTTCCTGATTGGTTTGAAGACTGGGGCACCCATTGGGCACACACTTTGCACAAGAGCAGTCGTTCATTCATGATAGTGTGAACACTTCCAACGCTCAACGTCCTCTGCGGCCTATGGCTTTCACTGTCATTCCGCTGTCCGGGGTAACGAGTGCATCAACCAGCTGGACGATGTCATCGGTAATGCAGTGTGGTGCTCCAGACCGTGCATCATCAGCTAACAACACCCATCCCCCCTGAAGCACTTGTGCCACGCCTTGACCCTTGCAAGCGACATGCAGTGTTGCCGTACACTTGTGACATTTGTTGATGAATGTATGTTCACCCTACTCCTTCCACTGTCAGAAAACGAACAACACCTCTTTGCTCTTCTTTTGACACCTCCATTTCACTGTTTGCAATGCGACTGGCAATGTTGGACGATTGACGCATGCTGCTGCTAGCTTTGTATAGTCAGGTGATGTGCACGCATGCCCTCTAGCGATGAGGCTGTGAACTTCCACACTCTGGTCAGAACAACACTTCATTACACATGCCACGATATTACCGTCCTGTCACTGATTTATGCATACCAGACTCTGGCTCGTTTCTTTTTGAACGCCTCTTATACATAAAAAAGTAAAGTATTGCAACTCTGTATATCATTTCAGTAAACACACAGAGAAACCATTTACCATCTCCTGTCATTTTAAGTACTTATATGAAGAATATGTAAATGGTATTCTGGGCAACATGTTGGTAGGAGGATCTACAAAACTATTTTTGATCACTTTAAACTACAGAAACCAAAGGTGGATGCATACCAGACATGTGGTAGACTTAAGCTGAAGATAGAGATCCCTGTAAATGAAAAACACATGAGTTTGAGAGTAAGAGGTGCACCAAGAAAAGGTTGACTGGGCAAGTCACTCAGGAAATTATCTTACAAGGAAAGCCATAACATTTGACTTCAATGCTTGCCAACTCCAGTAGTCAGTAGCTCTATTGCCTGTGTTCTTTCTTGAAAGTTTGAAAAGAGTGTTATAATATTCAATTTTATACAAAAAGGCAAGTGGATTAATAACACTACACAACACATAATTCACGGGAACATGTTTCGGGGGCTCCATTATCAACCAGACATCGACTGGTTCTTCCTGGTGTGGATGGTGATGTTTCCTCTGAGGTCTCCTCAGGTGGTGGTTCAAGGAACTTGCTGAAGATATACTTCTTGGGGATGTCAAAATTGAATACTGTGTTTCTATTTTTGAAAATGAAGATTTGTTCCCATGTGGACAGCTCTTGTTTTCCTGTTACGTGTTTGAGTTTCGGTTCTGGCTTTCTGTTGTGGTTTTTTGTCCAAAAGTGAGTGGCATCAACTCACTCTCACCCTTCTTGGTAGATCTTTACACGAGTACATTAGAAATAAGGATCACCAAAGGTTTCCCATAGATGTTCAAAATCTGGCAGTAGGTGATATATTTGCGATAGTCCCCCCCCCAAAAGAAACCACATTGGTGATGCTCTAAAACTTCTAAACATTCAGGAAAAAAGCACAAAGTTCACTGTGAAATTGGAAAATGATGAGAAAATAGCAATTTTTGGATTTACAAATAATAAAAAGCGAGAATAGAGTAAAATTCGACATTCACAGAAAACCAACGCAGACGGGTAATTACATAAAAGCTCATAGTTACAATTCAGGAAGTCACAATCAAGCAACCCTCAATAGCTTTACACATAGATTGGTGAACATCCCCCTTCCAACAGAAGAATACAAAGCAAAATATTGCAAAAAATTGAAATAGAAAAAAAAATGGCTTCCCCAAGTCATTAGTGGACAAAAAAGTGAAACATGAAGAAACAAGAGTTACTGAAAGAAACAATAGTCACAGCAGCAGAGACAAAAATGGCATTTAAAAAATTCACATTCTATCCTTGGGCCTTTGAAAAATTCAGAAATGTTTTCAAAGAACAGAACATTCAGCTAATACCAGTGAACCACTCCTCCATAAAAAATCTACTGAACTCAAACATTAAAGATGCCATCCCACCCAAGAAAAAATCTGCCATATATGAAATTGGATGCAGTGACTGTAATGAAGTGTATATAGGAAAAACCAAAAGAAATTTAGAAATAGATCCAAGGAACACTTCAGAAATGTAAAAAAAAAAAACAGTTGGAAAAATCAGCAGTTGCACTTTTGGACAAAACACCACAACATAAAGCCAGAACTGAGGAAGTCCTCAAACACGTAAAGGGAAAACAAGAGTTGTCCACGTAGGAACAAATCTTCATTTTCAAAAATAGAATATTCAATTTTGACATCACAGAGAAGTATATCTTCAGCAAGTTCCTTGAACCACCACCAGAACTTCAGGAACTCAGGAGACCAGATGAGACTTTGTATCTTCTTATAGCTGACTGCATAATTTTTAATTTGTCCCTGTATATATCAGTACTACTTCTGGCTTACCTTTGCCCACATTTGACTGCTTCACCTATTGTTTAGTTTGTTTTCTTTAATTCTTGGAAAACAGACCACTCTATTTTCTCTTTTCTCGAAAATTTTAGCATAGATTCTCCAACCTCTGTCACTTGTTTATACCTATTTTAAGCTTGGATAGTTTCTTTTTAGACATGCCTTAATTTTCTTTATCTGCTGGTATAGGTTCTGGCAAATGAAATTTTCAAATGAGGGTCAGATGCATGTCACTTATTCATCTTTATGGGAACACTAGTACACAGAAGCAGAAACAATAATCAGATGTTGTGTAGCTTGTTCTCATGTTTTTGTGCTCGAGAATAGTAACTACAAAGCAAAATTATAACAGTTCCACTGATATCAGCCATATCTATTAATACATCAATCTCTGTATTGTTTATACTGAATCTGTTTGTATTTCTTCTATTCCTGACATTTCTTATTCATTTGAATTGTGTCATTTTTATTATTGCTCATTAAAATGCTGGCAATGATACGAACCTGTACTACTCTAAAATTTGCAGTCAGCTGTACTCTTTGAAACATAACACAGAAGCAGAGTTGTCAGTTATAACAATTTGCTGACCTGTAGCTCACTGGATTCTCGCTGAAGGTGATCCATGAAGAATTAATGCACAACCTATACCTCAAATCTATTTTGAACAAAATTGATCATCAAATGGGAGGGCTTTCTCTTTCTGATTTTTCCAATTCACTATCGTGGCAAAACTTATATCTTATGGTTGCAGTGCTCTTACTTGGGTTTTCCGATTTGCATTGTATTTCACAATGAGCACCTTTCAAGTTTCTATTTAGCAGTTTTATAATCACTTGAAGAGACACTATTACTTTGGCCTCATGTGTTGTTTATGTCCTGCTGCCTTACCTTCCGCAGCTTTCCACCTCATTGCTTTTTATCTTCTTAACATTCTCTTTTAGTTCACTTCCTGAATTATCCCCTATTTTCCATATATTTTATGCCATATTCTGCATTGTTACACCATCTACACTCTGTATAAATGATTATGTGAAACTTAACATTTGAATTATTCTGTTGCAGGATGGGGACTTCCCTCTAGTAAAATCTTCAAGGTAAGACTTAACCCTTTTCAATTACAAGCCTTCTGCATCTAGTATATTATTTACTTTTAATCCTTGTATAACTGTCACATTAATGGTGTAACACAGTGGTGTCAAGGTCACAGGCCCTTCGGGGCTCAACTGTGCAACAGCTGCAGTCAGCGGGCAAAACATGACGTAATACATATCAACACTAGAAGCTTTATCAATTGACACCTGTTTACTTGCAAGTTGGTCACATCCAGGTGAGACAGAATATTGACCAATGGAGGGTCGTTCATGTAAATATTTTTGTAAGAGTGTGTAAATTTCTAATTCTTTTAATTTGGGTGTATCAGGGACTTATTTTTCAATATTCAAGATAGCCAATGTTTTCTTGTCACTTCGTGTTCAACCAATGAGAACTGTTGCGCGGATGAATACAAAAGAATGGCGGTGTTGCGTCAGAGAGACGCCAGGGACTCTTTTTTCATTAGCGTCTGTATGCTCAAGATGAAAGGATGTATATTTTTTGATAGCGTGTGAACATGTAATTTACACCCAAACTTTTAACCAGTGTAGATTCTATCGAATTTTGAAAGTTGTTGATTAATTAATATGGTGCTAAAAGTGTAAATTAACGAATAAATATGTTGTGATAAAGGAACGTTGATTTATGCATTCCATTCTGTAACCATTGACCCTGTAGATAACCGCGTCTGCTATCACTTTCTATTTCTACATTCAGTAAAAACATTATTCCTGCTGCTATATTCCGGTATGCTATGAAAAGACTTATTAATAAAACCCGCACCAAAATGGCTTACCCAACGTGGAGCGCGAATTTAGAATGGAATGCAAAATTACGAGTACGATAAAACATCAAAAGATGCCATCTCATCGCGCAGGAAAAAGACGCCATTAGACCATCGTTTGATATCAACGATCCGTCAAAACATCGATACACGGAGAATCAACGTGGGAACAACACCGGAGATCATCTAGCGAAGCCAACTGCCCAGGAGACGTAAATAACTGGACGGAGAACCAACGGAAAAGAAAGTAAGATCCAAAATTTTTGTTTTTACATACATTTTATTTCCATTTTATATGTTACTAAGAAGTGGCAAAATAGTGGGACTTTTAACCTTAAATGAATTGAATAAAGAAATTAAAATGTCGCGAAAAGAGATAGAAACAGGAGTGGGGGAAGGGGCAGATAGGCCTAGTTATCAGGTAGAATTAGAAAGTGAGGAACAGGTGGAAATAAGCAAAGACCAAAGGTTAATGATGATCATGTTTGAAAGACTGGAACAAAGTTTAGGTCAGAAAATGGAACAGAATAGGGCAGAATTAAAACATGACATAGAGCAAAGTTTAGGTCAGAGTATAGGCCAGAAACTAGAACAAAATAAGGTAGAATTAGGTCAGAAAATGGAGCAAAATAATGCAGAATTAAAACAGGACATAGAACAAAGTTTAGGTCAGAAAATGGAGGAAGTGAGACAGAACTTAGAACAGAAAATGGAATTAGGAAGACAGAACTTAGAACAGAAAATAGAATTAGGAAGATAGGAGTGTAAAGAAAATATGAAAGTAATGGAAACTAATTTAAAATTAGTACATAAAAACTTAAATGAAACAAAGGAAGGCTTAGAAGCTAGGATAGAAATTGTAGGAGATAGGATGGGAAAGATAGAATCAGAAATGAGAGAGAACAAGATTGTGTTAGAAGGAGAAATTGCTAGATGTAGGGATGAAATAACAGAATGTAATACAAGTGTGGACTGTAAGATTACAAATCTAAAAGCAGAAATAACTGAGGAATTAAGGAAAGAGATTGAGGTAGTAAAGAAAGACATTATTAATGAAACTGTAGAACAAATTGTAATTCCTAAAATTAAGACAATGAATGATGTGATGCATTTACAACAGGATGCTATAAATGATATGAAACAAAGCCACTTAGAAATAAAGAATGATTTAAAATCAATTTGTGAAGAAATGAAAAAAGGAAAAGAAAGCTTGGCTAATGTAAATGAGGTTGTAAATGCATTACAGAGGCAAGATGATTTAGATGTAAGTAATGTACAAGATGAGAGTTATTTGAATAATGTACAAAATGTTGACTCACCATACAGAGAAAGTGGTTCACAACCAAACAATGACACGACACATAACACATGTTACACCAACAGCATATTACATGAAATCACACCACCTACATTTGACGAGGAGAAGGGAGACGATCCAAAACTCTTTGTTAAAGAGATGGAAGAATATTTTAAAGTGAAAAGGATACCAAACGAGCTTAGGATGATGATAGTTAAGAAAAGCTTAAAAAACAAGGCATTAGAATGGCTCAGGTTAACCCTAGCTGGTCATGAGTCGTATAGCTCATTCAGAAATTTATTCCTATCAAGGTATTGGGGCCCAGCTAAACAAAACCAAACTAGGGTAGAGCTAGCGACAGGTAGATACGATCCAACCAAAGGGTTGTCATTAGTCGATTATTTTATGAAAGTAGCCAACAAAGGAAAGCTATTAGACCCCAACTTGTCGGAGGCAGAACTAATTGCCAGCATAACAAGACATTTCCCAGACACAGTGAGAACAGGGTTAATTGTTGCGAGGCCAGTAGATTTTGCAGATATGATAGAATTGCTGACAGCCTTCGAAACACAAAATGGTCAGCCTAATGAGCATAGACATAGGAACGGTCAACCAAACTCACCCATCCTAAACCAGAACACGGCTACGAACAACCAGAGTGAGGGAGAACATAGAAATACTAGGAGCACCCATGAAAGGGGGAGAGGGGCACACCATTTCCCACAACCACATAATCATGGCGAGAGGATGGAGAACACAAGACAGCGGTACCACGACACGATACCGAGGGGTGAATCAAGATACAGAACGCATAGATATGATCGTGGAAGACCAGGAGACCGTACCCATCAAGTGAACCATATACGATTCTGTAGGGAATACTTGAACAGCCATAGGCCGTCGTGCAATAGGGGTTCACGTCAAAGGGGCAGAAACCAAGGGAACACCGACAACGTAAGACAACAGGAACAGAATGAAAATTTGCCGGATAGGACCGATACTGCACAGAATACAGAAACGACGATCACCTCCAACGTTCAGGAAAACTAAGTACAAGTCAACTTTGTGTCCCGGAAGTTGACCTGTGTGGCAGTAGGGGCAATATTGACCAATGTAATGTAGGTACCTTGAGAAGACAGGCGAGTGAAAGAAAGGAAATAACCAATCCACCAATGATTAGGCTGAAGGTATGGGGTATCGAATTGCCAGCGATGATTGATACAGGAGCCAGCACATCAGTATGTGACGAACAGCTATTCCAGGAACTGATAACTAAAAGAAATGCTGAATTCTTGCCTGTGTGTGGAGTGTACTGCAGCACAGCAATTGGCAAGAAAAAGGAACATGTTAAATACCAGGTAAGGCTGGTAATAGAAATCGGAAGTTGGAAGTTCGATTTTATTGCCCTAGTAATACCTAGACTAACAGCTACCCTAATCATTGGCAGTGATTTGCTTAACCTTTGGAGGTCGGTGATTAACTATGACCTACATGAATTTATTATTAAGGAAGGAGCCTCAGAATGCACTGCGAAGTTCCTGGAGGAAGAAACATGCCAGGAGGAACCACACCAGACAGGGATCCATCCGGATGAACAATTCTTTGTGGAGAACATCAATGTCCACGAGAATAGGTTGGTAGACCTAAGGGTAAATAAGAAGAAAACAGGTTGGACGAGCGAGGAGGAAACTAACGTTTGCAGCCATTGGATCTGCACAGAAGACGAGTATGTTACCTGGGACAACTACCAACCTGAACCACTACCAACAGACGGAGAAGAATCGATGTCACAGCTAATCGATGAGAAGGTCTGGGGGGCACATGGCATCTCTGAAGAGGAAAGAAACCAACTCAGGAAAATATTGATTAAAAACAGGAAAGTTTTTAATAAAAAGCCAGGTACGTGTAATAAGTACGTACATACTTTTACAGTAACAGATATTACCCCCTATTCACATAAATCTAGGCCCATCCCCAACTCCATCAGGGAGGAAGCTGGCAGAGTGATCCAGAAAATGTTAGCGGACGGAATAATAGAGCCGTCAGACTCATGTTATGTGAATCCAGTAGTATGGGTCCATAAGAAAGGGGGAAAATTGAGGATGACCATCGACACAAGGAAGATAAATACACATACCTTGCCGGATCATTACAGGCCTGAGGGGGTAGACCAACTAATATCGAAATTGAAGGGAGGTCAACATTTTACAAGTCTTGACTTGACAGCATCATTCTTGCAAATTCCTCTTCATCCAGATGTCAGGAAATATACCTGTTTCTTGCACAAAGGAAAGGTATACCATTTTTTTAAATGTGCCTTTGGACTATCGACCAGTAGCAGTGCACTACAGAGGGCTCTTGACAAAGTTTTCGGGGATACCATCGAGACTTTTGTAACGCAATATGTCGACGATTTTCTGATATACAGCAAGAATCCCGAGTCGCACTTACATCACATAGATTATGTATTATCCAGGTTCCAGGAAAGCAACATGACCCTAAATTTAGAAAAGTGTGAATTTTTCGTCAAAGAGGCTGAATTTCTAGGCCACATCATTACACCTGATGGTATACAACCTAATCCGGAGAGGGTCAAGGCCATAGAGCATATACCACCCCCACGTAACTTAAAACAGTTGAGAAGGTTTCTGGGCATTTTACAGTACCAGTCAAAATTCCTGGTCAACTACGCTAAGGAATTGGTACCCCTTAGAGCACTGTTGAAAAAAGATACTAAGTGGGAATGGAATGCTGAACACCAGGTGGCCTTTGAGAATATCAAAGAACTTTTCAAGCACAGTATTCTCCTGGAACGACCGGATCCAAATTCACCTTTTCTAGTATACACCGATGCTAGTGCGCACTCATATGGAGCAATATTAGCACAAGAAGATGCAGATGGCAACAAACATGTGATTGCCACAGCTTCTAGATTTTTAAACAAGATAGAAGCCAATGCCTGCATAACCGAATTAGAAATAGGTGCAATCCATTTTGCGTTACAAAAGTTCAGACAATATATATATATCTTTATAAAATAATTATATATACAGATCACGTAAGCCTGTCCTTCATTCAAAAATGCAAGCTAACCAACTCCAAAATCTCAAGGTACATACATGAGATAATGTCACACGACATAGAGGTCAAACATATCCCGGGGAAGGAGAACATCTTCAGTGACTTATTGTCAAGATTAAGGTCGGATAGTCACATACCCGAGACGATATACAATCCACACCATGAAATTAAAATCATGCAGATAAATAGCAAAGAAAGCAACGAGATCTTGCAAGACTTCAAAAACATAGCGAAGCTACAACAAGAAGACCCTGAATTGAAGAGGCTATTCGACAAGGCTCCAGACATAATACCAAGATTGGATGCCAAGATAGGCAAATTTAGGAACATCCTATTTAAATTGCATGGTCGCGACGTAAGGAAGTGGAAAATGATGGTACCAAATTCCTTACAGGACAGGGTCATTTTGGCATTCCACCACTCGATGCTTCACTCTGGTATTGAAAGAACAATGCTTGCAATCGAGGAAGTATTGTACATCAAACATCTTGGCAAGAAAGTCAGGAAGTTAATTTCCTCATGCGACCTATGCCAGAAGGCCAAGCCAATTAATGTAAGGTACGATGTCATCCCACAATCCATCGTGAGGAATGAGAAAAATGCATTGGTGTGTATTGACGAGCATGGAGAGCTACCAAGGGGGAAAGATGGAAACAGATACATCTTTGTCATGTTTGATGTTTTCACAAAATTCACCAAAATATACCCCATTAAGAACATTAAAAGCAGAACATGCCTAGATAAAATCGTCAAGGACTACATCCCAAAATATGGGAGGATAAAATGTATTCTATCGGACAATGCAACAATGCATAAGAGCAAGTTATTCCTGAACACCTTAGAAACATTAGGAATAAAATTGTACTATTCCTCAGCGTATTATCCCCAAGGAAACCCGACTGAGAGAATCATGAGGAATATAAGTATTTATTTTCGTTTACTCTGCCACAGAGACCACACTTCCTGGACGGAAAAATGCGGATATATAGAGGAGGTGATTAACCATTCGGTGAACCCCACGACCAAGTTCGCCCCAATCGAATTGATGACCAACACGAAACCAAAAAAATTAGCAATTGACATTGACACTACGATGGCTGCCCAAAGAGAATTATCAGAGAAGGAAAAATGTCAATTGGCATTCAGAAGATTACAGCAGAAGGCTGAAAAAGGGAGGAACAAGGTGAAAAGATTCGTCAGGAAATGGTCCCCACAAATTGGAGAAAAGGTGCTCTTAAAAAGCCACAAAGCATCCAAGGCATCTGAAAAAAGATCTGGAAAGATGGAGCTATTGTATACTGGGCCACTGGTCATAACAAAACAGCTGGGTGACCACACGTATGAGCTACAGAATACAAATGGCAAGTTGGTAGGAAGATACCATAAAAATAAATTAAAGCCATACAAAGAAAGGACCAAATAGTCTTTGCCAACAAATGTGTAAGGCAGGAGTAGTAGAGATGAAGGAAGATAACAATTTTTAATGGGTTACTTATAGAAAATTATGTTCAGATTAGGAATTACAACAAGGAAGAAAACCAACACAGTCATTGGCTATATCGACCACAAAGAGCATTGTCAACAAAGACAGATGAGGACACTGATTGTCATTAAATAAATGAATTATAGCGACGGAAGATAATATGTTTTTGACATAAGGATGTCAGGAACAAAAATAAAAAGGAATCAATTATGATGACAAAGATATAATATTTCGACACAAAGATTTCGAGGGTAAATTGAGAAGAAAAATAATACAATTACAAAATAATTATAAGTATAGAAGTTTTCTCTTATAGAAATAAGAGACAAAGAAGTGACAATTAGTGAAGTGAGGAAAACCATAATCAGAAAAACAATGCCCATGAATTAAGATGAATATAGCCAATGCTAAGCTCGAAGAAATGTTGAACCAAACAACAATGAATAATAACCCAATTAAGAAAATTAGTACCATAAGTAACATCAGAGTTTAAGAACCGACTCAACAACCTGCCTATACATAAGCTTATAAGACAAAGAAGGCAAAGAACTGAATAAAATATTGCCATAAACATGATCATAATCATTAGCTCAAAATTTGTATCCTGTTTTTCTCTCCTCATAGCAATGAATACAAGTCAAAAACCACATAATAAACCATGATACACTTAAATTATATTTGTGTCAATGTCAAATGGACAATAACTGAGTATGTGTTGTATAAGAACTGAATATGTGTTGTACAATAACTGAATATGTATTGTATGATAACTGGATATATTATGTAATAACTGAATATGTTGAGTAATAACTAAATGCGTTATGCAAAAACTGAATGTGTATTGTGTAATAACTGAATATGTATTGCATAATAACAGAACATATGTGGTATGATAGCAGGATATATTGTACAATAACTGAATATGTATTGTGTAATAATTGGACATGTTGTGTAGTAATCAAATGTGTTGTACAATAACTGAATATGTATTGTATAATGACTGAAGGTGTATTCTATAATAACAACATATGTATTATATGATAACTGGGTATATTATACAATGACTGAATATGTATTGTATAATAATTGGACATGTTGTGTAATAACTAAATGTGTTATACAATAACTGGATATGTATTGTATAATAACTGAATGTATTGTGTAGTAACCGAATATGTGAAATTTATAAAGACATGCTGTATCATGTCAAAACAAAAGACAAAGACAAACAGTGAGGAAGACTGTAAAAAAAAAAAAAAAAAAAAAGTATTGTACAAAGTGATTGAATCATAGAAATAGGGAGAAGTATTGTATTGTGTTTCAAGATTGTAAATAAGGTGACAACTTGAAAAACAAAACAAGGGGCATATGAGACAGAATATTGACCAATGGAGGGTCGTTCATGTAAATATTTTTGTAAGAGTGTGTAAATTTCTAATTCTTTTAATTTGGGTGTATCAGGGACTTATTTTTCAATATTCAAGATAGCCAATGTTTTCTTGTCACTTCGTGTTCAACCAATGAGAACTGTTGCGTGGATGAATACAAAAGAATGGCGGTGTTGCGTCAGAGAGACGCCAGGGACTCTTTTTTCATTAGCGTCTGTATGCTCAAGATGAAAGGATGTATATTTTTTGATAGCGTGTGAACATGTAATTTACACCCAAACTTTTAACCAGTGTAGATTCTATCGAATTTTGAAAGTTGTTGATTAATTAATATGGTGCTAAAAGTGTAAATTAACGAATAAATATGTTGTGATAAAGGAACGTTGATTTATGCATTCCATTCTGTAACCATTGACCCTGTAGATAACCGCGTCTGCTATCACTTTCTATTTCTACATTCAGTAAAAACATTATTCCTGCTGCTATATTCCGGTATGCTATGAAAAGACTTATTAATAAAAACCGCACCACAGGAATAAAACCTTTCTTGGAGTGCATACACCTTATAAATTTTTTTTCCTTCAGAATTGCCTACAAGGATACATAGCACAGATACAAGTTGGATCTGCGAAGGGGAACAGTGCATCTCACGCGTAAATAGAAAACTACTTGACGTAGTTATTAAAGTTGATTAAAATAGTTGCAACCTTCTGATGATCAGGCTGAATTATAGCTACTATTAAACCTACCCTATCCCGTGGGTTAGCATTCTCAAACTGGAAAGTACACCACTTACGCACTTACATGTCTCTTAAAGATAGATGTTTTTATTACTTTTCAATCCCAGGTGTAAAAATGTCAATCTATTTTGAATGAATGAATGAATAAATAAATAAATTAGAAAATAATTACACGGTATTAATAATAGTGCTTTTAATACGAATTTGTATTAGATATAATCTATGTTTATATAAAAAGTAAATAGCAGCTTTCAAATCCTGTTATACCTTAAATGAATATTCTTAGCTATTTTTATTAAACATAATAACAGAATATTTACTTGTATTATCTTCAAATATGTGAAATAACACGAAACATTAATGGTAACAGGGATTGGCGATTTCCTCCAAAATTAAAGGAAAGGACTATATGCAAGTTGTTAGAAAACTACTGTCCTTAAAGATACATATTTCAGTGTTAAGCATTTGCATAATGAATTTAAGACAATCTTACTGAAAACCTAAGTTGTTGTTGTTAGCTAATGCTGGATTTCTGACAATGAAGTCATTAATCCTCTTGCTCTCCAATATTTTTCACTGATGGATGGGGCACTAGAAGTGGCCGGGCATATTTGAAGGTGGTCTTGATCCATTTCCTCTTACAGATCACATAGAGGACAGAGTGATGAAGAATATATCCCAATTCTGTTTAAATGTTTTGCCAGACAATCATGCCCTGTAATCAACCTAAGTAAAATACCACATGTTACACATTTGTAGTATCAGTCACTTGGCATATTTTTCAATTCACACATTTTTCAAAATTTGGCTTACAAAGACAGATTCTAAGACTGGATGCCAAATTGCTCTCCAAGAGTCTGTTTCTGTGGGAGTTTTCAGGAGCTGCATTATAAAGAAACCCTGTTCACAAAGGTAGGTACTGCCAGACATTGCCATACTTTCTGCTGTATTAGGAATCAAATTTGGGAAACACCTATTGTGAAGTTTCCGGTAGAATTTGATCAGTGCGTCTAAGCATGAATTGTCAAACTTCTCATGAAGGCGACACTCACACTGTACTTCTATCAGCTCAGCTGAACTGCTGTATTATTTACTCTATGTTCATAATGGCTTTGTATGTTATATTTTTAATGCAAGATACTGGTTGCATATTAGATACTGCATACTACTACCACAACTTTGCGGAGGAATTGTTTTCCCATTCGAAACATGCGAATGCAAATGACTCATGTCTGTGCTCTCAGACGCAGCCATTACTCTGCCTGCATCACACGGAAAACTGCACTGAACTGGTTTCTAACGGACTGGCCCTCTATGCCCAGAACACGGCGACTTGCTTTCTCTGTGGCATTGCCACTCGGGGCCACGATTGACACCACTGGTGTAACATATGTCTTACTGTGTTGTTGAGCTGATACAAACGGAAATGCAATAATCAACCCATCAAATTACACCCTGAAATTTACTGCTTGATTGTGTCCACAATACTCTAAACAGTTTTATATCCTTATACAATGTGGGCCAAACACAAGCCAGACTTTTCTACAATAATTTATTGCCTCAGATGAACCAGCATCAAAATTAACAGTAATGACTATTACAATAACCATTGAAGGCATTAAAATCTATTGTCTTATTGTTATCTTTATTGTCTCCTTGCTCACATTACAAACCATTTTGCTTTTACTAGGTGAAACAGTGATCAGCTTGTCATCATATATGGTTTGTTTAACTTTATTCAATTTCATATTCCGTTTAGTTTATTGCTCTTCAGTCTGTTCTGTTCTGTTCTTAAGTTTAAAGTAAACTGTATGGTGAGCCAGCACCTGAACATTCTGAGTTTTTTTGTTACACTATTTGAGATTGGTTTTATTTTATGTATTGATTGCATGATGGTCGCACTTTGATTTATACACAAACAGAACTTAAACATTGCATCACATAATCATCACATTAATATTCACAGAGTTCACTCTCAAGAAGTATTATAAAGTGCTCCCACTACAACTGTCAGGCTTATGGGTGAAAGTACAGAGTACATAGCATACTGCATTATGTTCCTCAGTGTCAGTGCTGCCAGTTTGTGGACTGCAGATGTATTGGCTAGCCCATTAATGAATCTGATTGGTTTAAGTACCTAAAGCACTGGAATTAACAGACCTGATTAAGCGATATGTGAATGGATGGCAAGACATGTGAACCATTTGTTTAGCATGTGCCAAGTCCAAGTCAACAACCACCTTACTCTTCAATTGTGTCAGGCTTTCGTTTCTATAGTTATTGTAATGAGTGCTTATGTACGCTAGCATAACTGCAAAAATTTAATGGCATATAATTCTGGCCAATGCTCACATGGGGTGCTGTTGTCAGACATAATAGTAGTATATTGGCAGTAACTCTGTACATAGAGCACCTTTTACATGCAAGAGACTTTATTACCCATTGTTTCTATATTTAAACAACACATTAAAGAACTCTGAAAGATTAAAATCATACCTTGCTGATGCTAACCCTCGAAACATCTTTTTCATAACTGTCCAAACCAGTAACTTGCTTTCTGACTTTGTGGGTGTTTGCTGGATTTTCAAGTGCAGGTATGTTCTGGGTGGCTCAGTAGGTTAGATGCTGGCCTACTAATCCCAAGGTTGTGGGTTCAAACCTGGCCCAGAACGACAGTTTTTAAGTGTGCTTCAAAGTGACAGCTCCATGTCAGTAGGTTTACTGGCATGTAAAAGAACTCCTGCAGGACAAAATTCCAGCAAACTAGCGACACTGATGCAATCGAGTCATTCCATGTCAAATCGCACAAAATTTGACCTTCATGTCTCCGATTTCATTAATATTAAATGTACGTGTTCTGTGAATGAAAAAATGATACCCCTATTTTTTTGTTTGTCTGTAAATTAATTATTTTGGTAAATATAAAGCATTAATATTTATTTATGCCAAAAAACTTACTGTTGATGTTTTTTAAACACACAAGCCATGTGTGGGCAAAGTTTGAGAGGTAGAACTGGAACTTAAAAATTCAATGCCACAACTGGGATTTGAACCACAGAACTTCCGCTTACCGGGCGGCTGCTCTACCACTGATTAAAATTAAGTAATTAAAATATATTTTAAAAACACTACCCCCTAAAAGGGGCCTATTTTATATTTTGAGTGAACCTAAAACAATGGCATGCAAAACTGCAATTTTTTTTACTTTAGACTGCTGCAACCACGAAAATTCTAAACTTCAAATGGTATTTGGTATAATGACTTTTATATAATACAGTATACAAATATACCATAAAAATAATACTAATAAAGCGCATAATAAATGTGTCATACCAAAAAGAAAACATACGGATTATTTAAACTCATCTATTGATAAGATTAAAAAAAATTGGAGAAAATAGTATGTCAAGTTTCAAAAATGTTCGATTTGACGTGAAATGACCCATTTCAGTGTTTATGCTAAGATTTGACCTTGACGGAAGTGCAACGCATGACACGCAATCAGCTGTACGCGGTGTGTATACCTTCTAGCCGTGGATGCATCGTTACTCAAGTCTGCACGGCGTGCCAAGTTATTTAATTTCTCTGCATGTATTTAGAATTCCATTCTGAACTTTTTCTAGGATTACATGGCATCATCAAACTACATTTGAAAATTTTTCCCTAAAATTTTTAGTGTAGAGTAAGTATTGTTAATGATGTTTATAAAGGTAATGGCTTTGTAAAAATAGGAAATATCAAACTAATTGTTTTTTGTTTAACGTATAAATAAAGTACACATTTCAATGTTCAAAATGAGCTACAGGTCATATTTATCTGAAAAATAATACCAGAGATATTTATGTTTATGTAGAACGGTGTGCGAGAAATATCTGAAAATTTAATGCTTTATATTTACCAAAATAATTAATTTACAGACAAACAAAAAAAATAGGGGTATCATTTTTTCATTCACAGAACTCGTACATTTAATATTAATGAAATTGGAGACATGAAGGTCAAATTTTGTGCGATTTGACATGGAATGACTCAATCCTAACAATTGGCAGCATCGTTATACAACAAAATAATTAATTACAGGTATCTATATTCAAATGAAGTGCTTCAGTACAAATGCTTGATAGTCTGTATTTTACCAACAGCAAAAGCCTTTCTAGGTAACTCCAAAGTCTTTCAAAGATCTGCAAGTACCTTTATTCTGGATTGGGGAGGTTTTTTAAAAAGTTGTATAAAGTAAATTCAAACCTTTTGTCCTGTAAGGATGTAAGATCCTATTATATGTTATTCCAAACAGAATTTCAACACATAAATATGACAGTGGATACCAGCACATGTGGGAGTGATTGGTAACGAGACTGCAGACTTTCTAGCCAAAAAGGATCCAGTATTACACTCAAAACCTATAGTCTTGTGGATTAGATGCGAAACTAAAAAATTTCAACATCAATATGAAATAAAAATACCAATCTAATATTTAAAAGGAAATTTACAACAAAATTATTTGAATGCAAAAGAAATAGTACAAAAAACAAAAAAATTCCCAAGGAAAAAGCAATTGTTCTTTTCAGATTTGCCACTGGATGTGACTGTTTGGCGGAACATCTGCATAGGTTTGCTTTTTTATGAGGGACAACGCATGTAAAATCTGCAATTCTGACAAGATTCTAAATGGACAAGACCTACTGCAATGCCCAGAATTGAGGAAAGCTGTACCAAATGGGAAGATATATAATTTATATTAGCTGGCTAGGGAAAAATTTGATGTATACATACTAGTATCAAATGCTCGGAAAAAGTAAAAATATAATCATTTTATTTAAGTACCAATAATATTCAGTTCGAGTTTGAAACAACTTAACACATGCCCATTGACTTTAATAGTAAGATAACACACGGCTACTGTAAAAATAAACTGAACATTATCTCATCTCTTAAAAGTGTGTGGTTTATATTTTCATAGTTTATATTTCAGATAATGTTTGTGAGCAAGGAATGGTATTTTTAAGGTTTATCTGAGTTAAACACTGAGTGACACAATATTATGAGATTGATAACTGTCATTTTCAAGTATTTATTGCAACATAATTAATGCAGATAGCGTTCTCAGTTGCAGTACGTAAGATGTATGCACTCTTACTTGGTATCACTGATAGGAGGGGCAAATGCACAGTTCACTCGCGTCTTCGGTAGGCTCAGCTTCATATTCAAGATGCTCTCGGGCTTCGAGCCAGGTGTAGTGATGAAAAGACATCGACGTTTCGGGAGCGTACATCTCTCCCATCTTCAGGATGGGAGCATCTTGAATATGTTCGTCGCCAGGAAAGCTTCAAATCATATTTCAGCTTCATATGCTTTCAACCTTTGAACTTTCCTTAAATGTTCACACATATCTGTTACAGTGATCTTCACTCATTATTCAACTATTTTAACTTTTGCCAGACCAAATTATGGACTTGTTCAGTAATTTTATAACATTGACTCCTCTTAAAAAGTACACAGTATTTAACAGTATCATAAATTCTTTTATTAGCAATAGTGAGTCTTGCCTCAAACAATGTAAAAGCACATTTTTCTTTTCTCTCGAGGACTAGCTGCAATAGATCTAATACTGTTACTTCACAAGATTGCTTGTATGTTTTTCTTAGCTAAATGCATTTCTTGCTCTTTGTGTTTTAATTCACAGATTTTTATTCTTGGGAGGCAGTTAACTTCATGTCCTTGTTGCCTACACTAAGCCCTGGAAAACTTGAGTAGTTTATACAGTTGTTATAGATAATTTAAGCTTCTGAAATATTCTTCAAAGTTGCATCATGACTTTTCCTGATTTTTCCCTTACAAAATCTATATATTTTCTAAAGTATACTTTTCCCTTCATCATGATTCCTAAACATCTAATATGCCTTTATCTCTTTATTGAATAAGTTGCAATTTTTATACTAGGGTTTCTTTTACATTTTTCATTAAATAACACTGATCTTGATTTATTTGGGACTATTTTTAATCTAGAGTTATTGCACCATTCATCTAATTTACTTGTCGGACTTTTAGATTTTGTTTCCAAAGTCATTCCTCCTATTTCCTTGAACAAAAACTATCAGATCATCTGTGTACGCTATCGTATTGAGTACATCTGTATCTTATACAAGATCGTCAAGTATTGTTTCCACAGCAATGTCCCAAAACAGGGATCCTAAAATGGAACTCAAGAATATTCTGTTGCTATATTTTTTCATTTTGCTGACTTTTTCCCTGCTATTAATATTTTCCTACTTGTACAATAATCTGTTAAAATTTGATAGAGAGTTCGCAAGTTTTTTGCCTAAACATCCCAAATAAATGAGGTTATCATAAATTACAGAAAACTCCAGAAATATGAACTTTTATTACAGTAACATGTTTACACTGACAGTTCTTAATTAATATTATCTCGTTTATCGCATCTTCTGTTGCACATGCTTTTGGTAAACCAAATTATTCATTATTTGGTCCTATCAAAGGCCTAAGTTCTATAATTCTTTTGTATATCAGTTGTTGAAGATATTGTTGATTGCAGGGAACATGTGGATGATTTTGTTTATTCTAGCACTTCACTGCAGAACAATCTAAAAGCACTGTATATTATTATTTATTTATGCCAACAAACTTACTGTTGGTGTTTTTAAACACACAAGCCGTGTGTGGGCAAAGTTTAAGAGGTAGAACTGGAACTTAAAAATTCAATGCCAGAACTGGGAAGGTCTGTGGCATTGTGGTTCAAATCCCAGTTGTGGCATTGAATTTTTAAGTTCCAGTTCTACCTCTTAAGCACTGTATATGTTTGCTTCCTTCCTTGCTTGTATGATCCCTCAAATTCTATTCCATTTGTCGTCCTTGATTCCACTTTCCACCACTGCTTCACAAATTGTCATTTACGGCACTTTGTACCCTTAACCTATCTTTGCTGTCATCCTTTTGGTGGTACTTTTTATTGCATGCATCCAATATACCAGTACTGCTCAGTCACAGTCCTGAATAATCCAACACTCTTACTATCTCTATTCTCTTTATCATTTAAATGCCATAGCTCGTATTTCCTACTTTTATTTAATTTTTTGAGTGCTACCCCTTCTTGTTTCCCTACATTCTTTTTTATTTTCCATGCTGTGCAAGAGTTTTCTATACTGTTGATGTCTTTTTATACACCTAGTGTTGGTTTTTTCCCCACCACTAGATCATCTGTATACAGTAAACTAGGAGTTCCTTTGTTCATTTTAACGCAACAATGCACATATTTTCTTTGACATTTTCTAAAATGTCATCTGTAGAGAATGTGAATTAAATGATACTAAGCTTACACCTCTGCTTTTCCACATGTAGCACAACATTTTACTCCTTTGTATATTCCTACAATCATTGAAAAGGTAGAATGACACACAAAAATGCAATGCTATAGCCAGGATTTGAACCACAGATCTTCCAGCCTCCGTCAGACTGCTTTAATCACTAAACTACCATGGCCAACCTACAGATACGACATTACCAGGAAAAACTGCGAGTGAGTTGTAGAGGTCAGTGTCATGAGCCATGATAGTTGAGCAGGTAAATGAGCTGCACGGAAGCCAAAAGATCTGTGGTTCAAATACCGGCCATGGCATTGAATTTTTCAGTGTCATTCTACCCTTTCAAACCTTGTGTTACACACGGCTATTGTTTTGAATATTTAATTGTATTGATTGTCCTTTAAGTAAGCTTATGGATTATCTGCCCACCACATTCCCTTATAATTTCAACATTAATCTCCATTATTCATTCTATCAATTGCTTTCTAAAAACTCGTTAAAAATTTAGGTCCCTTGCTGTTTTTAGCACAGATATATATCCACTACCATCTGAATTATGAGTATGTCAGTCATTCTGCCATACCTGAACTCTGCCTGAGTATAGGAAGGGAAGTAAGAGGTATGTGTTTACTATACATGACATATGAAGTGTCATTGTTGTGATAGAATAACCAAATCCTTGTATGTGTACAGTCAATCGCCTTGCTGTATCTTGTAGGCATTAACTGACACAACAAGGTGATTACTTAATCATTCTTCACCACCAGCCAGAGCAGGACAAAGGCTGCAGTGCTGCAGTGGACACTTGCAGATTTATGTAAACAAATCAGAGCATAATCATTAATTGATCTTCATTTATACTTTGTTTTATCTTGTCTCTGTATTTTATATTATTACAATACATCAGTAATTCTATAAAATGTCACACTTTTTCATACTACATCTACAAATACATATGTTACTTTCTGAGCAATTACGAATGTTGTGGTGGACTTTCTGCACACCCTCGGGAGAAGTGGTATTGAACTCATAACAGAAAACTCAAATGCATATCAACTTCTATTATGTGTGTGTCTAATGCTTAGAATATGATAAGGGATCTATCACTTCTTCTTTCCCAGTATTGTGAGACTAGATTTTCTTGACTCTTATATTTTCATGCATAGCTGGTCATTATGTGTTATCTACAAACGTGCTGCTGCATAACTGGCAACCTCTTTGTATATACATTTTTGTTTTTCTTCTTCCCTTTCTCAAAAATTACTGATTAAAATTTCCTCTTACAAAACTGCCCAGATTAGGATAATTCAAAAATGAAATTCATATAAATTGCAAACTTAGCGCTTAACTTCAGGATCATTGAAAGATTGACGGAGAGATTTTGAAGAACCCACATGCATCTCTGCCTTGTATGGAAAATTTGTGCTTATTGTTATTAAATCAAACATTTCTGTTAACAGTTTTGATTTAAGTGTTGTATGTTTACTATACTCTCATGGTTGACAACAAATTATTTTTGCATTTTGTCTGAATAACTGCTGAATACCATTCATTTTGGATAAAAGGTATGCTGCATTACTTTTAAGCTATACAATAGAAACTAATGCTTCACAAATTTAAAATGTAAGTATCCAGAAAACATACAATTCAGTTACATTAAATTATTTCAGATATGGCTTCTGCTGTTGATTTGAAATTTTATTACCACATAAATTTTATAACTTTTGTTCTTTATTTGTGTCGTGTGATGTCATAGAAGCATTACAAAATTGTGGCGTGAGAAATATTCCATCCAAAGTATTGTCTACTGGCTTGCTAAGACCATTTTGTCATAAATATATTTTCCTGCCAAATGTAATCGACACAGGTATTACTTGCGAACATACTTTAAATAGTTTGTTGAAACAAATCTGGAAATTATAAGTGCTGAGGCTTTCACGGCCGGCATTATCAACTATGTTAAGTAGATTTTCCGGGCTTGTGGGCCGTGGTCAAGTTGGATTACCTTCCTCCGACGTTTCGCTGAAAACTGCGTCCAGCATCTTCAGGGTCAACCTCTGTTATTAGCGGCTGCACATAAACTAAAGTTCACTGCAAACTTTCATATTCATCTTTGTTTGTTATTAGTGTTACCAAGGACATGAATATGAAAGTTTGCAGTGAACTTTAGTTTATGTGCAGCCGCTAATAACAGAGGTTGGCCCTGAAGATGCTGGACGCAGTTTTCAGCGAAACGTCGGAGGAAAGTAATCCAACTCGACCACGGCCCACAGGCCCGGAAAATCTACTTAACAGTTGAAATCTGGAAATTGTTGTAATCCTCAGTGAATGTAGCAAACATTGCTTGTGTTGTCACAAACATCAGTCTGCTGTTGCCATTAATGCTTTCGTTGGAAAGATTTTGTTCATGCAATGATATTCTGGATTAATCAACTTAGTTCAGTTGTAATGATCAACATAGTGGCATCACATAAGTATTTATAACCACAGATATCACTCATCTTAGAGCATACACCTGTCATCAAACACACATTCTGTTATCAGGACTAATTATCTCATCATTCCACTTAATAATACTAAGCTCTCCAATATTTCAGATTATGTGCAGACATAGTTTCTGGTGCTGTCAGTGATAAATCACCATTGCCCCCTCCTGAAGTCTCAGAAAGAGACATAAGCTTCTATAATGGAGAGGATCACCTTGAATGTGAACATCTGAAAAATGATGTTATAGAAAAGTCAACTGCAGAGGAACATGCTCTCTCAGAACAATCTGAAAAATATATTGAGGGAAGGGAAATGAGCATCAGGTCCTTATTTTTGAAAGAAAAAGCTTTGATTCATCAGGACAAAAGACCACACCAATGCAAAATTTGTGATAAGAGGTTTGCTTGGTTATCACGTTTGAAAACACATAATTTGATTCATGAAGGTAACAAGCCACAGCTGTGTAAAACTTTTGGGAAGAGCTTCACTCAGTTATCACATTTGAAAACACACAATTTGATTCATGAAGGTAGCAAGCCACACCAATGTAAAATTTGTGATAAGGGCTTTACTCGGTTATCACATTTGAAATCACATAATTTGATTCATGAAGGTAACAAGCCACACCGATGTAAACTTTGTGACCAGAGTTTTACTCACTTGTCAAGTTTGAAAAGACATAATTTGATTCATGAAGGTAAGAAGCCTCACCAGTGTAAACTTTGTGATATGAGCTTTACTCACTTGTCAAGTTTGAAATCACATAATTTGATTCATGAAGGTAAGAAGCCACACCAATGTAAACTTTGTGATCAGAGCTTTACTCACTTGTCAAGTTTGAAAAGACATAATTTGATTCACGAAGGTAAGAAGCCTCACCAGTGTGAACTTTGTGATATGAGCTTTACTCACTTGTCAAGTTTGAAAAGACATAATTTGATTCATAAAAGTAAGAAGCCCACACCAATGTAAAACTTGTAATAAGTGCCTTACTCAGTTATCATATTTGAAGTCACATAATTTGGTTCATGAAGGTAAGAAGCCTCACCAATGTAAAACTTGAGATAAGAGCTTTATTTGGTTATCACATTTGAAAGCACATAATTTGATTCATGAAGATAAGAAGGAACACCAATGTAAAACTTGTAGAAAGAACTTTATTCATTTATCATATTTGAAGTCACATAATTTGGTTCATGAAGATATGAAGCCTCACCAGTGTAAACTGTGATATGAGCTTTACTCACTTGTCAAGTTTGAAATCACATAATTTGATTCATGAAGGTAAGAAGCCACACCAATGTAAGCTTTGTGATCAGAGCTTTACTCACTTGTCAAGTTTGAAAAGACATAAGTTGACTCATGAAGGTAAGAAGCCACACCAATGTAAAACTGGTTAAAGAACTTTACTCATTTATCATATTTGAAGTCACATAATTTGGTTCATGAAGGTAAGAAGCCTCATCAATGTAAAACTTGAGATAGGAGCTTTATTTGGTTATCACATTTGAAAGCACATAATTTGATTCATGAAGATAAGAAGGAACACCAATGTAAACCTTGTAATAAGAGCCTTACTCAGTTATCATATTTCAAGTGACATAATTTGGTTCATGAAGGTAACAAGCCAGGCCATTGTAAACTGTATGATAAGAGCTTTACTTGGTTGTCAAATTTGAAAAGACATTATTTGATTCATGAAAATAACAAGTAGTGTTGGGTCAAGCCAAGTCGCTCAGCAGCCAGAGACATCTCTATGCAAGCATTTCCACTTCCATTAAAAGGAGCTAGTTATACTTCTTTGTGAAAGTGTTATCTGTCTGTGTGGTATGGGGCAGCTCATCTGCCTCTGATTCAAGAGATCTTGAGTTTGAATCCGAGGATGCAGTACTTGGAAAAGGTTTTTCCCTAGTTTTCCTTTTTCCCTTACTGAGAATTTTGGGTAACACATCTGGACCATGGCCTAAACTGTGCATAACTTTATCCTTTTCATTCTTTCATGTAATATGGTTAAAAGTCTATTTTACTTATTAATCTCCTTCTGTAGAGATATGTGATTTATGTCCATGGTCCTTATAGGAGACAGCAATTTTACTTAACTTAATGTTGTGAAGTAAGTTCAAGTTAATAGAATACCTGTTAGCTCCATGTCAGAAATCTGTCAAATAAGTTTTATAAATGATTTCTCTGTTAATAATTATTTCTTGGTCTTGTATTCATTGAAATAGCTTATTGTATGTACATATACTTTCCTATATATCCAACCGTTAGCTAGTGTCTGTTCCTTGTATTAAGTGCCTTGAAATTCATAATACCAGTCATTTGTAATTTATAAAGGGAATATTAGTAATACATTTTAAAGATTGCTGCTTCTATGTTTTTATTGGTTCACTGATACACTTTTCAGGAAATCTCTGTGGTTTTCCTGTTTTACACTTGCACTTACATATTGAAAAGCACATCTTGCTTAACTTTAAATAAAAATATTATGTGATTAAAGTGTTATGTGGATTAAAGAATCAGACAAATGATTTGTTGTTGGTAGAGATAGTTGTGGAAATACAACATATTGGACTTTTCTAAATGCTCATGAGAATATGTTCCACTCTAGTCTTTTCAAAATGCACGAAGCCAAAAATACTTGTCATACACATACGATTAACTATAAGCGTACAAGAAAGAACTATACTCTGCAACTATAGGAGTTTTCACGTTATGAAGGCACAATGGCCCTTATGGAGAATCAGCGTGGCGTTGCCACGTATGTTGCGCCGCCGCGATTACCACGGTTTTGCTAGTTGGTTCCTGAGTCACTGTTCAAATCTATCGCTGTCCATTTCATCATGATAATCAGTAGAACCTTTTTATGCCAAGAAAACAAGTTTGGCACCTGTACAAATTGTACCATCGGCATGCAACGTTACAAATCGTGGTCCGCGAGCGGTAGGCGATTTAAGACCAGTGGATAACTCGGCAAAAACGGTTCTTTAGGAGTTTTTATAGTCCTATCCTTCCACACTTTTGATACAGTATGCCCTACATTTACCCAACTTTCATCAAGGTACACGATTTTCCTTTCCTCTTTGCTGAATTGTTTTATTTTCCGTAAATAGTAATGTCGCCACTCTATATCATTTGTCTCAATCATAAACGATTTATTTTCTCTCTTTTCAAAATGAAACCCCATTTCCTCCCCTAAGCTATAAAAGGCTGAATATTTAAAATTTGGCTAGTCCTCATCCTCACTTTTTTCAACACGGTCAGAATTGTAGGAGGAATACTTTGAAATAGAAATTCATGAAATTTGTGCCGTATTTGCGTTCAAAATGATCACATTTTATCTTGCTGCTGGCTTTGTACACATGGCGCTGTGTAGGGATGTGATCCTTTTTGCATTCTTTTCTTAATATAAAAATGTTAGCCTACTTACACCAGTCGCCTTATGAAGTTCACTAACAATAAACGAAGCACTGTGTCTGGGGTTCTTTTTCTTTAAATAATCATACACTCTAAGAATTGTTCTTCGCTCGCCACTTCTAATAATTTTGCCCTTTTTTCTGCGATCCATTCCGCACTGACCACTTAACTGCAGCGCACACGATTACCAGAGAACTTGTAAACCTCGCTCACAGCTCAGATTCCCAAAACCTATTGAAAAGCTGCGCTGAAGTGCAATGCCGTATCGGCCCTTCATCTGTCACACCACATCTGGTTTTCATCATCTCCAAGACACGAGGGCCCGGTTTCGTCCGTGGTGTGCTTTGCGCCGCGCAAACATTTGCCTTTAATGGTGATTCATGGATACTTTGATACGGAGACGTATTTTTTATTACCTTGCCAAGTTTGTCGCTGGAAGTTTTTACGTGGACTTACAGAACGAGAATTAGCCAGCGACATTTTCCACCGTATAAACGAAGAATCTTAACATATCTAAATACCAACGTGGCATATAAAAGAAAGCCAATAATCCAGATTTTTTAATTGCAATTATTTCGATTTAAAACCATGTTTTGACGTTCGGAGCGAGAAGGATGTTAAAAAATATGTTTTCAACAAAATGTTAGAGTTTATTATTTTAAAAAAATATACAATTATATAATAGGTTTATCGTGCTTACCATAGTATTCTTCGACACATTTCACACCGAAATGCATGTTCATACTTTATCTTAGTCGCATTTGAAAACACGCACATTTGGCAATGGCGCACTTGGTTCTTCCATAAGAATAACATGGTGCATAAGAGCCCGCTGTGCCTTCATGACGTAAAAATTCTTATAGAGTTGGTTTATTTATTTACTTATTGCCTTAGATACTACAAAACCTTATTAGTTATAGACACTGATGTGTATCTCATATGACATAGGCTTTGTCAAACACTTGAAAACTCAATTAGATCTTTATTAAAACATAAAAATACAACATAATAGTAGCCCTACAAATATGTGAAATACATTAATCTTGTTTTATTTCCAATATTTCAGTTTGAATCATGCAGTAGGCTTCACAATTCAATGATAAAATAATTATACAAAAGTTAATCCTTTGGCAGTTTAAATTCAAAACAGACAATAAACATTTTTCAGAGAACAGGCTTCTCTTTGTAGAAGCAGCAGTAACAGAATTAACAGCTATATAATGTTGTGTTTTCACAGACATGATATAACAGTACTGTTTGATTTTCTTGAAAATTAGGATTTTATTTTTCTCTCCAACAGGCATTCCAAGTTGCGCGTGCGCAGTATGCTACGTATGGCATGATTTACCGTCTTCGGACATAATTTTCTTATGAAGAAAAGCATGATATGTAATAGAAGTACATGGTTACAGAATTCTGAAATGGTAACGTTTATTCAGAAACACTTGCCCTTGCAATATTAATATTACTAACTTTTATTCCATATTATTTGACCCTCCTAGAAATACTACTCGTTGTACTGGAAGTGGTTTTAAATAAAGTGGAGGGCTATTGGCATCTTTTTAAAACAATTGCACTTTTCATTAATTTAATTGCCCAGTGCCGAGATTCCAAATATAGCAGATTTTATAGGCGATGGGATCTTGGTTTCAAGTTGTATGTAGGAGGAATTGGTAAAGATGAAACTGGCATGGGTAAAGCTTTTTCTTAAATAAAGTTGTTCCCACCAATTATTCGTATTTATTTAATTAATATAAACTATGAGAGAGCTTAGGCTTTCACGGCCAGAGTCAATATAACGAAGCTATTTCCAGCCTCTTATGACAAAGTCTGATGTGGTCAGTTTCCCGATGTTTCGTGCACAACTACAGCGGACATCTTCAGTGGCGCGGTCGTAGTGTCTTTGGAGCACTTTGAGAAGCGTCCGAAGAATTGACCTTTTTTAGGGGAACTGGTTTTATTTCATTCGAGGCTGCTTCAGGGCTTATTTCACCCTCTATGGCCAAAAAGGACTATTTTTATTTTAAAGGCACGACTCTTTTCTATTTTTCTTTTTCCTTTTCTTTCTTTTATTTTTATTACTTTGCATATAACTTTATTATTTATTTTGTCTTTCTTTTTCTTGTATTTATTTCTTAGTTTGCGGACTATTGTAACATACAATTTATTTTGTTATCTTTAATTTGACATGTGGTCGTTATTTGGCATTGTCGATGTATTTGTACTTATTTTAGTGATGGTGTACTATATCGGTAGTCTGTCAGAGATGTAGATTTCGTCGTTTCTAGTCCATGGAGAAGCTTCATTGCTTTGCGAAGACATTTCCTTTCGAATTGGATGATGCGGTCTATTGTGAACTTGGGTGTAAGGAGTTCAATTGCCACTGCGATAAATGCTGCTATTGGTTTGATAAAGGTTTTGTATAGTTGTATTAAGATTGTCGATGATAGGCCTTCCTTATCTATCTTAGATAGGAGCCTCAGGCAACTTGTGGCAATTTTGACCTTGTGTACTGTTTTTCTGTAATGCGTGCTGGTTATGAGTTTGTCTTTTTTTTAATTTGCCTTTATTATCGATCAGCGCTGCAGAGCTATACACATAAGTGAGAATTACGGGGAAATAAGACTGGATACAAAAAAAACACAAAAACTTACTAAATAAGAACATAGTCTGCACAAGAATGAGGTCGACCTCTACAGGCCCCTCAGGAACAAGCACATGGTGAGAATGTTGTAGATCTCAGTCCTCTTCTGCGGTGTCCGACAGGTTGTCAGGTGGTAGAAACAGATCTTGTGGTAGACGACTGCGGATGCGGTTTGGAAACTTCGACCTATGGCCCAAGGAGAACAAAACCTGGGACCTGGTGAAGACGACCATAGAAGCGATGAGCGTGATGACGGATGAAGTCCGCTATGGAGGGAATTTCAAGTTCACGGTGTAGCTGAGTGTTACGAACAAATCAGGGAGCATGAAGAGCGAGGCATAAAACTTTATTCTGAAAGGACTGCATGGCCGCAATTTTACGAGAAGCTGCGGCGCCCCACACAGGACAAGCATACGTGAGAAAAGGACGAAGTAAAGAGGTGTAAAGTAAAAGCACTGTAGCACTTTTCAGAGAAGATTTACGGTTAATCAGAGAATAAAGCTTGGAAAGTCGGGAATAAGCCAAGTTGAGTTTACTGTTGATGTGAGCCTTCCAGGTACGTCGGCGGTCAAACAGTACTCCCAAATATTTTACTGTTTCGTCCTTGCACTTCCAAGGTATGTGGATGTTTAATATCAAAACAGGTGCAGGAGACGCGGGCCGGCGGAGAGTGAAAAGCATAATTTCACATTTACTGTGGTTGAGAGCGATGCGCCATGAGTTTAGCCATAGAGGTAAAGAATCCAGAGTAGTTTGAAGACGATTGCCAGCTGCGCAAAGAAGCTGGTGCACCGGAGAATGCCTTTGGCGTAAGCCAAATTGAAAGGATGGTATCACTGAGGAGGCGGATAAAATTTTGCAAATGCAAGCTTCTCAAAAATTTTGTACAGGGCCGGTAGAAGACTTATTGGGCGATAACCGGAAGGTTGATGAGCGGATTTTCCGGGCTTGTGCAGAACTATAACATTGGCATGTTTCCAGCAGGTAGGAAAATAACCTAAGCGAAGTAGAGCATTGAAGAGAGAGGCAAGAAAGGCGTGGGCTTTGCTAGAAAGGCTTTTAAGAGCAATATTGGGCATACGGTCAAGACCAGGAGCCTTTTTGGATACCAGTATGTGCAATAGGTGGCGAACCTCGCTCGGTGAAGTAAACTTGATGGGCACTGGAACACTCGGAGGAAAAAGAGGCTGGTCTTCCATGGCAGAGTTATGAACAGCATCAGCGACAGCTATTTGCTGTGTCAAAGTAGTCAGCAAATAGCTCGCACTTTTCGCTGTCACTGGAGTAGTGTCGACCTGCGGAACGGAGAGGTGGTATCAAAGGTGATTCCCATAGAATGCGGCGGGTTTCCTTCCAGAGACTACTATCTAGTGGGGAAATATTGGACAGATGGCGCTGATACGAAGAATAGCGGTACTCATGCAGCTCTCGCTTAACGTATCGCGTCAATTGGTTTAATCTATGACGCTGATGAGGTTGACGGTGCAGTGGCCAGCAACGACGGATTTGATGCTTCTCCCTCAGTAGCTCAACAATCGTCTGAGGCAATGTTTCATGAAATGGATGGTGGCCGGTTCGCCAGGGAACAGTGGTAGCCGATCGAATAGGCGCAATCACAGTATTGGTGAAATGAGTTATAGCCATATCAACATCTTGCTTCTGTGTCAAAGCAAGGTGCGGGTAGAGCTGCTGGTCAAGATGATGCCGAAACTGGTCCCAGTCTACGCGTCCCTGTATCAAGGGAGGAACGTAGGTAGACTAGGTTCTGTCCACCTGAAAGGTTGCAAGAACGGGACAATGATCGGAGTCCATTTCAGGCAGAACGTGCAAGAGGAGGGCTTGCGGAAAGTTCTGTATTAGAGCGACATCAAGAATATCTGGTTGGAGTCTGACGTTATTAGAGTAAAAGGTAGTTGTATCAGGGGCAACGACGTGGAAACCACAGGCATCAGCAGCTCGCTGAAGATGACTACCGTTAGATGTGCTGACTCGGTAGCCCCAGAGGACATTTTTGATGTCGAGGTCTCCTAGAAGAATGGTAGCCCCGACCATTCTTCTAGGAGACCACGGCAGCAAAAATGTCCTCTGGGGCTGGTGAGTCAGACACTGCCCCAGTGGTAGAAAATAAAAGCCGTAAATCCTGAATAGCGAGAGCGTTAGAGGGTGGTTTGTAGGCTGCCAAAACCTTGAGCAGCTGGCCATTAGCAGTGGTGACTTGGATGACGCAGGCTTCGAAGCTACGAAGTCGTGGCAGGAAGAGAGAGTGGTGCTTGATACGGCGTCTAATTATAATGGCAACTCCTCCGGATGCCACGGCAGCGTCACAATCCTATATTCTATAGCCAGGAATAATAAACTTCTCAAGAGGGGTTAGGTGTGTTTCAGAAACACAAGCAACGTCGACGTCGTGCCGAGAAAGAAACTTGAAAAACAAGGAGCGTAAGTGTGTAAGATAAGAATGCAAAAGGGAGAGGAACGAGTTGAAGTGGGATGAAATGAAAGAATCCGAAGCAGAAGTCGAGGTTCACCTGGGCGGTGTATCTTTGGCAGATGTTGAGGCCTAGAAAACCATGGTGGCGTAGAAGAGGAGGTTGAAGCTTGACCAGACATGGCCGGGAAGTGAAGGTCATTGACGGGTGGGGGTGGTGGCGGTTCACAGTCTCGCGGAGTAGTTGTGTTAGCAGAATCATTACGGTGCTGTTTTTGTTTGAGCTGGAGATAATAAGAACATGCTTTATAGTTTGCCGCGTGGGTTTCTCCACAGTTTACTCAGCAAGGAGGTGTCTGACGAGCTTTAATACAGGTAGAAAAATGATGGTTGCCGGGGCATTTGACACAACGTGTAGGAAGATGACAAAAATTCTTGGTATGTGCGTAACGTTGGCAGTTGGCGCACTGAGGGACGGTAGGAGCTTTGCGGCAATACTCGACGGAAACAACAGCATGCTGAATATGCTTCAACTCGAAGATACGTTTGGCATCCTCAGAACGGTCCAATTCGACTGCACAAAGGGGCATCGGTTGTTTATTGCGAAAGAAGAGACGAACCATTTTATTGGCACTTTTCCGTTTGGAGTTCGTGTAGAACCTCTTCGTCTGTTAAAGAGTAGGGAACCCCACGTATGACAACTTCAAGCTTCTGAGAGTGTGGATCCTCAAAAGTATGAAATGGTAGTTGTTCTTGCTCAAAAAACTTGGTGACCGATCGGTAATCCGCAATGGTGGTGGTGCTAATCTTTAACACAGGTCCATGTTGTTGAGTTGTGAAGTCAGAAGAGGCATGAGAACGTAGGTCTGCTAAAACCTGCTGGTAATTGTTGATATCGTGCAGGAAAATGGGTGGAATTTTAATGCTGGATACATCGGTGGATGCAGTTTGTGCTTCGGAGTCCTCCATGGTTTCCAAAACAGCGAACTTGTTATGCACAGAGGGTAAATATACCATATATTTCTGGGGAAGAGAAGAAGCAGCGGCAGTTTTTCGCTTATTAGATATATAGAAGGCACCTTCGGATGGAGACTGCGAAGCGGCGTAGTTGCGTTTGGTTGCTCCAGTCGAATGGGGCTAGCCAGTTGTGGTGGCACGCTGCGGTGACGGCATGTTGGTACAAGCCTCAGGAACAGAAAAAGCAGAAGCAGTAGAAGAATATGCTTGGCAGTTGCTCATTGATGGTTGTTGAAGTGAGGGACAAGTTAACGTTGGTGCAGATGGCTCAGTTCATAACCAATGCTTAAAGAGGAACGTACTAAGTAGCCAGTTCCATCTGTGTCTGTTGGCATGATTCCAAGGTACTTTATTTTTTGTTGAATAGGGAGGTCGTGACTTCAATGTTGGGCGGTGGTACTTTTTATTCTTTCTCCTTTGTCGATTCTGGAAGGTTCTGTTTTGTCTTCCCGGGGTTTTCCGCTACTCTCCACTTGTTGGCCCTCGTGTTGAATAGTCTTAATTGTATTTCGCTTCTATTAGTCTGCAGAGCACCAGTATGCTATCCCGTCTATATACTACAATGCTGGAGTGGATGGTTTGTGGAGTATCAGCCATGTATATTATACACAGCAGGCCTGATATGGCACTGTCCTGTGGGGTTCCTGCTTCAATGGTAATCGGTGTGGACAGCATTCCATTTATGCCAAAGGGAGCTGGCTGCCCACATAAGAGTCATTCCATGTTAAATCGCACAAGATTTGACTTTCATGTTTCCCATTTCATTAATATTAAATTTACGTGTTCTGTGAATGAAAAAATTATACTCACATTCTTTTGTATGTAAATTAATAATTTTGGTAAATACAAGACATTAAATTTTTGCACAGCGTTACTCTGCGTCGCACGGCTGGGCAGCTTATTTAATTTCTCTGTATGTATTTGGAACTCCAATCTGAATTTTTTCTGGGATTATATGGCTTCGTCAAGCCACATTTTAAACTTTTTTCCAGAAATTTCAATTCATTATTAAAGTACACATTTTAACGTTCGAAATGAGCTACAGATCATATTTATCTGGAAAATAATACCAGAGATATTTGTATTCATGCAGAGCAGTGTGCGTAAAATATCCGAAAATTTAATGTCTTATATTTACCAAAATAATTAATTTACAGACAAACAAAAGAATAGGTGTATTAATTTTTCATTCACAGAAAATGTAAATTTAATATTAATGAAATCGGAGATATGAAGGTCAAATTTTGTGCGATTTGACTTGGAATGACTCATATGCACCATTTTCAGTTGACATTCTGTTTGTAAACCCAAGCTCGGATAATGCAAGAATGTTGTTTGAAGGAGAGGTTGTAAGCTGTATGCCTGCAATGTTAATTTTAGGAAGTTTAACTCCACTTTTCAGAGAAACTATTTGCTCTAGAAATATGAAGCTTGGCGTATATATAAACCAATGCTTTCTAATTATACTTTTCTTTTTAAATGACATAGATATGATGTTAATATTTTAAAAAGAAATAATGAATATATTATTTTTTCACCCATTTTTTTAACAAGCAAAATCTCTAGCATCTATGATTTTAATAAAATAGCTAAAAGAAAAAGTCAGTACCGCCACAGAAAACCCAGAAATGAGTGGTAGATGTTCCATCACTCTAGAATAAGCGGTTCCTGAGAAAATGGGATAAATGTACCTATATAGAAAAATAAGTTTGATATCAAAATTAAGGGGAGATTGTAAGCGCTATGTTTGCAATTTTAATTTTAAAAAGTTTAACTCCATTTTAAGAGACACTGTTTACTCTAGAAGTGTCAAATTTGGCACACATATAAATTTGGTTTTTTAAGGTACTGACCTTTTATATCACATAGGTGTTGATACCGAAATTTAGATTTCCAATCGAATGGGCTTGATAAAGACACGTTTTAATTTAAGTGCCGGATGTGAGATTTGCGATAAGTGTTAAGTAATAACATAAATAGATAATAGAGCAGGAAGTGTTGTAAGGTGAGCAAGATATGAGTAAATAATAGTCGTTAAATTTGTAGGATAAACGCATTATTGGTTTGAAATTAACGAGTCATGACGTCATACTACATAGTTTAAATACACGTTCGAAAGTCAGGTCTGCTAACCTTAAAAGTCGCGCGATATATTTAATAAAATATAAAGTAAACATCGTTTAATCCTAAAAAGGTAATTATATATTCGAAATTCATAAAAGAACATGTTATAATAGAAAGGGACATTTCTAAATTGCGGGAAAAGGAAATAGCATTTTGGATACGAGGCTTTCTTGGATGACGTCATGACGTTTAAAATTGGAGAGAGAACGGTTTTCCTAGCGTGGGTACGCGAGAAAGCGTCTGGTCACTACCCAGACCAGTACTGCAGGTTGTGCTGTGCAGACGTGAGTGCGATTCCTCTACATATAGAATCGGCATAGCTCCCGAAAGTATCTAAGATGCAATAAATAATATGCAAAGGTTTTCTTGGGTTGTCTATCACACCTACGCAGACCCGAGAAAAAATAAAGAGATCTCAAGCTGAGCTAGCGGGAAAGAACCAAATCAACGGGCGACAACGAGAACCGAACAACGACTTCAGCTTCAAATGGCGATCCAACAACGAGGACACAACGACTTATAGCTTCAAATGGCGTCCCAACGTGTGGCGTCGAAAGAATGGACCAACCCCAAGACGACCAGGCCAGCATCGAGCCAGCAGACAAGAAGGTGCCCAGCGTGTGAACATCTGTGAAACGTGTAGTGAACAAGTTTAAGTGCAGTTTAAAAAAAAAAAAAAAGTGAAATATTGGTGAGTAGAAAAACACGTGTAAATAGTTTAGAAATGGAAGACAGTGATAGCGATTTTCTAGGTTTTGAGAGTCCGGAAATTGAGAAAAGTGTAGTTAGGATGGAAGAATATAATCAGAATGTAATTGGTAGCAGAATATGCCAAGAAGTAGAAGATCAGAACGTTAGAGAAACACCTAGAGGTAGCTCAGAAATGTTTAGTACTAATTCAGAAAGGCCAGCGGTTATGTCAGAAATAGAGAATATGTTTCAAACGATAATGAAAAAGATGAGTACAGAGTTAAGTCAAAAGATAGATGAAACTAGTAAAGAATTAAGAACAGTGAAAAAGATGAGTACAGAGTTAAGTCAAAAGATAGATGAAACTAGTAAAGAATTAAGAACAGAGTTAGGACAGAAATTAGAGAAGGGATAACAGGAATTGGGAGTGCAATTGGAAAATCAGAAGAGAGCTTTAGAAACCTTTAGGGAAGAAGTTAGGGAGGAAATTAATAAAGTCAGTAGTGAAGTAAAAGAAAATAGAGAACAGGTTAAGGGAGAATTAGAGACAATAAGGCAAGAAGTAAAGAATTCTGAAAAGAAATTAGGTCAACAAGTTAGTGAAAAATTAGATAAAGAAAGGGAAAGAGTAACATATAGTTTAGACAAACAAAGGGAAGAGGTAGTACAAAGGTTAGATAAAGACAGGGAAGAAATTAGAGAAGAGTTACAGGGGTGTAAAGTTAGAATGGAAAGATCTGATGTAGAAAGTGAAAGGCAGGCTAGAAATTTGGAGGATGTTACAGACCAAATAAAAGGGGTAATAACAGAAATTACTCATGTAAAAGAGGCCTTAGAAAATTTGAAATTAAATGAAAATGCATGTAATCACAACAATCTTAATAATGAAGCTGCAAGAAACGAGGCAATACCAGGTGTATCAGCTGACATTTCAATGCAAAATAGGGGTAACAGTAATTCCCATTCTGATCTCAGAAATAGTGCAGGGACAGGTGACAATTCAAATTTACATTGGCCTAACCATGTCTTAAATGAAATGACACCTCCAGTTTTTGAAAATGAAGATTCAGATGATCCTAAAGCCTTTTTAGAAGGGTTACAAGAGTACTTCACGGTGAAACGTATACCAGAGGAGTACAAGATGGTGATAGTAAGAAAGTGCCTAAAGGGTAATGCTGCTAATTGGCTAGGCCTTTCTATGGGTAACAATAATGATTACGGGACCTTTAGGAACATCTTTTTATCCAGATATTGGGGAGCTAGTAGGCAGGCTAATATTAGAGTTGAATTAAGCAATGGAAAGTTTAATCCTAGATCGGAGGAATCGATGGTCAACTATTTTATGAGAATAGCGAGAAAATCGAAGATGTTGGATCCTCCCTTAGATGAAAAAGATCTAATAAATATAGTTACTCCACATTTTCCGGAAACGCTTCAACACTACCTAATCATAGCCCGACCCGATAGCATTGCAGCTATGATCGAATTATTATCAGCCTTAGAAGTCAATAAGCCAAAACACGCATTTGGAAATAAATATGAAGAAAAAGAAACTGTAAATTCTTTCGGGCAAGGGGCACAGTATTATCAGAATAGAAGTGAGATTAGGGAAAGATATAAAGGACCAGTACCAAGGATGGAATCATTCCGGTGGGAAAATCAAGGTAGATATAACCAGGAAGGGCATCACCAAAATAGAAATGGTAATCTAAGGGGAAGAAATATAAGGGTGAATTATATGAATACAAATAGATTTGATCGAGGTAGACGGGGTCGTTATTTTGGACATAGTAGAAATTCAAATGATGGGTATTGGACAAACGGAGATAATGAGTTTAGACCGAGGTCACCAAGACAGGGAGAAAGATGTTATAATGGACGAGATTCCCCCGAAAATGCGGAAATGGTTGAAGCCATTAACACGGTCAAAAACATGGTAGGAAGTAACCCCGATTTAATGCAGGAAAACAGAAGTAACAATTCGGGAAATAGTACAGGAGCAATACCTAAAAATCAGGGAAACGCCAGACCCGGTCAAACGCGCCTTCAGTGAGAACTGGGTATCCTAGTAATGATTGTGATAAGTACTCGGAAATAAATAGTCCTGGAAGGCAAATGATGATACAAAAGAAAAGAGAATGTAAAAATAGAATCGACGAAAACGAAAAAGTAGGAGATCCACCTAAAATCAAAATTGGAGTAAATGGAAAACAATACAATGCAATTATAGATACGGGATCAATTAGCACAGTATGCTCACAAAATTTTTATGATAATTTACAAAGTAGTGGTTTCAAAGTAATGTCTTTACCAGTTAATGGGATATATTGCTCGCTAGCTGTGGGAAAACGAAAAGAGAGAGTAAAATTTCAAGCAATGATAAATATTGAAATAAATGGGAGAATACTAGGAATGTTATTTCTGATTGTAGGAAGACTTGTGACAGATATTATAATAGGTTGTGATTGTCTTTATGCCTGGGAAGCTGTGGTGAATTTTAAAAACATGATTCTAGAAATGAAAGTTGAAGATGAGACCATTATAGTGCCTTTTGTGGAAGATAGTAGTTCAGAAACTATTGTACGAGAAAAAGAGGAAGAAGAAATCCAAGGGGATACATTCTTTGTAGAATATGTTAAAGTAGGAGCTATGGAATTAACTGAAGTAAATGTCAAAGAGTACAGTGTCGATAATAAAGAAAATGTAGAATGGGATAAAAATGATGTCATAGACAATTTGAGATTTTCTGATGAAACTAGGTACTATGATAGGGAGAGTAGTGAAGACTTAGAAGAATTGTTGAGAAAAAAAGTAACTCAGGCTGATCAACTAAATGAACAACAGAGGGATAAACTGTTTGAAATATTAATCCGAAATAAAGAAGTATTCTCTGAGAAACCTGGTAAATGTAATATTTATACTCATTCGTTTGAGATGATACCCATCAAACCTTTTACACATAAAGCAAGAGCTATCCCTAGTACAATAAGAGAAGAGGTAGATGCAGTTATAAAGTCAATGTTAGAAGATGAGGTTATTGAGATTTCGAATTCAGAATTTGTGAATCCCCTATGTATTGTGAATAAGGCTAATGAAAGATCAGGGTGACATTAGACGCGAGAAAACTAAATTATTGTTCCTCATATTTTCCATCAGGGAATCCAACAGAACGTGTCCTCCGAGATATAGGAATTTATTTACGTGTACTTACACATCATAATCACAAGGATTGGGTGAAATATTGTCCATTGATAGAAAAGATTATCAATCACACCATTAATGTAACTACTGGGTTTGCACCAATAAAATTAATGTTAGGAATTGAACCAGAACCAATATTGATCGGGGTACCAAAAACACTGAAAATTAATGACATTCATTTAAGTGAAGAAGAAAGAGCGAAAATTGCTTTTGAACGAATCAAGAAAAAGGCAGAGAAGCGAAAATTAAAGAAAAAGAGTAGAAAACATAAATGGGAACCTAAGATAGGCGATTGGGTACTAGTTAAAGACCATAAGTTATCAAGTGCCTTGCGAGGTAGGAACAAAAGGATGGAATTGTTATATAAAGGTCCTGCAGAAATTATATCAAAATTTGGTTATCATACCTATGAATTAAAAGATGTTAAAAATGAAAAATGTCTGGGAAGATGGCATAAACAACTCCTTCGACCCTACAAGAAACCGTGTGGTACCTTGGAACCTTAATTTCATGTAAAATTCGAAGTGTCATTGTCTATTGGCGCCCAATCAGCTTTGAGATAATATGTAAATGTTAGCTTACTTGAAAATCATATATTGGTTAGGTACTTACATATTCATGAAAAATGCAGAATGTGAATTGCTATATACTACAAAGAGCTTAAAAATATATTGTATAGAGCTCACAATAACAGCTTCAGAAAGATTGTTAAAATGTTAATCTCCGCATAGAGAGAAAACAGAATATTTAATTTGTAAACATTTGTTAAAATATTTAGATGTATAGATAGTTATCACAGAAAGACGAAGAAAGAACTTGTCTGAAGAATGTAATGGATTTATATAAATATATGTACATTTTAGTGCTTAAAGGATATAGTAAAGATATGTGTTACAATAACAAAAGTGAGAATTCACAGTGCAAGTGATAGTGAGAGCGAAGTGAGCAAACATGAACTAAAAGAAGGAAGTATAAAGAAAGACTCTTGAAATTTAACCTTTATATAAAAGCTTCACAGAAGAAACCATAACATATTGTAATTAGTATTTAAGGATTAATGTTTAGTCAAGTGTACAATTGTTTGTCATGTTAAAAAGATTAATGAGAAAATGTGTTAATAACCAATTTCAAAAACAGTGTAATTGAAAATTGTATATAATGGGAGTGTTGCCAATTATTCAAAATACAGGAGTAATTTTTAATTTTTCTTTCGGGCAAGACATTTACATTATTTTATTATGAAATAATAAAATAACATAAATGGGGGCATTTGATACCGAAATTTAGATTTCCAATCGAATGGGCTTGATAAAGACACGTTTTAATTTAAGTGCCGGATGTGAGATTTGCGATAAGTGTTAAGTAATAACATAAATAGATAATAGAGCAGGAAGTGTTGTAAGGTGAGCAAGATATGAGTAAATAATAGTCGTTAAATTTGTAGGATAAACGCATTATTGGTTTGAAATTAACGAGTCATGACGTCATACTACATAGTTTAAATACACGTTCGAAAGTCAGGTCTGCTAACCTTAAAAGTCGCGCGATATATTTAATAAAATATAAAGTAAACATCGTTTAATCCTAAAAAGGTAATTATATATTCGAAATTCATAAAAGAACATGTTATAATAGAAAGGGACATTTCTAAATTGCGGGAAAAGGAAATAGCATTTTGGATACGAGGCTTTCTTGGATGACGTCATGACGTTTAAAATTGGAGAGAGAACGGTTTTCCTAGCGTGGGTACGCGAGAAAGCGTCTGGTCACTACCCAGACCAGTACTGCAGGTTGTGCTGTGCAGACGTGAGTGCGATTCCTCTACATATAGAATCGGCATAGCTCCCGAAAGTATCTAAGATGCAATAAATAATATGCAAAGGTTTTCTTGGGTTGTCTATCACACCTACGCAGACCCGAGATAAAATAAAGAGATCTCAAGCTGAGCTAGCGGGAAAGAACCAAATCAACGGGCGACAACGAGAACCGAACAACGACTTCAGCTTCAAATGGCGATCCAACAACGAGGACACAACGACTTATAGCTTCAAAATAGGTGTTACTATACATCTTTTTAAAAAAAATTCCATGAATCCATTAGCTCTATATTGCGTAATTATGTGCAGTAGTTTCAAAAATATACAGCTTTAAAATATCATTTGACCCTCACCTGTCATTGGTCATTTAAATTTATTATAAAGACACTATGGTCTACTTTTAGGGGTAAAAAGACTAGATTATGATAAAATAGGAGTTAAACTGGCAAAATCAGCAGAAAACACAAAACTGATACTTTTGACCTAAACCAGCTTACATTCTACCCTTGATCCATCTATGGTGTAACCCAATGTCCATTACGTTGAAAAAAGGCTGTTAAGAATAAGATGTGCTTATAATTGGGAGTCAGGGTCTTGTTTGGTTTTTCGTATAAAGCCTTAACAATTGTTTCTCATTATTTGTGGAAATATCCCTGACAAATGCGAATGATTACATATACGACTAAGAGGCTTACTCAACTGGTGTAGGCAATATTTTACCATTTGGTACCTATTGCATCGTAACGATGAGAGGTTTTGCTTTTCAACAAGGTAATACTATTTCCTATCTCTCTGGGAATTATGTGCATTTGAAATTTACAGTAATTTAACTATCTCTCTCTCTCTCTCTCTCTTTTTTTTTTTTTTTTTTTTTTTTTTTTTAAGAATTTTAAATGTATTACCGCTTGGGTGGGATCTGTTTCTTTTGCTGTTCGTTTCAGTAAGGAAATATGTGTTAAAGACATTAGCTATGTCACTATAATTCCTGTGTTCTTTGCTAGATAATAACTAGGGCTAGGAAGTTCATGAATTTGCATGTTTTTTTACAGGGGTTAAAAACGTATGCTTTTACATTATGTGCACGAATTATGGAATTTTAAGTTATTTGGACATAATTTTATAGTGCATATAACTGCATATTTTCTTGATTTTGATAAATGCATAATATTTCAATATTATAGCCCCTATATTGCATATTTTAATGATTTTTATGGGTTTTTATTATTTTTTCCCATGTGGATAATGTTTTTCATATTGGTAGTATTGCACATGATGATGCAAGTCACGGATTTCAACATTATAGCCCCTATATTTAATATGTTAATGATTTTTATCGTTTTTATTATTTATTTCCATGTGTATAATACTTTTCATATTGGTAGTATTGCACATGTTGATGCAACTCGCGAGGTGAGTCATGTTGTCATGGAGTGAACCCCCTGTTTCCATTCTTTCATTATATGTATGTGCGTAGAGAATAATCAGTGCGTTATCTGAGAGGTTTATATTAACAAATATAAAGTGCAGGCCAACGTTTTGAGCAGCACGATTATCGCAACGTTTGCCTGACCTCCAATAGTTGTGGCATGGTCTTCAAACGTAACAGTGTTGTGAACTGGTTCCCGCCAAATTAAATTAGGTGTATAAAATGTTAAAAAGCTCTTCAAATGCGAAAGTAAAACCAACTCGAGTGCTAGATTAATTAGTTTAGAGAAAGAGTTTTCGAGTGATTTAATATCTACACATAATAGGCTACTGTATTGTGGAGCGTGTGAGAAAAATGTAGGGAGTAAGAAAAGATCAGGCGCTTGACTGCCTACGCCATGAAGTGGAGAAGAAGAAGAAGAAGAAGAAGAAGAAGAAGAAGAAGAAGAAGAAGAAGAAGAAGAAGAAGAACAAGAACAAGAAGAAGAAGAAAGAAAGGAAGAAAAGATTTCAAATAGTTCAGCACATAAACACAGCAAAACATAAGGAGAATTTAATCAGAAAACTCGCACCCAGAGAACCTGTTCAAAAACAGCTAGTAGAGTGTTTAGGAAGTAGGGTTACTGAATTTTCCTATGACTTGTGCCAAACATTTTTAGCTGCTGATATTCCCTTGTTCAAAGTTAATAATCCGACATTTAAAAACTTTCTTGCCGAGTACACTCGACAACATGTGCCTGAAGAAAGTGCACTGCGCAAGACTTAGGTAGGACATTGTTACAATAACGTATTGTCAAATATACAAAATGAATTAGCGGATCAGTTTGTGTGGTTGTCTGTTGATGAAACCCCTGATTCTGAGCACCGTTCTATTCCTAATATAATCGTGGGGTCTTTAAATACTGAACAAAAGACTACACCTTATCTTCTTAATGTGTGCGAATTGTCGGCCACTAACAATGTACCTGTAACCCAGTTTGTGATGGACTCTTTGAAATTACTATGGCCATGTTGAATCAAATACGACCGGTTACTTTTATTTGTTGCTGATGCTGGTCCTTATATGGTAAAATCAGGACAAACTCTGAAAGGTATTTTTCCTAACATAATTCATATAACTTGTTTGACACACGCTCTTCATCGCATTTCTGAGACAATGCGCGATTCTTTCCCATTGATAGACTTGTATCCTGTACAAAGAGAATTTTTGTTAAATCTCCTAAAAGAGTTAAGTTGTTTAGATCAACAGCACTTAATATCCGACTTCCTCCTGCACCAGTGTTAACTCGATGGGGAACTGCGTGGCTCAGTTGGTTAGACGCTGGCCTACTGATCCCAAGGTCGCGGGTTCAAACCCGGCCTAGGCCGATGATTTTTAAGTGTGCTTAAAAACGACAGCTCCATGTCAGTAGATTTACTGGCATGTAAAAGAACTCCTGCGGGACGAAATTCCGGCACACCGGCGACGCTGGTGTGATCCTGGTAATTGACAGCGTCGTTAAACAACAAAATAATTAATTTTCGATGGGGAACATGGTCGATGCAGTTTTATATTATGCTGAGCACATAGAAATAGTCGAAGAGGTTGTTAATTCATTGGACTCGAAACATGCTTCATCAATAGAAACTGTGCAAAATACTGGGTTAAAAGAGGATCTTAGTTTCATATCTGCCCATTTTTCTTTCTTACCAACAGCGATAAAGGCATTGGAAGCTGTGGGATCTCCTTCGCATGATTCACTTACTGTCTTTGAAAAAACAGTGTGATCTAAGTTCGGTTCCTGGTGGCACAGAACAAAAAGTAAAAGAGAAAGTGAATTATGTAATTTCAAAAAATTCTGGTTATAAACAGATGTGCAATATTCGAGACATCCTCGAAAGAAAACCATCTGTCATACCAAGAGACTTGACTCTCTCTCTGTGAAGTATTTAACATCATTTAAATATGTTCCAATAACACCTTGTGACGTGTAAAGAAGTTTTTCACCTTACAAAAGTGTTTTGCGAGACAACAGACGATGTTTTACAGTTGAAAATTTGTGCGAAGTGTTGGTTGTGAACTGCAATATAGCAGTTAATACTAGCAGTGGGACCACTTCTGTTTCAACCTCTAACGAATAAGGTAACTTTATTATTTACACTAACTTGCCTTGTCTACTGCAAAGGGGCATTGTTTTAATTGAATAGTACATATTTCTTGGCATATTTTCAAGTTTTTAAGAGCATATTTGCATGCATATTTCAGTGTGTTTTAGGGCATGAACTTCCAAGCCCTAATAATAACTCTATACTTATTGAATCGAATTTATTGAATGCTAAAGCATATACATTTTGGGCTGCCCATGAACTCCCTGGCCTATCTGTCATTGGATTGCTATTTATGATTAAGCTACAATTTATTAGCCTTACTCAAACTTCTCTTTTGTGTTTCATGTTTTAATTCACATATTTTCACCAAATTCTCTCATTCTTTCCTTTTCCTAAGCTCATTACTATTTTAAATTACTCTTTAGAACCTAAAAGTGAATTTTTCCCCTCTTTTTCTTATGCTTCATATTTATTTACTAATAATTTTCTACCCTCACTGATTCACATTCTTCTTATCTCTTTTACTTCAACATTCTTTTCCTCGCATCACTTTCACTTATAATACCTACTTGACTTTATCCTTAAACTTTTTCTTCCCTCCCTCCTTCCAATCTTGAACACATTTCACTTAAATCACTTTCGCACTGATCACCATTTTCCTCTCTCTTTTTTGCGTCCTATATATTAACATATATTCATTATCCGAAATCCAGTGTTTTCCCTATTTCTCCCAGCATTCAACATCCACATCCAGCATTCGAGACAGGTTGTACAGGTTCTCCTGTACGGTATATTTATCTGCACAGCACCTAGCCGCTTAGTGCTACTTTATCGGTGCAGTATATAAGGTGTTTTAATTTTTTTTCAAGCTTTTGTGTCTGTGGGCATGGTTTCTTCCTGCATACCTAAGTTTGGATGCAGGAAGGGGACAGGTGTAGGTGTTGGGGTAAGTGTTAGAAGATGGGATAGGCATTACCGTTTCTCAAGGGTGTCCTTAGGAAGGCGGTAACTTTTCCTTCTACGGGGTGCTCTGTGGTCGTATTGACCTAGTGCCCGTACTAGTTGGTTGGTGTAGGAACTCAGTTTGGTGTGCATGATTCGGGATCGCTCCCTCACCAATTGATGTAGGGTAGTCCGGAGTGGTTGTGAAGGATGTAAGACAGGAATCTACGCCCGGTATCATATATTCCCAACTCTGCCATCACTTCTATAGTATCTTTGCTGGCCATGTCATTTGCATCCTTCCACTTACAGGAGCGATCTTGGCACACATTTTTCAACTGACATCAGGATTCTAACCTCAAACAATCAGGAAAATCCCATGGCATGGATCTAAGTGGTTACACTCAGAGCGTTGCTATGCATAAACAAAAGTGCGTTGGGGCACGTTCAGAAGTAATATAGATTGGGCCCTGCCTTCCTTTGATGTTAGCAAGGGTTAACTAACAATTCACTATAATAGGGTAATGAAATTCATAGTTCTTAACATTTAAAACTTTGGTTGAGGAAATCCACACTAAAAGAAACCAAACCTGGCAAGTAAACAATCTAAAATGAGAACTAGAGGAAATTCAATAGAGGACGTGTGATATTATTAATATTTTCTCACCTGCGTTTGTAAAGAAGTGCAGACAATTTTTATAATTTTACTGAATCCACTAGCCACCATGTTATTAAAAATATATACAGGTTTGTGCTGGTGACAGTTGATATTTATGATTAGATATGTATGGTGACTATGTTGGCCAGTTGCATTCGAAATATTATATCTACTACTGGGACTCGAATCATGGAGTATGGTGCTCTCAATCAATGTTCTTACTCCTTGATCTGATATGGGAAGATGTCCATGGAAGTATTAAACCTTCTCAATTATCACAATAAACTCTCAAGATTGTTTCAGATACAAAGGTATAGTACCTCAAAGGTGACCTGTATGGTTACATGTGCTTTATAATTGTTTCAACTTATTTGCTGCACATGATTATTGTGGAAGAACAAATTAATTATTAAAACACAAAGCAACCCAGAGAGTTGCCAACATTCAAGGTAATTTTGAGGAAAAGTTAATGTCTGAGATTTCCTGGAAATTTATCCTCTATACTTGAAATAAATGCAAAGTTCAGTGCTCATACAGATATCTCAACAAGATAGCTGAGTGATAATAGCACTGGTATAAAAGGACAAGCATCCCTGGTTGCAGTCCAGGAGCTGAAATTGAATTTCCCAAGTCTTTCCAAGAGTTATGTTTACTGGAGAATGAACAGTGCTGCTGTGTGATAAGTTTTGCACATTGGTTGATGGTAATTATTATTTATTTATGCCAACAAAGTTACTGCTAGAATTTTTAAACACATAAACAGTATGTGGGTAATGTTTGGGAGGTAGAATCGGAGCTGAAATATTCAATGCTATAGCCGGGATTTGAACCATGGATCTTCCAGTTGTCGAGCGGCTGCTTTAACCACTAAGTTACCAAGGCCAACTTGCCAGTATGACATTAAATTCCCCAGCCAATTGTACTGCACTACATGGAAGGTTAATAAATTGCGATGCTCAGATATACAACTTGTAATTTGAAGTGTACTGTCAACAGTAATTATTGTGATGATGATGATGATGATGATGATGAAGATGATGATGGCGGTGGTGGCGGCGGCGGCGGTGCCGTGGATGATGATGATGATGATGATTATTATTATTATTATTAGTAGTAGTAGTAGTAGTAGTAGTAGTAGTAGTAGTAGTAGTAGTAGTAGTAGTAGTAGTAGTAGTATTAGTATTAGTATTATTATTATTATTGTTGTTATTGTTGTTATGGTGGTTATTATTATCATCATTATCAATAGTACAACATCTATACTATATATTGTGCACTCATACTAAGAAACTTAGCGATAAAGACCCCTTAAATGAGGCGATACGGTGGCCGAGTAGTTAGACATCTCGCCTACCACCTAGGTGCCCTGGGTTCAATCCCAGGAACCAACATGTGGTATTTGAGATGGACGAAGTGATGTCTGGGCTGGTTTTCTCCGGGTTCTCCAGTTTCCACCACCACTCACTCCACCAATTGCCCCGGTACTTGGCTGACCACTCGCTTCCAGGTCTTCACTGTCTCGTCGATAAATTCTTCTATTCCCCAACATGCGTCTGACTCTAGGCACTGGCTTGTAAATCCTAGGGATGTGAGTCCCATATAAAGGGGGGGGGGATAATCACATAAAGAAGAAGAAAATCTTTTAAACACTGGAGCAACCCTGTATAATAAACCTCCAAGAGAAGTTAAATCCATAAAGGGTGGTACATTTAAAATAAATTTAAGGCAATATCTTGCTAATAGACCATTATATAGACTCGAGAAATTGTGATTATTGTATAGGTGATTTCTGTTCTTATGTATAAGTTAATGCAAACTTATGTATTGTATATGATTTCTTATATAGTGACAATGTTTAAAACTTCTTATGACAAGTACATAAGGAATAAAGAATTTAAATTAAATTTAAATAGCACTTGTTTCTGCAGGAAGTTTACCATTGCACCTTGTTACTTCGATATTGTGGAATTCATTCCATCTACCACTTTCACCTTTTCTATGCCAAATTGTTTCAGATTTATTTGCAGCATCACATAATGTCTTATAGTTAAGCGCGCTTTACTTTACTACCAGTTTTATAGTACGCTAGCTCAAATGCTGAAAGTATGCTATAAATTCCTGGGTTATACCATTTTCCACAGTATGTTTATTTCAAAATTCGAGAAACCTTTTTCCTGATCTTAATATTCCTCATGTAACCTGGTTAGCCTAAGTCTTTTTCAGGTTTATTTTTAAGACAAATTGCAATATCGAAAAGTCTCAGTGATTGCAAGCTTTTCTAAACCCTAAAGCCCAATCTAGGGTTAAATATACAAATTTGAGTTCCTAGTGGTTTCACTGTGGGCGACAATGTCCTGAGTTCATTCTTACTCATAGTGAAGTTAAATCACTTAGTTCAATACAACAGACATTGTCGACACTAGAAATTGGAAATGTCATTTTATGAATTCACAACATATACATGGTCCACAAGAATAGTCTATTGTATCCCACAGAGTCAAAATTAAATTAATAAAAGTTAGAACCTAATATTAATATGAGATTGTTTCTGGGGTAAACATTACCATTTCAGAATTCTGTAACCCATGTTTCTACATTATATATGAAGACTCAGGGGTCTCCGTCTATGGGATATGTGAATAGCGAAAACAAGGTACCCAAGCTGAGCAGAACATTACTTCCACTTACTGGTGTTTTGCTCCTCACTGTAACTTTTCTATATGACCTTACTTGGTCATCTCTTATTCTCTTCCGACCCCAATGCTATTAGGGTTCCTGAGGGCTAGGGAGTCTTTATTTTTCCAACCTCTCCATTTCTCTAATTTCTCTATAAAATCTTAACCCCTAACATGCTGAGCTGTCATGGCATGTAATAAGTCCTCTGATTAGTAATCAGAGGATATGGTCGGTGAATTTATTTTGATAACTCTCCCGGTCAGGTCGGTGAGACCCGTAAACCAACGACAGGTGTGGTCCTCCAGATATTCTGAGGGTTGTGAGAGAGCGATGTGACTGCCAAAACATAAAAATATGGTGCTCTCTAAAAAGCGGTTACTATTACTGCTATTGCTCTCTTCAATATCATCAGTGAAAAATATTGGAGAGCAAGAGGATTAATGACTTCATTGTCAGAAATCCAGCATTAGCTAACAACATTATATATGAGGTCTTCTCGCATAACAAAGTCATATTGTGAAGAGTGTGAACCATGCCATGTGCGGGATAACATGCATGCACGGCTGGTACTACCCTTGAATAGCAAAATAGAAAAACCAAATTTAGAAGAGGATTAAAATATGAACGTATTTCACACATTCATGCAAGTAGTAATATTTTTGTATTTCCACTTATTCTAATTTTATCATAATTTTAATTTCAAATGATTCACAAAGCCTATGTTATATAAAATCCAAAACACCCTGACAATGTCTAATATGATTTTGTACCGTCTAAGACAATAAACAAAAACTCATTTTTACGACAAAAATATTTTCTGCTTTTCTTAGATAAATTACAAATGACACTATGGATTTCCAGGCAGTTAATATACGGAACGGATGCTAAGATAATGTATACAGTGAATGTAAAAAAAATGTTCGTACACCTATATTATTTCGCATTAAAATGCACGTTAGAAGAAAGCACGGGTTTCAAGAAGTATAATAACATAAAAGATGTGAATATGAAATGTTGCCTTTCATAAGTACGCCAGTAAAACCGCAATATGATGACTAGAAGTTTCAAAATAAATAAAATGAACCAAAACATGTTTGAAATAGGCACAAAAGGTGATCGTACACCTGAGGTAGTGGTTCAAGAAGACGAATGTCAAAGGCAGAAATGGTCGACATTGACTTGTCTGCCCACCTGTGGATAGCAGCAATAAGAAACGATGTTCGTCTTTCTGGGTCAAGACGGCTCCATATCCCTTACCTGATGCATATATATGCATATATATCCTGGGTTCCTTTAATAAAATGGAAGCCACGAATAACCTCTTAATCTGCGCAAAGGCGTCTTCTTCAGTTCCCCATCTTCATTTAATGTCTTTCTGTAATAACTCTCGTAAGGCAGTTACCACTGACGGAAAATCAACTATAAACCTGCATTGATAATTGGGGATTCCTGAAAACCTCCTAGGTTGTATAATGTTTCTTGGCGCTGGGATGTTATTTATAGCGGGTTCAGCCTAATTCCTTTATCGGAAATGTTGTATCCTAAAAATTCCGTTTGCCTGACAAAGAACGCTGTCTTACTGGGTTTTATTGTCATGTTTGCTTCTCTGAGTCTACCTAACACATACTTTAATTGTTCAAGGTGGTCTTCTATACTATAAGAAAACATATGAAATCATCAACATATTGTACCACGAATTTCTTTAATGTTCCCCAAAAATTTCATATAGTGCCCTTAATAACGTACTGCCACTAGTATTCGGGCCAAATGCACAAACTTTAAATTGACACAACACACCAGAATACAAATATTGTTATTTTCCTAGGGTCCTCTCTCAATGGTACCTGCCAAAAAGATGAAGTCAGATATAACGCTGAAAGGAACTTTCCTCTACGTAATTTAGGTATTTAAGATGACATGCACACTTTCAGGTCTAAAACGATCCGGCTGACAATGGTCATTTAATTTTTTTTTTATTTTATTTTATTATTATTTTTTTTTTTTTTTAAATACAAGGTTACTCTCACTTTCCCGTTACTTCTGTGAACTATACACAGTGGGTTGAGTTGAAATTTCTATAATGCCGTCTAATGACACTGTTTGGATAACTTTATCTACTTTCTCTCTAATAGTGTAAGGGATTACTCTAGCTTTATGCCTATACTGTTTTATAGCAGTCATTTTAACGAATGTGTGTAATTGATGCACCTTCCAGGCTTATATGAAAACACTTCTTTATTTTCTGTTAAAATTTCCCATAAGTCCCCTTTTTGTTTTTCACTTAGTCTACTAGCTTGGTTAACTTGGTTTTTCCACAAATTTTCTATTTCGACACAATCATTCACCTCATCATACGTATTTACATTCTTCTCATCCAAGCCTAATCTGGGATTTTCTTGGGTTTTCTTTTCTCCAACATTCTTACAAAAATTATCACATCCTCCGTATGCTACGTGTTGTTCATCAATTTCATCACATTCCTTAACTTCCGCTAATTCCATAGCTCCAATGTTTATCACTTCTACAAAGAATGTCTCCCCCTGTATTTCTTCCTCTACCTGACCCCTGGCAATTATCCCCGAATTACTGTCCTCTAAAAAGGGCACGACTATGGTGTCTGGTTCAATATCGATTTTCAAAAATTATGTTCAAAGTTGACAATAGCATTCCATACTTAAGAGACTATCACACCCGATTATATCTGTAACAAGCCTAGGTACTACTAAGAATAATATATCAATAATTTTCCCACAAATTTCAATATTCAACATGGCCTGATACCTTATCCTTTCCTTTCTTTTTCCCACTGCTACCCGAGCAATATATACCATTTAATGGCAAAGATATCAATTTTAACCTACTGCTTAGTAACTCTTCATAAAAATTCTGCGAACACACGGGTAGTGTTAGCGCCTGTATCAATTATTGCCTCAAATAGTTTCCTATGGATGTAAACCTTTATCCTTGGTGGATCTGTTAACATTTTATTTTCTTCCAACCTATCTTTCCATCCCTATGCTTATCTATCATTAGTTGCCTTCTATTATCCCTACTTTCCGTTTACTTCTTACAAAATAAATAAATAAATATTTTGTTGTTTAACGACGCTGTCAATTGCCAGGATCACATCAGCGTCGCCGGTGTGCCGGAATTTTGTCCCGCAGGAGTTCTTTTACATGCCAGTAAATCTACTGACATGGAGTTGTCGTTTTTAAGCACACTTAAAAACCATCGACCTGGGCCGGATTTGAACCCGCGACCTTGGGAACAGTAGGCCAGCGTCTAACCAACTGAGCCACCCAGACCGACATTTTTTTTCTTACGATAGGATTTCTTCCCAATCCTCACTGAAGGCGAATTTGATTGGGTGCGTAGTTTTCCAGCACCTTGCTAACCGCGCCTGTCCCATTTCCATTACTTGAGGGTGCCGGGTTCGCATCCTGACTGTGCTTTTTTCCCATCCATTGCTTAGTAGTATTGATCGCATCAACTCTATCCTCCTGAACAGGCGAATTTCTCCCACTTCTATTCCTATCATCTTTTCATGGGGAATTAAGCCTATATCCATTGCTACCATTGTCATTATAATTATTCCCAGAATAACGTCGCTTTCTGTGAAACTTTCCCCCTCTATCTCTTGGATACCTATTGGTTTGCATATCATCAATTTGGGCGTTTCACTCTCTTTGATAGTTTTCATACCTTCCCCTATAATTACCGTCAAAATTATTTCTCCTTCTGTTCTCATTATTATTGTCATTTTTCGGTACTGACCCATGGTATCTTTCACTAGTATTATAATTTTTACTAATTCCTGAATGTGCCCCCTGCCCGAAGAATTTGGTGGGACTTCTTTCATTCTTCATATAATTTTTATCCTGAGTTACTTCGTTTTGATCTTTATTTCCTTCTAAGGCAATCAATAAATGTATAATTGCAGAAATTATAACTGATCTTGCAATAATTATGTAGTGTTGGATTGTTTCTGGAAATTGGGTGGTTACCTGATTTATTAACTCCCGTTTTCCCAATGGTGGGTCGATCATTCTCGATTTCTTGGCCACTCTCATAAAATAGTTAACCATTGAATGATCCTGACGGGAATTGAATCTGTCATTACTAAGTTCCAAACGAATACTCGCGTGCCTATTTCCACCCCAATATCTATTTAGAAATATCTCTTTAAATGTCGCGTAATTCTGCTCTAATCCCACAGATAGTTCAAGCCAATTAAATGTGTTTCCTTTAAAGCAATTACGCAGTACTGTCATTTTATACTCCTCGGGTATGTCCTTCACAATAACATATTCCTGCGTGCTGATAATGAAAGCTTTGGGATTATCACATTCCTCATTTTGAAAGATCGGTGGTGATTCGCTGAGAATATGGTTAGGCCATGGAACATGTGGACCGCCATTTCTCGTCACACTTGAAGTATGGTGGTTATTAGAGGTACTGGGACCCAAATTCAGTATTGGAGGGTCAGCTGACGCATTTGGCATCGCCTTATTGCGTACTGTTGCACTACTCATATTACTACATGCTGAATTGCTGATGTTATCAGAGATGCTTACTTTCTGAAAAATATATTTCATTTTGTCACCACGGTTAATCTCATTTCTTTTTCAGACTGTTCTAATCGACTTCTGTGTATTTCTAATTCTTTACTTATAACCTCTCTTTCTTTAACTAACTCCTGACTTAGTTCTTCCCTCAATATTCGGTTCTTTTCCTAACCTTTCACTAACCTCTTGTCTTACAATTCTAACCTCTTCTCCTATTCCTGTATTAATTTCTTGTTTTGCAATCTTTATTTCCACCCTAACTTGCTCTTTATTTTCGCTAACCTCTAGTCTCACATTTTCAATTTCACTTTTGACTTCGTCTTTAAAACTTTCTAAGACCTTTTGTTGATTTTCTATTTTCTTCCCAATTTCTTCCCTACTAGTTTCTACCTTTTCTGTTAAACCCTCCCTGATCTTCTGACGACTAGTTTTCATTTCTTCCCTATTAGCTTTCATTTCCTCACTTAAATTATCCTTAAAATTACTTAACAGCGGCACAAGTGACCCATACATATTGCTATCCATAGTGAAACTCTGAGTGGGACCTTCTTTACTTAAGTTACTTTCCCCTAGCTGTTCTACGTGGTTTTGTACATTACTATTCTCTACATTATCCACAATATTATTTATATCACCCTCCTGAACTTCCATGTTTACGTCAGACTGTCCAATCATCTTCCCACTTCTTAGATACATTGACTACCAAAACATATAGATGAAAAGTTTTTCACTCAGTAACTTATATATCTGCTGCCTGCTACTCCTACTTTGGTGTGGGTCCTCTTGTCCTCCGTATGGTATTGTTTCTCTGGGTTTTCCGTTGTGTGGTATCTATGCTGTTCGGCACCACGTTGTTTTGCCATGTGAAGCGGCATTACTGCTTTCTTGCTCTCGTTCCGCTATACTAAGTGGAGTGGTGTTTCTCAGGGGGTTTCTGTGCCGCGGTTGCTCTGCATGGACCTTAATTTCTGGGTATGCTTGAGTATTTTCACATAAAAGCCAGAAATCTCGTTGACTCACATTTATTCTCAATCAAAGTAATGGAGATTTGCGGATCGCTATTACAATTGTTACGTCGTTACTGCGTCTTTACTAGAACAAAAGATTATTTACTGTAGAATGTTACGTGATGGCCAAGCAAATTCAAATGCACGTATGTGCAACTCGTCCGACGACTTCTAGGCACTATGAACTGTGTCCTCACACTCGAGGGTCCGAAAGGCAAGTCTGACTCACTTGATTACTCGGGGGCCTGGAAGGCAAGTGCCGCTTTCAGCGCTCGCAGTAATAAGTCAGCTTGCAATTTCCCCTCATTTACCCCTTAAGTTTTCGCGCCAAACTCTTTGTCATGACCCTATCAATGCCTGTCACTTCTTAATTGCCTTTTGCACTGGCAGCGGGGTTTCGCTGAAGTACACGTGGCCATACCTTGTTTTCCTGGTTCACCTACGCTAGCGGATTTCCAGGAAAACTGGTCCTACGGGGTTTTAGCCTGATTATCTGGCGCTTGCCACTAATTACCTGGCTGTAACATTCTGTGCCTTTCCAATGATTTTAACCGTGAACAATATTCCCATGTCTGTACCTTTTATACATGCGATGATTTTAATATTTCCCGATTATTTAATTCTGCCACTTCTCAGATTATTTCCATTACTATGGCATTCACAATTTCGGCTTCAAATTCAATTTTGATTTCTCGGGATTTCTTCTCTTTTCTTATTTCTTTTGCCTATATTTGAAAATACTTCTTAATGAGATGTGGAGTTAGTTTAATTTTGCCTTATATTTGATTTTT